>JBAMYA010000023.1:10809459-10850410 GCA_037176975.1 Arrhamphus sclerolepis | reverse complement strand
TCCATTTTCTAATGATGCTCCCACAGTTGATTTCTTCACACCAAGCTGCTTACCTGTTGCAGATTCAGTCTTCCCAGTCTGGTGCAGGTCTACAATTCTGTTTCTGGTGTCCTTTGACGGCTCTTTGGTCTTGGCCATAGTGAAGTTTGGAGTGTGACTGTTTGAGGCTGTGGACAGGTGTTTTTTATACTGATAACCAGTTCAGACAGGTGCCACTAATACAGGTAAAGAGTGGAGGACAGAGGAGCCTCTTACAGAAGAAGTTACAGGTCTTTCCACCATTATTTGCAAATAAATTCTTTAAAAATCAGCCAAAGGGATTTTTCTTTTTCATTTTCTCTCTCATAGTTCAGGTACATGTGCTTATCCAAAGAAATGTTGATTTTTCCAGAAATAATTCTTCTCTAGGGATTTGAGAATCCTTTAATTTACACTTATTTGTAATCTTTCACAGCAAACACAGATATTTGCAGACATTAGGTCTGCGCAATTAATCTAAACTGACATTCAGAACCAACAATCGATGTAATGCTGCAAATGTCAATCATTTTAAATTATGTCTCTTTGCAATATTGATTTAATGAGCGTATATATAGATGTGCAGAGTTGACAGCTGTGTTTAGCAGATGCTCATTAGTTCAATCTGCCTGCTGCTTAGCTAAGCCTATGCTAATCCTACGACCTCGCCGGCACAAAGCAGCACAAACAAATATGTTCTCTTAAACTGAATTATGCTCTGTAAGGTTTCGTTTGCAGATCTCAGAGGTGTTATGTACCAGTCAGAAGACCACTCTGCTACTGCAGTTGTTCATATTTCTGCATTAGCTTAAATGCTGAAGTTGAAATGTTGGCATGTGGATCAAATGCTTTATCAAATTTCAGTGTATTTCCACAAAGACTTGATATAATGCTTTTTTATAAAAAGAGAAAAATAGTTATGAAAACGGGTTCTTCACTTTTGCAATGTGGTGACTAAGATGATGTATATGAATATATAATTAGATATTTTGAGGGGTAGACCAGGGCAGCAGAGACCAGTATAAAACAGGTTGACTGACATGACAGAAAAAAGTGATAATGGGACTTAAAAAAGACAATTCTACATCCTAATTTGCATAGATGCACCACAACATGTGCTATTTGTAAATGATATGATGGGTAGAGGGAACTAGATGATATGGAGGTTGTACATATAGTTTTGAGAATTTAAGTCTGATCTAAGAAATGTGCCAAAGGGAATGAAAAAGACTGTAAAGGGCTTGAACTTCCCTCCATCTGTTCGTTTACCAAAAAAGGGATGTTTCTGAATTCCAAGTCTAGAGTTTCGAATCAGATTGGACCATGGCCTCTTTTGGCAAAAGTGTCTATTACATTACTTTATATTATGTGTTTTTAATGAGTTTCAGATGTGTTATAAATAAAATTCATACTTAAGACATCAGAGGATTTAAATTTTTTAAATTTATTTATTTTCAAATAGGCTCCATCTGGATCAGTTAACCACAGATTTGGAGTTATAACTATATTCCCACGTAAAAACATCTTGAAACTACATTCCTTAATAAAAATAAAAAGACATAACGTTCTCTTTTATTCCTTTCTTCTCTGCTCTTCGTACTTCTGCTTGTTGATGCAAATTACACCCTGGGATACTTCGCAGTCTCAAGATAACACAAGTCTCCATTGGATGCATGCTCGATTTTAAAAGAAAAGAGCAGCGCAGGAACGCAAGTGCATAAGTACAGACAAGTAGGCATATTGTGAAATGACCAAAGATTCCAAACAGAATCTTGCAGAGGGCCCCCAGAAATCTAGAAATGGCCCTGCCTGATACTTTGTATGAAACATAACCGCCTGAGTCAATGTTCTGACATCATGACTGGTGCATTTGTTTCATTATCTGATGCCATTTTATCATACAATACAATGGTTAGTTTTGCATCTGTGCAGAAACATGGTAGCGGTGGGCGGATTGATATCGATAGTATCGTTACTAATGTTGGTATCAGTATCGAATCAATACTAGCATGATGAGCAATATTTTTGTTGCAGTTTCTCAAAGGCTGCACAATAAAATAAATACATTTTCAGTACTGTGATATACAATTTTACGTCACCTTTTGATGCATCCAAGCACATCTTCGTTTTTTTTCTTTTCTCTTAGCACATTCCCCGCCCCCGTTTATTATTGATGATTATGGAAGGACAATAATTCAGTAACAATATACAGTATATCACAATACAACATTTTTCAATAGTGATATGACTTTCAAACACATTTTCAGTATTTTGAAATACATTGTTAAAACTGAACATTGATTTGTGTAGTTAACACTTTCATATCTAATTCATTACATAGTTTTATATTATCAGGTTTTAAGGACATGGCAGTTTAATTTTTCTGGGGTTTGTGAGTTCAGTCATCCTTTCTGGACATTCTTGGCAGTTTCTCCGTGGTTTTCAAATCATTTATATTCATATTATTAATTGTATTGTAACCACCAAAATTAAGAAATATATTGTATTATAGTCTTTTTTTGTCATCATCCAGCCCTAAGTTTCTCTTCTATAAAAATGACTGATGAATTACACATTTCCTCTGTGTGAGTGCAGCTTCTCTTCATTCCAGTCAGACTCATTTTGGCAGATTTTAGCAAACTATTATCATATGTTTAGCTAGTTGAAATCAATTTAAACAGATATATATCTTAAACCTGAAATGTGAATATGGCTGAATAGAATAACCGCTTTGTGTTTACTGTCAAAGGATGCTGCAGGTTATGCACTTAATTATCTGAATTATTTTGTTATTTCACCTAGGTGATGCACAAAAAGCCATGGATATAACAAGTAACAACAAGCTCTAAAAGAGTTGTCCTGGCTTTGGCATATAGTGCAGTTTTTAAAACAAAGTAATAGATTGTTTACTCTAAATTGTAACAATTTCATGTAACTAGTGTGAATGGTCACATGATGTCTTTACTTCTTAGCTGCACCTCTGGAAGGAGATATCTGCCTCAAACTTGTCCAAAAGGAAATAAGATTGAACACATTTAACTGAAATATTTTTTAACATACTGTATATATTTTAAAGGGTCTACTCCTGATATATAGTTAGAAATATATGCCTGCTTGCATCTTTTGATCGCAAGAAGAGTAAATGTAAGCATGGCAAGACTTGTTTCCAGTAGTATAACACATAGTAGTGTGAAAGGTTTTGGTTTGTTCTGTTTTCTATACAGCTTAAAACTATGAAGAGTTTTTGGATTGTTTAGACTTAAAAAAAACACTAAAAAACAAACAAGTAAAGTGAGTTGTGCCACATCACTGGAAGATCAACAGTTGTGGAAAAAAAGATGCAGTTCCAGTCATTGTTTTAAGTGAATAACAAGTTAATATTATAATAAATAAGTACTTAAACAACAACAAATGAGAAGTTTTACAAATCTCATTAAGTGGTGTAAATAAAGTGTTTGTCCCCACATTCCACAGTTCCATCGTGACTCAGAGAAGTTTTCAGTCATGATGTCCCCACCCTCCAGGCCAGATCAGGGCCAAAAGTCTGAATCTGAAAGAAAAAGAAAGAAAAAAAATTGAAACTGAAAAAAGACCTGAACTTGAAAAAAAAGATCTGAAGCTGAAAAAAAAAATTCGAATTTGAAAAATAAAATTGAACCTGAATCTGAAAAGACAGTATTTGTAAGTGAAAAAAAAGACTTAGAAATAAAAAATAAATAAATAAATAAAATAAAAATAAAAAATTTGGGGAACTGAATCAAAACTTCCAGGTTTCAGTTTCAAATGTCAGTCTTCATATAAACGTTTTTCTTTCGAATAACAAAGCTTATAGGTTATCTAACTCCATAGTTAAGTATAACTTCTCTCTGTGGTTGAACAGAGGGATTTCAAGAATTTAATAAAGATAATTGATCTTATTCTGTCTTTTTTTCTTTCTAATCGGTATCAGTTAAAGTCGTCCTGTGTTTAATTTGCAGTATCCCTAAAATGTGGAGCCACGCTCCTCGTGAGCTCTGGGTACCACGTGCTCGCGGTTTGGTCTCATTCTTAACCAACGTGCGTGTTCCGACCCTGCGTCCGTACGTGCTCATTCATCCCCGCTCAGATAGTTCTCCGTCCACCAGCGACAATGATTTGCCTGTTTCTGTCCATTTTTGCTCACATCTTTCAATCAGGTTGGTAACATAATTTTTTTAAAAAAGTGTTTTATTCGGCATTTACCTGCTCTCGCCTAAAGTTTTCGCGGATTTTACTGCTGTGTTTCCAGGAGACGGACTCCTCCCCGGCTAGCTGCAGGCAGACAGCAGAGTTAACTGGTACAGTTTTACTAACTGTTTAACAGTATCCGAGCTTTGGAGTGTGACTAATAACACTAAAATTGAAGGTGTTTCATTAGCTATTTCTTCAAACAGTAACGGCATGACTGTGTGGTTGAAAACTGTGGTTAGCCGGTCTCACAGATGCTAACGCGACAATCGCAGTCCACGCGCGCTCCTCAACGGCAGATTGATTCATCTTTCTATAAATAGCTGATGTATTAGTGAGCTTCAGTTGGTGGAAGATTTGGACTTGTGTGCGGACTGTGTTCGCTGATAGGTTGCGGCAGGTGGGGCACCGCAATGAGGCCGAAAAAAAGGTCGCAGCGAGATCTGCACGAGCTGGAAGATTTGGTTCATAAACACGCGCGGATTGAAGAATCTGGTGAGACGCAGGTTTGCTAAATATGATCCAGATTCATGCAGGGTGGAGGCGGAGGTCGAGTGCAGCTTTTAAGCCGTTTTTCTGCTCCGAGCAGCAGCGGTAACAGTTTGTATACGGTTATACACGCAGAGGTGAATTTGCTGTCACAAATACAACTTACTGTAAATAATGCACGCAGTTTTACTTTACTCTTTGATGCACCAAAGCATCTTTTTGTGTTTTTGCCTTTAAATTTAGAGCGTGTGCCCCCCACCCCCCAGGAATATTGTTGAAGATTAGGGCTGGATAATAATTCAGTAACAATATATAGCAACATCAAAACTTTCAGTATAATAATGTGACTTTTAAATACGTTTTCAGTATTTTGATGTACAATTTTACTTCACCTTTTGACTCATTCAAGCACATCTTTGTCTTTTTGTCTCTCTGTCTTTTTTGCACATTCCCCGCCCCCCGTTTATTATTGATGATTATGGATGGACAATAATTCAATAACAATATATATCACAATACAGCATTCTCCTATAACAATGATATGACTTTAAACACATTTTCAATATTTTTTTGATTGTAATGTCACACTTTGTGGTTATGACTATAAATGAAAGGTGAACATTGATTTCTTAATTTTTTTTATTTAACATTTTCATATCTTAAGCATAGTTTTAGTTTGGCACTTTGACTTTTCAGAGGTTTGGGGGTACAGGTATCCTTTCTAGACATTCTCGTCACTTATGCTGTGTATTTAATATCATTCATGCCGGAATTATATTGTATTGACCAAAAGTAAGAAATATTGTGATATGAATTTTAGCCCTATAGAAGATACGTGTTTGTTCATTTTTGAATGTTCTAATTTTTTTTAAAATGTATTCTTCACTTTTAGGCTATTTCAAACAGAATGGATGGAAATATTCATGTTAAAGACCCTAGAAACAAAAAAGTGCACATTGAAATCCATTCAAATCACTATGCACAGTAGAAACAATGTCAACGGGAGGTAAATCCCTCAGAACAGATAAAGATCTGGAATATATTTCCCTCAGTAAAGGCCCAGGCCTCAGTTTAAGCAGAGAAATGAAAAGATGTGTGTTTTGTTTTTATGTTGTTGTTTTTTTTAACTGAATTTTTATTTCAGTTTGATGAGCATATTGTCATGTACAAGCACAATCACAATTGGTCTGCTGTTTTCTCTATGATCTGCACAAACCAGCAAAAGAGGAGTGAAGAGGCATATTTTATACTATTTTTTAAGAGCAGGATCAAAAATAGTGATTGGAATCTATTCCCATGAGCACAAAAATGTGTCCAAGTCTTTAACGAGTATATATATGGCATGGCAAAAATGAATAATGTATATAAATAAATGTTGCAGCTAATCTTTCACGTGTATGAGGCTGCAGTAGTCAAATCATAAATAATCTAGTTTACATAGTTTAGCTTTGTGCAAGTTACTGCCAAAGTGCAGAAAATGTATCAGAACACGAAATTGGTCACAGTTAAAGAAAGGTGCATAATTCTAGTCAGATCTGGACCTGTGATGTCACAGTTTCCTGCAGGTTTGAACCGCTCACCAGATGATATTTTCAGATAAAGATCTGGAATATATTTGCATTTATAACACATGCATGAATGCATCATGTCTGCCTCGTGTATCCAGTGTTCGTTTCACACCTCGGTTGTGCATGTCCTCAGAAAAAAAAAAAAGATGATATGAAACATTCGCTTGAACGCAAGGGTAAGAACGTACAAAAACACTGCCAGTGCTTCTTGTCAACTTAGGCAAAACCAGAGACAGACACCCCCTTTTCTGAAGACATTGATTTAATGGTCTAACATATCTTCTATTGCATCTTAGTTGTGTCCTCTGTGGTCCTTCTGTCTTGTTAGACAACAAATTTGTCTCTCAAAGTCAATACCGTTCAGATGGCAAATATTCCAGAAAATAAGTATGCATGCTAAATACATGTAATAATAAAAAAATAAATAAAATAACATAAAATTAATTACATTGACTAAGAAGTACTTGATATTTTTTTCTTGGCTCATTTAGTCTCCAACAGATAACTGCAGCAGCTAATTCAAATGTGTTTATGGGATGTTGAATCCACGGAGGAACAGATCTGGGTACAATAATGAAATCTTAAATGAATATTGATCAAATACTGTACATGTATGATTTCACTATCTTTTTCTTTTATGCTAAGTGTTAGTTTTAGGTAGGTGCTGTGGATGTTGTGATGCTGTGCTAATCAGTGTGGGAATGGTAACGGTAGTGTTCCATTTCCATTTTATTGTTTTGTTTTTTTGTTTTGTTTTTTTACAAAAACCTTTATTCTAACATCTACCGAAAAAGATAACATCAAATAATTAATCCGGTGATTATTAATAAGTGTTAGATCGTCTGCACTTTTCTGATGGTTATTCTTATTTGCAGTTTCCGCTGAGTTGTTTGGATGCTGCTGTTCACATAAACTCACAGCTGCATTTTGATGTGGAATATTTCCAGGCTGGACTGGTGTGAATGAGCGCACCTTCATCGCAGTGAAACCAGATGGGGTCCAGCGGAAACTCGTGGGAGAAATTGTGCGTCGCTTTGAGAAGAGAGGGTTCAAGCTCGTGGGCCTCAAGCTTGTGCAGGTCAACCTCTTGACATGAAGTTTCTTTTTTTTTTTATTGTGGTTGAAACAAATATGTGGGCTACAGTAATACATAAAAGGTATAATCCTTTAATCGAGTGTGCTTTTTATCTTTTTTTTTTTTTTGCATTATTTAAACCAGGCTTCTGAGGACCTTCTTAAAGAGCACTACTGGGACCTGAGAAATAAGCCCTTCTTCAGCAGATTGATAAGCTATATGAGCTCTGGACCAGTCGTTGCAATGGTGAGAATCTCCAACATGCTGCCCACACCAACAAACCTTCATATATTCATCCGCAGGATACATGTTTTGCTTTTTTTCTTTGCATAATAATTCATTGTTAAGCCCTGATGCAGCACCACATAATTAGAAATGTCATACTTTTAGTTGTCTAGTTTGCCCTGGTAGTAATAAGTTACTTTGCATTTCAAACTCCACCTATGGTGTCATCAATTCATCGTTTTAGGTGTGGCAGGGTTTGGATGTGGTCAAGACTGCTCGTAAGATGATGGGAGAGACCAACCCTGCAGACTCGCTTCCAGGAACCATCCGAGGAGATTACTGTGTGGAAGTGGGCAAGTAAGTGCCAACAACTCTCCCCCAGTGGATGAAAGCGTGACCAAAATACCCTCAGCTATAATGTACTTTGTGTTGGTTGCATATTTGGAACTTTTGTGGTAAATTGTGACATGGATTTATCAGTATATATAAAAACTAAAGAAAAGCATGCCCAGAAAGGTTTTAGAGTCATGATGCCCTTTATAAGTCATGATTGCCTGTGGGTGCGGCTCTGGAAAGTCATTCACAAACAAATATACACAACAAATGTGAATCAGCTGGAGCTCAGATAACATGTTACTTGAGATTTAAAAAAAAAAAAAAAAGGTCATGAGTGGGACCATAAAGAGTGCATTTCAAAAGATGGAGAAGAAATCTTCAACAAGATTGACTCTTCAGAGTGTCTTTCTTTTATTCAGGGCTGTAGACTTGGCTTCTTTTTTATGAATATTTTTCTTAGTATACCTTTCAAAATAAATTATTTTAGGCATTTAATAACCATTAATAGAGCTGTTGTTTGAGATGCTCCAGTTATTGGTTTTCTTTGTTTAGATCAGACGTGTCAAACTTGAGGGCTGCGGGCCAAATCCGGGCCACCACTTCATTTTATCTGACAAGCGAGAGCGCGCAAAGACAATCATATATTTTTAAGAAGAACATTTCTGAGGAAATTACGACACGACTGCCCCTTTGATTCAGTACTACCATCAAAACGTGGAATAACTGAAGTGGAGAGAAGCCAGGAGACCATTTAGCAAACATTTGTAAGCAAATTTTACAACAAAAAGGTTACTAATTGTTGTAAAAAAAAACAAAAAAAACTTTTTATAACAAAGATTGTAATGTTTGGAAAGAGTCGAAATTTATATCAAATTTGCAAATTTACAACTGCATTTTATGTCAATATTGGAATAAACAATGGGGGGTGATAAATTATACAACAAAATTAGGAGAAAAAAAAGAAGAAAACCAAAAAGAAAAAAAATGTGATTTTAGTACAAAAGTCAGAATTTTATAAAGGTTGCAATTTTTGCACAATTTTAGATTTTATGACAAAAATTAACTTTTTATGAAAAAAGATGGTCTATTTTTTGTTTCAAAAAAGTTTTTTTTTTTTTAAATTTGCAGTCATATAAGAAAGATTTGTGGTTGAGAAAGTAAAGAATAACCGGCCCTTTAATAGTAACCATGGTGACGATGTGGCCCAGTATGAAATAGATTTTGACACTCTTTATTTAGATCATAGTTGATTTAAATATTTAATACTAGATAATCTATGTTTGACTTGAAGAAAGAGGATAAGACCTTTTCAATGTTTTCTGAAGTTTAAGTTCATGAATTTTGTATTTTGTGAAATAATAATGAGCCACACTCTTCAGCTTTAGAATGAGCGTTTTTGTCGGCTCTGTGTTGCAGGAACGTGATTCACGGCAGCGACTCTGTAGAGAGCGCCCAGAAGGAAATCTCCCTGTGGTTTCGCCAGAATGAACTCCACCGCTGGCACAGCAGCAGCAGCCACTGGATTTACTAAGACGCCGTCCTGTATGGGAACCAGGGATTTTTAATGTGGGTGTGATCATGAGGAGGACCACATCATACCTCAAACAAGTGCTTTTAGGCTTTAGTAGTTTGTAGCCACTTAGAGAAGGGTGATCTCTGTATTGCTGCATTTCCATTGTTGTCTGCAGGAAGGAAATATACATTTTCCAAGCGAAAGTGCACTGAAAAAGCAATAAGTATATAAGAAACCCCACTGCTTTTTTTTCTCATTGTAGCTTTTCTTGCATTTTACAGTAGCAGCTTATGTTTTTCCGTTTTTAAGCATTAGGATGGAGTGAATCGATAAAACGCTGATTCACTTTAACCTGCATTAACATTTTCCATATTTGTATGACATTTGATGCATTGAAATGGGATTTTGAAAGTTTCGAAACTAGAAAAACTACTCAGTTTCTGTAACGAATTTACTGAAAATATGTTTGACACGTAAACACGTTTTTTGTTTTGGCACTCGGGGCAAAAGGTTCCTTGCAATTTTCATCAAGAAAACCTACCAGATGTTAATGTCATGTTGCACTTGAGCCCTCCCTAAAATGGAGCAGTTATCCAACCTGATTAGTGCCTTTATTCTCATTCCTGATTTACTAATTTTACGATTCACTAATTTCCCGTTCCTTGAATTTTAAATGATAAAGATGTGTAAAAACACATATCACTTTGAAGTACTTGAATGTAAAAATGTACATTTTCCAGCTTTCCAGGAAGTTATAGCTCTTAGTCTGGTATGTAGTATCATGCAATAATCATGTTAGGCTTCCTTAAAGTGAAACTGCTATGAATGTAGCTTGCTCATATCTTTTTCTTTTTTTTTTTTTTTTTACTAAAAGCAGTTGAGTAATATTCATGCTTTTATCAGTCAGTATCATGTCATGTACTGTAACTGAAATAAATAAATCTAAGCTTTTTAAATTTTCACGCTGGATGCATTGTGAAGTGAAACACCACTCGTTCAGCTTCATTGCTTTCAGCACACAAATATGTTTAATATTTAATCCACACAGATCAATGCACGAATTTTCATACTGAACAAAGAGGCTGGGCTTCAGTGCATCTGGAGATTTACAATAATTCCTGTACATATAACAACATGCCACACCGTCCACCTGCTTCTCATCGTTCAGTCCCTTCAGCGACCAGTCAGAAAGAGAAATGAGTCACGAGCCGAAGCTTTGACGCGTTCGACTCAGCCGCACGCTCTGACCTAGACTTTCAGGCTGAGCAGGTGCACCAGCTGTTTTCCTGGCACCCTGGTGTTTCAAAATCACAAACTAATGCAACACAACCTTAATTGGGACACTTTAAATAGGGGGGTGACTGAGATATGAACGATTTGGCTGCTTTTTTTTTTTTTCTTTTTTGTTTCGTTTCATGTTTGCTTATCACCCTCCAAACTTCCACAAAGCCAGACACCTTTACCATTAACTCCACTTGTAAATATAAACCAAGGGATTCAGTGTGCGGCATCCTCAAAAAACACTTCATCCACAAACTCCTGACATGTCTGTACATCATTGGCAAAAATGGATAAATTTTGTTGATAAAAACCAGGATTCTGGTGGAATGCAAGTCTGCATAGCGCAGTGTTGCACTTGCTACTTTTCTTTCTTTTCTTTTTTTTTCCCTTTTATTTTTCATAGTACATTTGTTCCATGTTGAGGCTCTGGGCTTTGCTTTGACATGATGTTGAGTTTTCACAGATGACAAACTGAATGGAACAAGATGGGGAGTAACTGGGGCAGATGCAGGACAGTTGAGGTAAATATAGGAGGAGATACAGTGTGTTTACGGGGTGAGTACAAGATCAATAAAGAGGAGGGAGGTAGTTATGAGGCTGGGTTACAAGGCTCATGACAATAGTTACAATGCCCTGCATGGGACAGAAAAAGGATGGCAGGCAGATAACTAGATCAGAGGAGGTACTTACAAGGCAATAAAGTTACAAGGTGGCAGGGAAGGAGGGGATATAATAGTTACAAGGGAGGATGCACAGCTTGGAGGGCTGTTGTAGAGCCGAAAAGGGACCTTTTACACGACCGGGAATAATTACAAGGTCTGGGTGGCTAGAAGCTTCTGGGGAGTAGGACGATATTTCTTTAGAGTTGAATGGGTGGGATGTTAAAGCAGATTTAGGTGTCACTCGGGTACATAAGACACCTGCCAGACGATGATGTGGCTTCGCTCAGCTTTACTCAGAGCAGGTTTCATCTGCGAAGCTGCACCATTCTCTCCTTCTTCTGTCTCATCGTCCTCTCCGTCCCCTACAGAAAAAATAAACCATGTCAGACCTCAAAGATTCGTACATACTGATAATATTTTTTAAATATTTTTAGAGAATTGTTGGATCATTTTTCTGAGGTTCTGTGTGCGTTGAAATGAAATTGAATTGTTGCTTTGAAGTTTCTCGCAGTGGCCACATGGTAACAGAAAGTACTCATGCCCTTTAGTTAATTTATAAAGAGCCTTTCAGGTATAGTCTTTCTACAGTTGTCATGAAAACAACTGATTATGTGATTTTCATTTCTGTCTGACCTCCTGGAGCTTCTTCGTACGAAGTCACTAAAGCAATCTCAATCTTACTTCAAGACATTTACAAACAATCTCTTATCTTGTAGAATAACAATAATAACTTGGCCTGTGATCTGCTCTTAAGCATATTTGAACCATTCAAATAAATAAATAAAAAACGGTATCATGTCATTTTTAGGGTCAGAAATTTGCCGTGTCTTCTCAGTGCCTGACCAAATGAACAGACAAGGATTTGCTTAATGTTGACTACTATTAAGTAGGTTGAGCTGTAGAAGCAGATCTGTTAGTTTTGTCACTTTTGCGTGTCTGAATGCATGAATTATGCCTCTTTAACAAATTGATGAAGCTATTCATGTTCACTGATCAATAACCAGATGAATTATGTGTAAAGGACCCAGAAAAGAGGGACAATTTTAAAATTTAAAGGAGATTATTAAAATGTATTTGTGATGGTTATTTTTAAGGTCTATTGATTTGCATTCCTTTTTTGTTTTGTGGGGTTTTTCTTTGGAGTCATGGAC
This sequence comes from Arrhamphus sclerolepis, assembly GCA_037176975.1. Taxonomy (NCBI): domain Eukaryota; kingdom Metazoa; phylum Chordata; class Actinopteri; order Beloniformes; family Hemiramphidae; genus Arrhamphus; species Arrhamphus sclerolepis. Next base: position 10,837,886 of record JBAMYA010000023.1, on the reverse strand, counting down.
TTTTATTTTGAAGGAGTTATGCTGACTCTCTATTTATACCGGTTCATGGAGGCAACACACCTGTCTATTGATTATCAAACTTTTGTTCTGAGGATCTGTGACATCGGTTCCTGTTGTTATATTCCCTGTTAAGCGTTTTGCTGATAGTGCAAACAAGATATGCAAATCTTTGAATTATTCACATGTTTGTTTATGGGTTGACATAATTTTACGTAATTAGTTATGATTTTGGAAGGGAAATTTAAGGTTTACTTTTGTTCCTATAGCTCTTACGGTGTGTTCATAGAGAAAGGAAACGGTGATAAATAAAAATGATTCATGAACCATCAGTACGAGTGACCAATGATTCAGTATGAGCTATTTGTGTCGATGATGGGGTTCCATACTGTATGCAGCAGTTCCTGAGTTTGACCACTAGATGGCAGTAATGCCATTAATAAAACGAGTACTGGACGACTACTGCCTTAAATGAACAAATATACATATGGATTCTGGAAATATGTAATTAACTCTTTGTAACTGGCTATACCACTTTGTGGTACCCTTTGTCTTTTTTTTATTTCTTGAAACAATCAAATTTCCTTGTGATTCTTCAAATAAATACAAAGCCATGCAAAAGCATAGAGAAAAGTACTTTCTACAGACCGTCCTAGTTCAGATGTTTACTGTGTTACACCACTGCATGTAAAACAAGGGTTTGGGTCATAGTTTTTGCACTTGTGTGACTGCTTACCTATGCGGAAGTCGATGTATCCTTCTCCTCCACTGAGCACCAGCACGTTTTGAACACTCTGCGACTCTGTCTCTGTGGATGCAGTGGAGCTCTGCCCCTCTGACGGACTGTCCAGGACACTGCCGTTTAGAGTGGCCAGAACATTGCCTGTCACAAAACGGACAAACAAACAAATATACAATAATTCCATACATCGTTGAAAAAAAATTCCATTTCCATGTTGTAGATATGAAATCAGTTTTCATCAAACATCTAAACTAGAACAATGAAACGTCCATCACCTGCACATCTAAGGCTGAGCAAAAGAAAGTTCCTTTTAGCAAAAGCACATATTCAGAGACCCTGAGCTGACGTCTCATGAGTGTGAAATGCTTTTCATTATTCAAGCATTTCTTATAAGATGTCGCAGACAGCAAAATTTTGTTTGAAAGAAAGAAACAAAAACGTTCTCTCAATGACAAATATATTTTCACTGATTTGTTGTGTTGATATTTCCTTGAAAGATGCTACCACATTTAAAGAATCCTTCCAGAGTTAAAAACAACCCCAGGTCTTTTATAAGATGGTGAGGAGTATGAAACTACGGTAGGAACCCAAACTACCTGAGATGGAGTCATTTTGAACTAGAACAGAAAACATATGTGCTGCAAAATCACAATAACATTTTTCACTTGGGATAATAAACCTTTGTCAAAATAAATAGCTATTTTAGGCAACTGACAAGACTCAAAAATGTCATTCCATTCAAGTAATAGTGTGGACAGGGTCCCTACAGATAATATATAAGTAATTTTAATTGTGTGTGTGGAAACTGTTTGCACTGGAAATAACAGATATAGATGATGGATGGATGGATGGATGGATGTTTACTCAGGCACCCCCTGCTGTTTGCCACCACTTTATCACATGTTAATTGACAAATCATCTACCAAATGCTATGCAAACTACTGTCAGTGGATACAAAATGTGGAGAGTTCATGGCTTCTACTTCTAACTTTTGCCTGTTTGGCTTTATTATCAATGTACTGATCCAGTTCTATGGAACCAGAGACCATGAACTCGCCTCCTTCTGCATACAAAAATACATCACACACGAAGGTCTGAAAACAAAACTCAAAAAGGCTTTGTGTGAATACTTATATAAGATCGCTTTTTTTCCCCTTACAAGTTCAGAAATTCTTTGGAGAGGTCAAACAAAATAAAATTAGTTCCGATTTGCAGGGTCTCAAGTCTTAATAGATAATAAATGATTCATTGCTTCATGGAATTGCATGTGCCAATTTCCACCCCATCAAAGTTCTTCGAGCAAGAAAAGTTTTAAAGATAAACACGTCATTAACTTTATGTCTCACTGATGTACACTCCCCCGGAAGTCCAAAAATTGCCATTTCAGCACCATGTCGAACAGCTTGCTTTGCACCCTAACAAAGGTTTACACTGCTTTCTATCTAATAACAGACTTATGGTTGAATTAACACCAAAATGTAACTTTAAAGTGTTGTTTTTCAGAACTAAACAAGTCAAATGAGAGCAGAGGATCTCACAGGCTCCAAACATAAGCAGTTAGTCAGGATTTGTGCTTACCAGGCACAGAGACGAAGAACTTGACAGCATCCCGATGTCCGTGGAAACAGAGCTGGGCTTGAGCCATCGAGCAGTAGGGGATGAAGCTGCCACTGCTTTTCTCAGAGCCATCATCGCCGTACACGTGAATCACGCCACCAGATGATGTGGGAGACACCTTATTTGCTGATGGAGCAATGGAGCATGCGGGTAAGAAACCAAACAATAAAATTCAGATCAAATCATGTGTGGTAGGATGATTCACCGATAATACACATACATACACAAGCACACAAAATATTTTTCCCCAATAAAAAATGTCTGAAATGGCTTAAATAAGCCATTTGTAAACAATAGATTTGTTTCACACAAATATGATGCAAGTAATAAATGCATGCAAAGCAACCCAGTACGTAAAACACCTCTAAATCTAAATTATATGGATTACATAGAATACTTGTGATCCTCAGCAAGATATTCACAAATAAAAGAGAAGTAAATAAAAATATAGAAAGACAGGTGCGGCAGTGTGGGATGCAGAAGAGGTCTGCAAACAGCACATCATCTAAAGACACTTTGAAGGTTTGACCGGGTGAAAACAGTTAGATCACAACAGCAGGAGGTTGGGAACGCTCCCACTTACCCCTCAAACCCAGGAGCTGTCCCCGGTGAAGGACCACCGCTATGGGAGGCGGAAGAGGAAGAGGAGGTGGAGTGGAAGGAGAGCAGGAGAAAGAGGACAGCAACAGTAATAGTTACGGCCAAGACTGTGTGAAAGAGGTGCAATCGCCGAGGGAGGGGAGAAAAAAAACCAAGGCGGGAAAAGTTGTTGGGAGAGGACGGGATAAGCTAAAGAGGACATACATGGGTAAAACAGCGCTGCAGTAGATGGAAACAAAATCCTCCCAGTATGCCTGCCTCACTTATACAACAGTTGTTTTAATTTTGCTTAAACGGGAAAAACTGCAGTCAGTTTACTGAAGCACTTTCACTGCTGAGGCAGTTCACAAAGATTTTGTCAAGAGGCTGTTGCCTTTTCATAATGTATGAAAGTCATCTACAACGTATCTGAATAGATGGTTAGGAGTAAATACAATGAAAATAGCCAGAAACAAAAAAGAACAACAACCACAAAATAATTCCCTTAAGATAAGCAAAATATCTCTGAGGCTTTTTTCAGACAATTCAAATGAAATATTTTGTTTACTATTAACACTGGAAACTTCTGATCGCTCCTTCCAAAAAAAAAAAAAAAAAAGGTGTCTAAATGTGGATTTATGTTTTGTTGTGAGCCACTTGTTATACAAATGGGTTCAAGACTCACTCTCTGTCAGAGGGATGGAGATGATCACGCCGTTTCCAGTCCCCACCCACAGACGATTTCCACCAATCAGAAGAGCTGTGATTCGCACAAATGAGAAGCCCAGCTTGCCCGTACCTACGACGGACAACCAAAGTGAGAGACTTGTGGAAATACTCCGGGTGGAGGAACATGAATAAACTCTTTCGTTCCCAGTAAAACGAGCAACGAAAACTCACCCAACATCTTGCTGACGTACGGCTCAATGTCCACATCCTGGAGGTGTTGGTGTGTATGTGCGTGGTACAGACGCAGGGTTGAATCTAGCCGAATCGACACCCACACACCATCGCCAATCCACGCCAGCTGCCGCACCTGACTTTCCCTGCGAGGGTGGGCGTCAAAGGACTTCTGCAGAGCAGAAAAGAAAACACATCAATGCACGAATGCGTATCAGCAATCTGGTAAGGAAGAGCTGATTTTAAACTCACCTCAATCTGCATGCTTTTGGGCTGAATGACATGAATCTTGTTCTTGTAGCCACACCACACCTTGTCATGGACTACAGCCATGCAGCGGATGGAGTGATGTGGTCGGCCAAGGTCCATGAGGTGGTAGTTGGACAGATCCCACTGACCATCTGCAGGAAAAAAAAAAAAACCCATACACACTAACTGAATGTGAAGATATTCTCATTAACAACTGACAACAGCTCCTGGTGACACTCACACCTACACGAACGACACAAATAATAAAAGCATGTTTTATTATCTGAATAAAATGACTACATGCTAGTTGTTTTTTTTAGAAATCCCAATCACAGCTGCTTTTTTGAGGTCCTTCTCCAGTTCGACTGGGCAAATGATAAGCTGTCCGTACCTTCTGATCTATGGAATATGGCAAGTGTCCCATCAGCGAGCGCAACCAGCACACGACCTTTCACATGCCTGCAACCAGAGAGGAAACAGAGACAGATGGATGAATTCACAGGGACACTGACAGACCCTGAAATCACACACAAGTAGGCGTGTCAGGCACATGCGGCGGTGCTTCTCTTACACCAAGCTGAGCACCGAATCTTTGAGCTTGATGGAATGCAGACACTTCTTCCAGTTTCCAACAGCTGAGTGGACATAAAGCCTGGAAGGGAAAATAAAAAGAAAGGAAGAAAGAAGGAAAGTTTCTGTACTGTGACTGTGTTTAACAGCTGGATTCCAAGCACAATCTGTCTAAGGTCAATTGAAGCATTAACTTTTCCACACTATGAGGCTAAACTAATTCACATAAGTGACTCACCAGCCATTCTGAGCCCCGAGCCACATGGTCGGGGCCACGCTGGTGTAGTTTTTGGCTTCTTCACATCCATCCTCTGACTCTGTGGTTTGAGAGGTTTCCTCTTTGGACTGGCCTGCGCTCCTGTGTGGAAAAACACCATGCAGGCTACTTTTATGCTTTTTTTTTTTTTTTTTTTACTCATAAATGCCAAAAATTCCCCATGTCTTCTCTTTCCATGGACCGAGCTTGACCTCCTACCTATCAAAGCCATCAGCTGGGCGAGGTTGAGGGTCAGTGAAGACGTGCTCAGTAAATGGTCCTGGAGGTCCAGATCCCATTTCTGTGTGGTTTGCTGTTGACTCAGGAACCTCTGTTGCCTCGGTAGCTTCCTCAGCCGACTGGGCAGGGTGAATCTTCCCATTCATGGGGGGAGCAGTGGGAGCTAAAGCACAACACCAGTCAAATCAATTCACACATCAGTAGTCTTGACTCCTCTCTCATCTTTCTAGATTACTACAGAGGTGTAATTATGATGTGGCCACCTTGTCCTTTGTCCATTATGGGTGTATCAGTACGTGAGGAGCAGTTGCTACGGGCAACGCTGCAGTTGGTGGCACAGCCAACGAGTGTGATGCCGGCCAACATACCCTCCACCCCACCAGTGTCCTCTCCACCCCCTGCTCCTCCGTCACCTGGATCCAGCACAATCTCTCCTGCCGGGTAATCACTCTCACTTGCAGCTAAGTAAATGAACAAACAAGAGCACAAGATAGTTTCACCGCTGATCAGAACTGATGTGCAGATGTGAGACCGCTCAGCTTAAAACAGCATGCTTCATCTGACCTGGCACGCTAGAGATGCAGAGCACATGGGCATTGCAGACGTTGAACTGGTCAACCAGTGAGCCTGGCTGGTTGGCGTCGATGATGACCACTTTGCTGGCAGAGTGGGTGCTGGTGAGGATCCACACTCGACTGTTCATGGAGTCTGTTTCCTGCAGCTCCTTTGACTAAGGGAACAGAGGAGGGAGAACAGAATCAAGATGAAGTTAGAAAAGACAGATGACGTGCATTACACTGTCAGATATTTCCTCTATAACCGCCTTGAGTGGTTTATTGCGTTATGCTCCATTTGAACAGTTTTGAACTTAGCTGTAATAAGTTAGATCTTGTGTCTTCATCAATATTGCATTGGTCTACTTCAAACCGACAAGCTGTACTGAGGAGTTTTCATATACTGGCTAAATGTTGGTTACTGGTGTGTGTGATTGCCTGCATGTGAGCCATTCAAGGAACATTGGTAAATACCAGCTACAGGAAATTCTTCCAGTTTACAATCAGCCTGTCTCTGCAGTTTTAAATGTAAAGCAATCAGGCAGAAGTAATATGTGGCTTTCACAGCTCTACCTTTCTCTTCTCGGGAGACGTGTGACTGTTCTTCTTGTCAGCTCCGTCCTCCTCAGCGTTCAGGGGGTCGCTGCTGCCTGATGGTGCTTTGGCTGGTTCCCCTTCCTGGATGCTGGCCTTCCACCCTGTCAGATCCACTCCTGCTGCACACCACAACTGCAAGCATGTGCACACACAAATGCAAAGATGAGGTGATCGGACACACTTCTAAATCAAAGCTGTTGCCCATGTGCGCTATATGCTCTGACAGTGAATTTAGCTGGCTAAAACAGCAAGGTTTTAAACTACACTTCCATGTAGTTTAAACTCATGCAACATTGCTGATGAGGGGGATGTTGTCCTTATTTTGACCTTATTTTTGTACTATTTAGGAGAAAGATTTCTTCAAGGCATGTTTTAAAGGATTTGTTTTTTTGAATCATATGATCACACCAAAAACTGAAGATATGAAGTGAGCGTCTGTGTTTGAAAACTCTTCTGGTTTCAAACACACGTTACACCCTTCCTTACTGTGAAAATCAAACATTTAAGCAGATAAGTCAGGCAAAACACGTGTTTGAGTAAAACAACTGATATATAGCGGTTAATTTCAGAGAACAGTCCTCACCTTCCTGTTGGGGTCCTTCTCCACCAGAGGACGACAGTAAACTGGGACGGGAACATTCTTCATACGGTTATCCTCTTTCTCATTGCTGGCCTAAAAACAGAGGAAACAGGCATTCAGGACACAAGATAACAAATGAATTATTGTCAGGTTTCGTGAAAGAATCTCAGATTCTACGCCACACTGAAAGAAACAAAACTCTCTCGCCGTTTGTGAATGCACTGCCTGTACGTGCAGCGCATACAAAACAGGAATTAAAGGAAAACTCCACTGCTTTCACTGATTTACAATGTGGTCATTTTCTCATTTTCATTCTCCAGTTTCCCACAAATTGGAGGATGTTGCAGGACTATTTACCAGAAATAAGAATGTTTGGATACATACAACCACTGAGAGATTTCTCAGATCAGAGATAAGTTACTTGCTATCTACTGAATGCACAACACCTTTGTAGAGACCTTTTGTCAGAGGTGAAGGTGATAACTTGATTGCATAATGTGTGTGAGTTTTGACTGCTGCACAACATACTGTAAAGGTCATGTCTTCACTCATATCTAATGTAAAAATCTATTTCTAATTTCTCAGCTACTTAACTTCATCACCTTGCCTCTACTGTGTAAAATACACTAAAGCAGATGCTAGAAACGTTCCAGATAGATAGATAGAAAGCAACAGTCAGTAGAAATAGGTTTGGTTTTGTTTTACTGTTTTTTTTTTTTTTAAAGAAAGTGGGTTTTTCCTTTAAGAAACAAATGCTAAGATAAAGCAAAGGAGTTAACAGATGAGTACACCAATTTGTTAAGAAGGGCAGGTTGAGACAGACAGAGGTTAAAGGTTAAAAGGCTGCAAAACATTGGCAAAAGAAGGAAAGATCAGTTGGGATCAACTCCACAGAAGTAGGACTTTAACAGAGAGCTGCAGTCATGAAGAGTGTTGTGTCTACATGTACAACTTTGTGGCATATATTTAAAATGTATGAACAGTGATTCTGACTCACATCATGCCTACAAATGAAATGAATCCCTTGACCTTCATGCATTTCTAAATTAGGCTGGCTAGAGACCAAACATTTGTAATCTTCTCTTTATAATTGTCGATTTTCAGGTGTGGGCTGTCTGCTTCTGCAGAATCTGGAGTTTTAGGTGGAGGGTTAAAGGGAAGGGGAGCCATAAACGTGCATGCTGGCACTCTGTCGGTCTCACTTGCCTGTTGTCTCTTCAGCGAGCTGTCCTGAGCGCTGTCCGTCTGACCACCAGTCTGTGGGAGACCAGAGTTAGAGCCGCCTACCTACCAGCACGCTCTGCCCTCAGTCTTTCGAGCCATACAGAGTTAACCTTAACCTGCCAGCTAAAGTTTCAGGTGCACTTGCATGCTATGAAATCGTGTTCAAGCTTGAAACCAAAGCGTAAAAGACTGAGAGCTATGTGCTCTTCTCTGTCATCTTGGAGTCGATCCTCCATAACTTTAGCAAACAGCCACAAGGTTGTTTGCATGACACAAGCGTACGACTCTCCAGTAGATGTGATATTTACTCCCGCTGAGCAGCATGTTCTTAAATCTACGGTCCTTGTACATTCAAGGAAATGGGAAGTGCAGGAAATATCCAGTGGGAGTCAAGAAATATGCTGTGCATTACTGAGTTCGTTAACACGAAGAAAATATGTCCTGTGATTGTGCATATTCTTGATTCTGCATGTTTTAGCTGATACAGTGCATGTACCAGCCAGATGCCAAACAAAAACATCAGCCTGCATTAATCTGACCGGAGTGCTGACCCGTGATCAGTATCATGTCCTACCTGTCAATAAAGCTACTGTAGACATCAGGCAACAATTTAAAATTTTAAAAATCATTTGCAATTCCTGCAACAATAACAGCTTTATGCCATGTTTTTCATTTTGATATAAGATTATTTACTTTTAAAACAGACTTAGAAGTCAATAAGAGGCTTGTAAAAGGATGTTCAGGATTCAAGACAGGTTTTCTTTCAGGTTTTATAAATGATTTCTCAACACCATTCCACATGCTTGACATCTGTCAGATCTGCACCCTCTTTGTCAGAGCCTGATATCAGTGCCTTCACACAGGGGCGATTTGTGCGTCTTTACCTGTTTGAAGCGAGATGGCACGCTCCAGCCACAGGCCTGCATGATGCCATCGTCACGGCGCATGTGCTCTCGCACCTGCCTGTACTGTTCGCGCCGCTGTTCTCGGCGGGCCAACAGTGCTGAGTCACTAAGGAGAGACGCAACACCGTTACTGGCCAGTCTGGAAGCAGGGAAGGGACAGAAAGCGAAGCGTTAGCAGCCTGGCCAGCCAGCAGCAAGAGGCAGTAAGACAGAGATGGAGAAGAAGACAAGAAAAGCAACAGCGATAGAGTTATGAGCATGTATTAGCAAAACACCTCCTCTGGCTCAAAGTCATGGAAAAAGTTCTTTGTGTGGCACTTCTAAGCTGCAAACGAGAACAAAGCTGAAGTGCCCAGTTTCAAATAAACTTGCGCATGTGTCCATAAGATTGTGAATGAGACATGAGTATACTGTTTGAAAAATCCACATTTGTAAGATAGAAATCCTAGAACTTAACAGCTTAAACTATAATAAAATAGTTCTTTGCATTCAAACAAGAAGTTAAAAATGTGTTTTAGGATTGTGATCTTTTCAAAACCAAAAAGAAAAAAATGTTCTTGGCCTAGAGAATATTTTTCTTTGCCTTAACAGGAGATGAAATAATAATAATAATTTAAAAAAGCCCGCCCACCCCCGAAAAACAATGGTCGTATGTAACTTTAAACACACAACTCAGTGCTGAAATACTTCTGGAAGCTCTTTTACTCTGCAAGCTGCCACAAAGCAAGCAAGCAACCAGGCGTTCACACCAAAGCAGAGTGAGAAGAAGATAAAGCACAGAGGCTGAGGACAAAGTAAGTGTGGTGAAGCTCTGTATCCGGCTGCAGCTCACTCTTCAGGGAAGAACTCCAGCGTGCGGTTGGAGGTGGAGATCTGACACATGGTGTGGCTGCGTCGCTGAGTGAGACTGGCCGGTGACGGAGACTTGTAATGGATGTTGACGTTGTAGTACGGCCGCTTGACGGGTGGAGGGCTGGACGATGAGCTGAAGAGACGTGCAAAGCTTGGGGACAGGGAGAGAGACGCGAGACGTAGATGGGTGTTACTTTTTGTGGTCTTCTTCTACCAAATAATCATCTTCATTTGTTTTTAATTTGACTTTCACTAAATATGTTCTCACAACTGCCAGATGGTGGACTTCTTCTTCTCTTGGATTGGAGGACTCTCCCTGGATGCCCTGAGTGAAAGGAGAAGAGCAACATCAAAGGAAGACCAATAATGAGCACCTTTCAAATATTAGGAGATACCCTGTGTGGAAAACATAAATGCACATATGTGCTTTGTGTCTACCTGATCATCTCTGTCCACCGTACAGCTTCCTGTAGCTCCATTAGTCTCTCTTTGTACTGGTTCCTCTCCATCAGCACGCGGGCCATCTCCACCCTTGTGAACCGTCGCCGTGGAGTCATTGTCATGTCCCCGTCTTGCATGGGTGATGAAAACTGGCCACAAGAAATTCACACTGTGAAATTCATCTATTCTCTTGAACATTTTTTTTCAACACAGATGATTGTGGAAGAAACTTTAAACATTTAGTTATTTGTTTACTGGCAAAAAGCTGGCCAAACTGCCTACATCTGAAGGGAAAAAAATACATGAAGCAAAAACTCATATATGGCGCTAATTAGAAAAGGGTTATTACTAAAGGGAGGCTCATTAACACCAGTTATACAGTATTTATAGGACTGAACAAATGGCATTTTTACTCACATCATCAGCTGCTTCATCTTTGGAGTCTCGAGAAGCACCGAGGGCCTCTGCTCTTAACCTGCACACAAAATACAAAAACACAGCTTCAAAATTTTATTTCTGCACGTGGAGGGCGAGCAGTTAGGCAGGAACAATGATAAACAGATGCTGAAAGTGGGAATCAGATATTTAAAGAAAAATGTCTTCCATTTTTATAAAGCAAAATCAGGTCTCTCAATGTCTTTTATTTGTGGTTAACAGCTGGCATTAATAAACTGACCAGGGGCCTTCAAGTTTACCTCTTAAAGTCACTCCATGTAGCAATACCAGCTCTAGCCACACGGGGGCATATTGATGTTGGGTTGACAAAAGCACCACTAACATTAGAGGTACCACCTTGTGTCTTATCCCAGAAGTTTGACACATGAACTGTAATGTGATATGCAGCATAACATCCAAATATTTTGTACTTTCCATCTACCTGAAGCAATTTTGTGAATTTCCCTGCTGTTGGGCGAATAAAGATGTATTTCATCTTTTCAAATATAATGTGATCAATTTCTTCCGAGTTAAAAGTCAAGGAGCTCTTGAAGACAGAAAACCTAGACAAAAGCCAAAAGTTCAAGTGAGGACGTGAGAAATAAGCGAGGAGAGACACGTATGATTCTTCATAGTGCTGGTACCTAAAAGGACAGCTGTGACCTGCTTAAATGATCACCGCCCAGTTGCTCTGACTGTCCTACTAAAACACATCAAAGACAGCCTCCCTGCTGGTCTGGACAGTTTGCCTACAAGGGGAATTGGTCCACAGAGGATGCTGTCTCCATAGCACTACACACAGCCCTGACTCACCTGCAGCATCCTGACGCCCATGTTAGGATATTTGTGGACATCAGTTCAGCATTCAACACTGTCATCCCTGACAAGCTGGTAGCGAAGCTCCACAAACTGGGACTGTCAACACCAATGTGCCTCTGGATCAGTGACTTTCTCACCAACCGGCCTCAGGTGGTGAGAATAGGTGACCGAACATTGTCCACCCTGGTCCTGAACACAGACACGCCACAAGGCTGTGTGCTCAGTCCAGTCCTCTTCACACTGTTCACCCATGACTGTGGAGGCATCCATTCCTCAAACACTGTTCTGAAGTTTGCAGATGACACCACTGTAGTGGGACTTACCGCAAACAACGACAAGACCCACTGCAGAGAGGAGATCCAGCACCTGACCCAGTGGTGTTCAGCCAACAAGCTGGTGCTCAACAACAGCAAGACCAAGGAGGTCATAGTGGACTACAAGAGGTCCAGGGAGACAGGACACTCTCCTCTCTTCATTCATGCGGGGTGTGTGGATAACATCAGATTCCTGGGAGGCCACATCACCTGAGACCTGAGCTGGTCAATCAATACCTCTTTTCTGGTGAGGAAGGCCCAACAAACACTCTTCTTCCTCAGGAAACTGAAAAGGGCTGATCTCGCCTCTCAGCTGCTCGTGAACTTCTGCAGAGCATCCTCTGCCTCAGTATGGCTGTGTGGTACAGTTCAGGACAACAAAGACTTGGCCTGGGTGGTAAAAACTGCCCAGTGGATTATGGGGAGTCCACTACCAGACCTGGACTCTATATACGCTGGCAGACTCCAAAGGAAGACCAGTCATGTCGCTGCTGACCCCACCCACCCGGGATACGAACTGTTTGCACTGCTGCCATCCAGGGGAAGGTACAGGTTCATAAACTCCAGAACCAACAGGATGAGAGACGGCTTCTTCCCAACAGCTGTGAAAACCATCCGTCCACCTCCCCCTCCCCTCTGCTCCCCCCTGCCCCCATGCTGACTCACTCTCTCACAGACACCTGGACCCCCTGCAGACTCTCTCACACCCACTTGCTCCACCTTAAAGACTGCTAAAGATTCTTTGCACTAACAGACCAACTGCAGGTTACACTGTCTGTAAATGTTCATGCTGCTCTGTCATCAGTGCAATAATTCTCACATTCTTAATAATTCAAGTGCAATAACTACAAATTGCAATATTAACATTAACAATTTGTGTGATCTGCACATATACTTTGCTTTTATATTTGCATATATGTTTTGTACATGTGCCTTATTATTACTGTTTTTTTCTGCCTTCATGTGTTTATTTCTTCTTGAAGAGCCTTTAAGGGATATGAATACTCGCTATTATGACAGATGGGGATTTCACGGTTTCAAGGGGAAAGCGGTCACATAAATCTCATAAAAGTTTGGTTTTGATAGTTTATATGTCTGCAGCTTGACCTCACTAACCACACAGCCTCAAATATGTTTGGGAATTGTGGTTATTTTCGGGGATCAGCACTCCCAAAATGTAAAAAAATCAATTTAATTAACTTTGTAAAGCTTGATCATCACATCAACTTTAAATTCACCTTGACTGCAGGAATTCAAGAAACATGGCATGAAACACTACACGGGTAAGGGTCCCTTTAGACTGAATTTTATACTGGGACTTGTGGAGTAAAAAGGAAGAAAAGGGTTTTGGAAAAAAAAAGGGAGGCGAGAGAACAAGAAGAGAGAAGATTAGAGAGCTGTGTTGAACTGCACTGACCACTGCAGCGGATCAGCCAGAAGACATTTCTACTGTGGTTGTTTTTTTAAGGCTTTAGGGCTCGTGTTAACACGTTAATTTGATATTCTAACATTTAACAGTACAGGACAAAATTGATTTATGTAATGTGGATCAAGATGTAGCATTTAAGTCATGAATTTATTTTGAGAAGTGATGGTCAATTTCAATGGAAACATTTAAAAAAAAAACAGCAAGTTGAAAGTTTATTTGTAGTTCTGTGATATTTAAATCACTTTTTTTCTCTCCCTCAATGTTATTCCTCTCCTACAGTGTCCATTACAATTACATGGAATGTAATTACTACTTTTCAAGTAATATATATATATATATACACACATGTAAGGAGATGTTTGTCCTCTGGATGTCTCCTGGGCAGGTCAACAAGAGCAAGCATCTAAAACTATCACATAACTCCTTCTGTGTCTGTTGCCAGGAGCCATCTATGACTTTACACTTCTTTGGTTTAGGATTACAGGTCAGCAGTTATTGTGCTTATTTTATCTGATCCCAGCCTTTGCCTGAAGCATCCTTGAGCAAACATCTCCTCTTACACTAGAATACTACTTGTCCTAACGTATTTTGTACTGGACCCACTGAAACCTTTTTTTGCTGATTTTTTATTTTTTTTTACCTCTTGAGTTCCTCTTCCAATTCCTTGACTCTGGCATCCACCTTGTTCTTGGATTGGCGCACCGCCTCCAGCTCCTCCCTCAGCACCTCGTGCTCCCCCGACAGCTCATCGACTTTGGCAATAAGGTCATTTTTCACTATGTTGAGAGCATTTCTGTTAAAGAGTAAAAGAAAATGGAGTAAGATATCAGTCTTAGCAAGATAAAACAAGTACATACAATCTGGATCATATGGGAATAAAAATACAGTCTAGCATATTGAACCAGTCAGGTAATCCCTTGACCATTTTTAACTTTGGGACTCTATTGTTATGGATGAAGAATGGAACATGTATAGACTCTGTAAGGACTGGCAATAAAGCACAGGTATTAATCTTCCTTGTGACTCTTAACTTACTTGGTCTCTAGAAGCTGTTTGTTCTCCGTCAGCAGGTTCTCCACCTCTTTGCCCATCCCTGAAAACATCACATCACATCTCTGTAACTCATCCCGTGTAATACGCAACATCCCAAATCAATCCATCCATTTAATTGGTGCACAGTTGAAGCCAAATGCATCTCCTAATGTGTTTGTGGTTAAAAAAAAAAAAAAAACGCCTGTCAGTCTAACCAAACTAATTGCATACAACATAAAAGGTGAATATTTCAAGTAAATCAGGGCAAAGTTAGACTGAAACAGGAAGACCACTTGTGAAATAATGGAAAATTACCAACACAAACACGGATCTCTTATCAAACTCAAACCATAAACCTTTCATTCCTTGTTATCTTCACCGTTGAAAGAAATCAACTCAAAACCGTACACAGAAGCAGCAAGCATTGTGAAACATAAGCCAAGCAAGCAAATCTTGAGCAGAAATTCCAACAAATCAAAATTTCACACAAGAATATGTGGAGAAAAAAAACAAAAGAAAGCAAAATGCCAAAAGGTTCTGGTTTATGTATGTACATATATACACACACACATATATATGTATGTGTATGTATGTGTGTATGGTTTTGGGTTAAAGTGGATTAGAAAAGCCTGCAGGGTGTATGAGACTTGGTGTATTTGGTCAAGTGTTACTCTGAATTTTTGTATCAATTGTAACTAACTGCTTAATGAAAACTTCACACGTCCTGAACTTTAAAAGGGGTTGTGTGTTGGCTAGATTGGGGGTTTATTTGATGATGAAAATACAGGGTTCTAATAAAATAAATACATTTTTCCTCTTGCTTCGGTTTTCAGTACACTGTAATTTTCTGTGAAAGGCAGTTCAGCGTTGTCTCATAACAGTGGGTGTTCTCTGCAGCTACGACACTCAACAGTTATTGAAATGACAAGCACTTTAAAATTGCCATCTAACAGTGGGAGTCTTGTCTTTGTTTCCCGTTTATCCTATAAACATGCACCTTTTGTCCTTTAACAAACAAATGCAACTTGCCAAACTGGTGAATGGCCTTTTGGGTTAGCTTTTTAATGAATATGAAATATTTAGGGATGTGAGATGCAAAGGTTTCACAAAATGTTGAAATTAAGCCACATGAAAACAGACACAAGGAAGCAACCAGAGGGGATGTGAAAGTTAGCCAGGAAATTAAATTTAAAAAAAGTGATCATAAGCGAAGGCATAAGGTGCCTTACCGAAGAAATCATCGCGGACTGGAGGCAAAGGAAGAAGAAGGTAAGGCGGAGGAAGGGAGGAGAGAGAAGAAGAACAGAGAAGATTAGAGACGAGAAAGAAAAAGGTGGGTAAGGGAAGAGAAGAGAGAGGATGCCTTTGAGCTTATTAATTTGGATTTTAAGCTTGAGTTGAACACAAAAAGTTGTAAATTGACTTTTCTGCTCAAAACAAGGGTCAGTGTTGGAGTGCATCTCGGTGACCCGAGAGATCAGTTTTTTAAAAAAGAAACAGGCTAGTGTTGCATATGAAGTTCCACAATAATGTACAACTTAATACATCTGGTATAAGGTTAGAGATTTATTTATTTATTTGTTTGTTTGCTTCAAAAACTAAACTTTACTATAAACACATGTTGTGAAGTAACTACTGCCCAGTGGGGTATATGACAGCAAACTGCATTGGAAACTACACCAGCTTTCATTTCCCACCATGAGCTGCATTAATGATGCACACAGCAAATAGCCACGTCCACAGCTGAAATGCATGTTTCTAATATATTCTTAATGCCACTCAATGTAACAATACTACTTCAGAACACATGGGGACAACAAGAAAGAAAGTTCATGTAAGCCTGCGGGTCATTGCACAAACCCATGGGTTTGTGCAATGATTTTGAGGCCTCTTTTTTTGTCATATTGCGCTGCATTGTGTTGCAAAGATGAGAACCAGCAGCGCTGAGAAGCTGGAATAGCTGGAATACACCAGTCATCAGTTAGCTGCTTTTGCTCAGTTGGTTTCACGAACGTACAACTTAATACGTCTGCTTTTGGTCATCCCCAAAACTAGGATGAAGCTTAGAGGAGATCTGGCTTTTTCGGCTGTGGCACCTAAACTTTGGAAAAACCTGCCCTCTGACATCAGACAGGCACCTTCGCTTCCACTTTTTAAATCTCTTTTAAAAACACATCTGTTTTCAGTGGCTTTTAATACAGCTTGAGTTGTGTTTTCTTCTGTTTATTCTGCTTAACTTGTTTTCTGTATAATATTTATGTGTTTTATTTATTGTTTTAACCATTGTTTTATGATGTGGTGGTTGGTGTAAAGTGTGAAGCACTTTGGTAAACTTCTATTGCTATACAAATAATTTTGACATTGACATTTGACATTGACACTTCAGCCTATTAGTTTACGACTCTCATAAGTCAATATTATGCTAATGCATTTTTTTTTCCGTGTCAGACTGTAAATATGTTTGTCTGTTGCAAAGTTGTGCATTTTAACATAGGGGTCAATGGGGATTTGCTCTGTTTTCCAGCCAGAATCTAGTGGCCAGTGGAGGAAATTAAACTTCTCTTAGTTCCATCCAAACTTCAGCCCAGAAGTAAAAGACACGACAAAGTGCACCTATAGTGGGACAGAGTGGTATTACAAGACAAGTGTGACCATCCCCACTCACCAGCACAGTATTGTCAGTCGCTTTATGGGCCCTTGCGTGATCAGAAGTAGTATTGCTATACGGAGTGGCTTTAAATTCGCTCAAATCCTTTTATCACATTTGTGTTTGTAGATAATTTGCTATCTGATTGCCACAGGAATGCACTTCCAGCTGGCAGCAAGGCTCTCAGCTGTGATGTGCATAATAGATTATGAAGTGCAGAGTGTAGAATTTAACATGCGGCGCTGGAAGGCATTACCCAGAATCCCAAACAGCTTTAAGAGGTTTTTTTTTTTTTTTTTTGAATTTAAAGTCATGGGAGAGGGAATTAAAAGTTTGGAAACAAGTTTAATTGGAGGCAAACAATATACAATATACATACATAGATTCACAGAATAAAGCCATTTCTTTTTTCTATTTTAGGGGTCACTACGGTGGATCGTCACTATGACAACACTGACTTGTGGGTTTTCACAGTGCATAATTAGACTAAACTCCGAGACACTTCCATACATCTGGTGTCTAATATAGAAACTAATGTATAGGCAATATTTAGTGCCGGATATGTTTTATAAAAATGAGATTTTATTTCCTGAGGTCTTTGAAAATCGCTTTCAACTTGCTGTTTACTTTAAGCACGAATTAGCTTCAACTTATCATTATGACTGATTTTGACATAAATTCACTGAAATGAACAAGTCAGGTTGTATGTTTATGGATTTTAAAACTTCTGCTTTTCTGGATAAATTAATGTCTATGTTATATTTTTTCCATTTTATTACCATTTGGGTCACGTCTACTCTTCGATGTGCAGTTTTGAGCGTAAAGGAGCTGAGAGAATGAATGAATAAAGAAATAAATAAATAAATAAAACAACCAACCCATGGTAAGATACACACCTGAGAACTCGCCTATGGGTGTCACCGGCAGAAGCACATAAAAGGGGGAAAGAAAAGAAATGGGTGAGAGGTTAACAGATGGACAGGATAACGGGTCAAATTTCCCTTCCTATTTTTGATGTGTAAAACCCAGGGACAGGACAAGAAACCTCCAGACCAACCTAAATCTAACAGAAATTAAAATAAATAAAATCGCTCAACCTGTTTAAGCCCAAAGGGAAAACTGATAACAGGGACCTAAGAGAAATAATGGGTGCAACCATGAAAAAAGGGCACTTAATATTTGATAAAAGTGACTATATAATAATAATATTTTTTTAACTACCTATCTAATCAATCTTAACAACCTTTAGATATATTAACGAACTGAAGTAGACACGTGTCTGTCCCATATAAAATGAGAAAAGAACGAGCAGACTAGAAAGACAAAATAATGAAAAGAACACTGCATAAATGGGCGGCTGGTGTTATAGCTGATCGTATGTTTTCTGGGATGACTTTGCAGTGATGCAGTGCTACAGCCTTCTATGCAAGAAAAATATCAGTGCAGTGGCACATTCATACAGCCTCACATGGATCTTGCTCTTTGCAGTAACGCAAAAAATAAATGCCACATTTGTGCAAACACATTCATGCATCAGCCCTTGTAATCCTTTACTGAGGTGTGTAATATCACACATTAGCCTGTCGACGCAGGTTACAATTCAATTCTTCAGTAAATGAGAAGAATGTCACTAAGTCGCACCGAGAAATCAACCTTCGAGGCTCTTGGACAAGGGCATCACTGATGAACCTGCAAAACTAGCTAGCTACATTGCAGCCAAAGTCCCGGTCGTACCTAGCAGCTCGGCACCGGCATCTACATCCCCAATGATGTCTGACTTAGCATCCTTGAGCTCGTGGTAGAGAGAGTCAGTGTTGATGCCGAAAGCTTCGTTAACAATGCCCTGAGAGGGGCTGAAACACACAGAAATTGTGACTGTGTTACTTTTTCATTCAAAGTCGTGTTTCTTTATAGGGGACACGTACACGTAAGAATAACCGTGTTACCTATTAAAAGTAATTAGAGTGTCGTTGTACCTGTTTCCTCCATACACACGAGGATCCACACACATTTCCAACTCAGGAGTAGAATCAATGATCTCCTGAAATTCTGACCACTCATCGCTGCTTCCCATACCTGGAAAAATGTCGCAGAGGAACATTTTTGTTTTACTCTCCATTACTCTGAAACTGAAGCTTTGCTCCAAAGATGTGTTTGTTCTCTCTCTCTTTATTTATTTATTTATTTTACCAATGCTGACGTTCCTGGTCTCCTGGGAAACTTGAACCTCCATGTTCCGACTAAGACGCTTGGCATTTTTCCTGCGGTTCCCAGTCCGCATGACATCAAAATCAGAGTGTGGGAGGAAGCCTTCGTTGATGGGGGTGACAGTGGCGGAGGGGACTGAGGAGGTGGGCGTGTTGGACTTGCTTCCTGTGCTGCTGGGTGTGGCGGCTGCTGAGTCAGACTCAGATCCATCATCCTTGTGTGCAGCACGTGGTGTAGAGCGGAGATGAAGCAGTGACACAGGAAGAAGAGACAAGCAGCATTATACAACCATCTAAATAAATGAAAGACTGGCACTTAATTGTAACCAATAAAACCAGCACTTTCTGGCTGTTTTTTCTGGTTTTTAAGAAGTAAGAACAGGTGACAGTAAACCAGATATCAGTGTTTTTATGTGCACATTAAGGACTAAACAACGGCTTAAATACACCTCAAAACAATGTTGACTTTTAAAGGTTTAGCAAAATTACAGTTAATAGAAATTAAGTTTTAGAAAATGTCCGATCTGCATTTCAAACGAAAGCAACACCGTGCTTGTTTTTCACCTTACCAGTTTCTTTCCACACACATAAAAAACACATAGCATTTTATTTTAAATGGGAAAACTCTGACACATAGGCTTAAACTTAAAGTGTGAACGTAAACTAAAAAGCAGCACCACATGGCAGAAGCACCACGATAACAATATCACACAGTTGCAAAGAAAACTGCATGAAAAAAATAAGCATAAACATGGTCCCTGCTTGCTTGTGTATGTCTATATGTATGTATATGTATAAACATACAAATGTGATTTATAGACAGCAGATTTATGACTGATGCGGTTCAAAACAGTTTCCACTGAAGTGACACAAGCAGGTGTGGGAGAGGAGGTGGTCCATTTAGGCGGGCCTCCCTCTTCCACTTCCCAGGCTGGGGTTGGAGTGGTGGAGGACGACAGGGCTGCTTGTCTGTCCCACCTGATAGGTAGAATGGCCGAGCTCGCTGACCTGCCAGATGTCTTTCCCGGGCATCATCCTAGCCCCCCCGAGACCCCCACGTACCATGCCCTCGCCACTGGGGTACAGGCTCAACGACGGCGGGCGATCTGCTTTGCTGCTGGGAGAAAAGACACAGAGCAGAGTGGAGACTGGTGTGAGACCGACTGCAGGTGATTCCATGATTCCATGATTCCATCAACGTTTTGGTTCCTTTGTTCTCTTGATGGCTCCAAATCATCTGAGCACGCTTTAAGTGGTGAATAAACAATCTGCCAGTCCATCACTGGTCAAACTACAGGACCTGTATTTCTATTTCAAAGAAACATTTACAAACTTTTATTCTTTTCTTTAAAAAGGTTTTAATGAAACGGCTGTAACATGGTTTCCCTTTTCAACTGCATCTTTACACCACTGTTCACAGCTGGCTGGTTTTAAAGGCTGGATTAAACTCTGGAATTTTCGTGGTTAGATGACATCTTTAAGTTTAAATAAGCTAGCCACATAACTGCGCAGAGCTCCATCAGCTCTTCCATTTAAATATACAGATATGATTTAATCTAGAGTGTTTAAGAAAGGAGGCTAATAAGGCGTTTATTCCACTTAAACTTTGTGGTTTGCAGCTCTGCAGAATGTTTTTTTTTATTTTTTTTTTAAGTAATGTAATGCAGTTTAAGAGCATAATCATAATCATGTTACATAAATGCAGTTTACATGTCCAATCAATGACAAATAAGACCCATGACCAAACTCAAATGCTCATGTATAAGAACATATACGGATAAAAGCAGACAACCAGGGCAGGCAGACAAACACAAAACAATAAAGGAGAAAGAGGAGAAGGTACGTGGCGATATGCCAAGAAAATGCATTGTTCCCTGTTTAACATTAATCTTAATTCATCCCTTATTTAATCATTTGTTTTTAAAATATAAGATCATGAGCGCATTCACAATAACAATATCTGTTAAGAGCAACAACTAGTGAAGCAAATACACGAGGAAATGTTTTGGGTTTTTTTTTAACCAAGGCATGCAAAGGTTTGAGCACTCTCGTTAGGATTTCTGTCAATGTGAACAGTTAAATGATTTTCAATATGTTCAAAAAGTTAAGTCAACAATATATAATGACATAAGACGAGTCATAATACAAGCTTTTAGTCTCAAGCCTTTTTTTTCATTTGTTTGTTCAATGCCATAAAAGGCACATTTCATACAAAAGGCAAAGCGATCCAAATTGTAAAACTTCATATATATATATATATATATATATATATATATATATATATATATTAAGTGATTATGCAGATCCAGCAGTCAGGGGCTTTTCTTAGCAGCTTCCCAGCACTATTTAATAAGGTTAGGCTCATGTATGTTTGTATAGAAAAGAGCCAGGATTTCATTAAAAGAACACTTTTTTTCTTTTTACTTTTAAGAAAAGAGGTGATTCATAAATGTGGTTTGTGCTGCAGGCAGTAGCATGGAAAAAAAACAAGAGGTTGTGGTAAGAATTAACCTAATAAAGCAGTAAAAAGAGTGAAATAAATGGTTTCGGGTATTAGAGTGATTTTAGATGCTCAAACATTTGAATGCACCTAGTTTTGGAACACAGCAAAAGGATCAAAAAGGTCATCAGCATTTCTTATTCTTAGGTCTAAGCAGGCCAGTTTGTAAGACGCAGCTCAGGGAAGTGGAGTGAGGGCAGCTGAGGGACCTTGTTGGATTTACCTTTTCCTCCATGTGTGGCGTTGACTGTGCAAACAGCAGCACAGAGAGCAAGCCAGCAAGACAGACAAGACAGACACCGATTAGTGAAAGACAGAAGACCAGAACATGCAATGACCCCCCACAAACAACCACTTTTCCCCCTTTATTGACAACACTGCAGTTTCACAATTTCTGTGCTTCTTGTCATTAAGACTGCTTCAGATTATCTGCAGTTTAATGGTGCAGGTTTCAGAGCAGGATTTCCTCCTCTTGACTGTATAAATAATGCATTCTGTAAACATCAGGTGTCCCATAATTTAGACAGTTTACAGGCTCAGAATGATCTGCTTTAGAGTGTTGTTCAACTGTGTTTAGGATGCTAGATACAAATATTTTAGGATTTAGAGAACCAAATGTAAGAGGCGATTTATATGCAGCACATTTAAAGAGGCCACACCAGGTATCCAGTGACTCATTTTCTTTTAGTCCCACATGCTGAGACATTCCTTAACACTACAAGCTGGCAAATG
This sequence comes from Arrhamphus sclerolepis, assembly GCA_037176975.1. Taxonomy (NCBI): domain Eukaryota; kingdom Metazoa; phylum Chordata; class Actinopteri; order Beloniformes; family Hemiramphidae; genus Arrhamphus; species Arrhamphus sclerolepis. The sequence goes on along the minus strand of JBAMYA010000023.1, from coordinate 10,815,468 downwards.
AAAGCCTAACTTTCTTTATAATTACCATTTCCCACAAGGCCACTGACTTTCTTGCACACAGCCTATACTTTTCTACCAGAGGGACCGACCAGCTGCTCCTTGTGGCGCAATGAGTCGTGCAACACAATGACCATGATGAAACACAACAAGCCTAAGAAACTCAAAATGCTACACAGAACAAATTCAGCAACACAGTGAATGAGGATTGCATTTTAAATTCACAGCTACTCACGTTCGTCCACAGCCGGGGCCATCTGACTGGCTGTTACTCCCCGCCTGCTGCAGCTTGGACCGCTCTATGTGCTCCACGTACGTCTGAATCATCTGTGAGCCAGGAGAATGAGAAGGCATTTGAAACATTAAGGGGACTAGAACAGGGATGTTGATTCGAACTGAAACAGCAAAGAGATAACTCAAGATCGGTGAGGAAGGAACTGATATGCATAAGGATTTACGCATCTTTAACACTATGAAATAGCTACAGAAAAATCACCTGCATCTAAATACGACATAAAATGGCACAGTAGTGTTAACGAGTAATGACTTAGACATAATGATAATAATAAAGATATTAGCATTGTTTGGGCATGTTTAGTGAAATATTCGGACTTAGTGATGGTTATGCAATAATGCGCTGTGTGTAAAAAAAAAAAAAACTTTTAAAATGAAGCGTTGGCTCACCTCTGTGTGGCGCTGGTGAAGAGCGTTGTACTCTTTCTTCAGGTCTGACTCCCGCTCTTCCAGCCGCGTAACTATGAAAATAAAAGTAAAAAGATGGAAGAAGAGTAAGACGTTCAGATAGCCAGCCCTGACTGCGCAGCCAGCCTTTATGATTTTTTGAACAAAGTGTAACATTTTGTGAAAGCCGCAAGACCAGATGGTAGGACGACCAAAAGACAGAATTTCTAACTAAAAATGCAGGTTTTTTTTTGACATTATTATGAACACTGACGTAAAAAAAATAAAAAATAAAAAACACCAAAATTGAAGGAACATCGCAAAGAGAACTAAGCTGTTAGACTTCTGGACCCGTGCACATGTTCATAGAGGCTGAAAAGTACATCAATGTTACGAGTTTAAAGGCACAAATTGTCTAAAGTTATATCATACGCTTACGTCGCTCCATCTCCATCTTCTCCATATAATGAAATTGGATAACAACATTTGCCTTATCCTGCTTGATACTATTTTTTGGCAAACAAAAAGACAAAAAAACTTGTTTCAGCAGCCAAGTGTACTGCGTATTACACAGCATGATGGGGCACATCTGTCCACTCACTCTGGTCAGAGTAGTTCTTTGTCTTGAGCTCCAGCTGTTTCCCCTGCAGCTCCAGAAACTCCACCTGTATCTGCAGGTCCTTCTTCTCAGCTTCCAGCGCATCCTCAAATTCAATAAATTTCTGGTAGAAGACAGAAGCAAAGTGAATTCTTTATTCTTTATTATAATCATCATTATTCTTAGTGTTTTTATTAAGACTAATAATGTGAATATGAATATGAAGAAAACGTGTGTGGAGAAAACATGATGCAGGTATACTTGCCGTCCAAACAAAACAGTGCTTTGTTTTGGGGGAAAAATGCTCACAGTGGATTTTGAAGCAATTCAGGACATTTCAGAGTCGTAGATATTAACTAAGAATGAGGTCAGGTTGTAAGCGCAGGCCTTACAGTGACTGAGTCGTAAAAACATTATTTGCAAACGTGTCTCACTTTCACAAGCTCTGTACAATTCTCCAATTTGTCTCTGTGCATTATTATGCACGAGAAAGCAAATAACTACGCAGACATAGCGGCTGACATAGGGCTGCCTCCTTTCACATTGCTGGGGGGGTTTTGTTGTTGTTTTTTTTTCCATAAAGCTGCTCACAATGGTAGCTTTTTTTTTTTTTTTTTCCAATGCAGCAAGTCCACAAAGTCTTAATACTGTAATCCTCTGACTGCAGAGAGACCTTGGAGCTGGTATGCAGCAGATATACACCACACAAAGCAGCATACGCTAGAATATTATGGTGCTCTGAACATATGAATAATGCTGATGTCTAAAGTCCCTGGAAAACTAAGAGAACAACAATCCCTCTTCAAGACAAGTATTGTTCTTCATGGGCAGAACAGATTTCTCCAACTCTGAAGGGGAGGAATCGCTGAAACACCAGTGAAAAGTCTTACAAATGGATTTAAGAATATATATTAACAAAATGTGACTCAATGTGAATCTTATCATCTGTTACTGCACAAGCTCTCACACTGTGGCTTCCCTGCACCTTTACTACTAAAAGGCACATAGAACACAGGAATACAGGTTAGGAGCGTAGGTTCAGCCTTTCATGATATCCAGTGTTCATTCGAGTGACAGCACGTTTGTAATTAAGCTTTGCTTAACAAGGAGCTCTACTAAAATATTAAAGCAGAGATCGTTTCTGCTCATAGTGGATGTTTTGGTTTTGAACTTAAAGTGCAAAATGGCTTCAGCACTACGCTGGATAGCAGTTCTACTTTAAGAGCTGCTGACCTCAGCTTCAAAAAAATATCATCCTTCATCCTATCCCCTTGGACTGCAACAGTAATGCCCTTCAGATTCAATACTCGGGCCTCTTCCTTTAACTGCGCTGCACTTTTATGCTTTTCGGTGTCAAAAGAACAAATAAAAAACAACAGCAAGAAAAAAACAATCCCATCTGGGTGTAATTTCAGTGTTACAGTCTATATGAGTAAATTCATGGGCCGATGCTTTGTGTTCACTCTTTCCTAAATTAATAATTTAAGACGTATCCTTGGGATGGACCTAATTTGCCTCCCTGAGAGTGTTTGACTGCTATGTGGTCACAGTTTCAGCAATTTATACCTGAGGAGAGAGAGAGAGGAGGGAGAATAGCTTAAAATAAATTAAGGTCAATATTTGTGCAATCATCTAAATCTTTGTGTATATGTTGTCAGTTCATACGTTGTAATTTCCCCAGTGTAGCTTACATGCTGATTAAAGCAGAGAAAACTGAAAGGAAAAGGAAAAACAGAGGCAGTGATTATCAGTTTTTAAAAAGTGTGAAAGCAAAACGGCCGAATGAAACTGATGACAACACTTCAGGTGAGAACAACAAAAGTGTTAGCGAATGGCTGTGAACCTTCCATCAAATCAACTGGGATTGTGGATATCTTGCTTTAGGTGAGCGGTTGGCTTTGTTTACCATCAGCTCAAGCCCAATAACCTTGTAATCTGAGCTGCTTTTCACAGGCTGCTCTCTGTGTTTTGTGAGAAGCAGTTTGATTGTTTTCCTCAAGCTCTAAGATCCTGTCCCTCCAATGCTTTTCTTTTCCCTCGTCTCTGTCGAGCCACAATCCCTCGGCAGCTTCATCAGGGCTCAGCCCGCTTCCATCGCTCAGCATTTGTTGCTCTGTCTGCTCCTCATAAGCACAAATCAGGTTACAACGCCAGTGTGCTCTGCGATCTATTGATTTCCTCCGCTGCAACCCCTAGAACGTCATCCCATCCCCCACTGACATAACGCTTTGTTTATAAGTTGCAGACAATTTGTCACCTCACAAGCACAAAGAAAAAAAAGTCTGCTAGCAGCTCTAGGTAATTTATGTATTTTGTCTGATTTTTTTTTTTTTTATGTGTGTGTGAAAACAAAAGAATATCAAAAATGATTTAGTATTAATGCACTATTTAATCTCCAGAAACCTACGTTTTCTGTAACTGCTTCATCATATTCAGAACTCTGGACCAACACAACAAATGTGTGGTGGGAAAAAAACAACAATGCAGCTCTGATGCACATAAAGCATCTAAAAGCGGGCTTCGTCAGAAGGATGGTGTACTTACACAGAAATTTCAACATAATTGTCAACGCAATCTGGACAAGTAGGTGTTATTTTATGCTTTCCAGTGCTGTGAGAATGTGAAATTGAGTTCTTAGTTCATCATCATCCTAATGTGTTATTGTAAACTGGCCCTATGACTGAGCGTGAGCGTGGTGTGGTTGTTTGTCCACGTGGCTCTGCAATGAACTGGAGATCTGTCCACGGTGTTGTTGTTTTTTTTTTTAACAGCTGCAATAGACATGTGCAAACTAGTGTAACTGGCCAAAAAGGTCAAGTGAAGTCAGCTGTAAAGGTTCCCTGCAGCACTGATTTGTCTGCACACTCGCTAGCACCATTCTTAGAAAAATGAATGTAATACATTTAACTGGGATTGTAAAAATATGCCTGTGTGATAATAGAGGTGTAAAAGTCCCTTCTTTAACTCACAGTCCAGTCATAGCTGATGAATCATAGATAACTATGAGCCAAGAAAACTGGAAAGAAAGGTAATAAATGACTGATAAAAACACTTATCAGATTTAACTAACAGTTGTAATAAAACTGAATGAATGGGGGGCAAACCAAACCCTTAAGATCTTTTATCATTAATTTATTCTCTGTTTTTTTCAGTTTCTGTATTAACATCACTGTGTAAATAAGAACTTCCTTGGACTTGCTGGTATCTATTATTTAAACACTGACTTAAGCTTGTACCAATAATCTACTCTTACAGGTTGGATGTTAAGTATTAGCACAATGGAATCACGTTTTAGTTTTTTTTTGTTTCTTGTTTTTCCCCAAAAATAATTTGCCCAATATTTAATCTAAATGTGAAAATACTGAAACGGACACAGAAAGTCCTCTCTCAATTAACAGTTCAGATGGAGAACACACTGGATCAGTGTTGGAGGGAGCAGCAGAGGGGATGAAACAGATGATGAAACAGACTAAAAGCTGAGCTAAGCTGATACTAACAGGGCTGCCACTGATATGCTGAGGCCTCTTTGGATGGGAGCGGGATTAAAGTTGCTTTATGATGCTTGCTGGATCCCACGGGAAGCTGTGACACCAGTTGGGGGGGAAAGTTTTTTGCCTGTAATCTAATAGCTCCATATTGATGTACGCTTTTGTGGTTTGTGTCTCTGTTCCTCTGTGTTTTCACATGTAAACGCCCACGAAATGTAAATACTCCTGCATCACCATGCAGTGTATGAACAGTCATCATATCTTTACTTCTCTGTTTGCATATTGTTTGTTTATACAGTAGATTTGCATAAACGTCTGTGCTCTGCTCTGCATGAACTCAGGCTTAAGTAGGGAGAACTATCTAACCTAGAATTACTTAAATTGCTATGTTTGTTGAAGGCTGCTGGACGCATTGTAACACCTGTATGTGGTGCGCATGAGGCAGGGTAAATATGAGCAGGTGTATTATTGGCAGCATGGAGTGAAACCATATACATACACATGTGTGTATGAGATGCATGTTATGACAGTCTAAAATTAACTATGATTACGTTATACATAACTTTACGTCTGAGGGCTCTAAAACATATGCAGAATGCAGTCCGAAGCAATGCCCCAATATTGACATACAGACAGTGAACAATAACACCACACTGTCTCTTCAGCTGTGGGACATTTTGAGAAGTATGCCTATTTGAAGAACTTTAAACTTGTCTGTTACTGCTCATCAAAACTACTTAAGTGATATCGTTGGTTTTACTGGCTCCATAGTTATCAACTTAGTAGAAGCACTGTAATTAGCCATATAATAATGATATTATAATGGCTAGCGTTAGAAGTAAATATGCGGTATATGGACAAGAAGACCCCATGTTCACAACACAAGCCCAGAATAACAGTTAGAGTCCCTGGGTGCATCTTACAAAATGACTATAAGCAAAAATCAATATTTAGTGTGATCTCACTCAAAACGGAGTAAAAGATTTAAGTCTTTTTAAGGACACGACCCATACAGATGTTTGCAAAAACATTAAGATATGAGTTAGAACTCCATTCCACTGATGTTTATTGTTATGTTGTACCTTGTCTCTGTCTGCAAGTGTGGATAGCATCAAAACTATGATTAAAAAAAAGAAGTCAGGTACACACACACACACACACACACACACACACACACACACGGTTCCAGTATTATAACAGACAATTTATGCATCACCCTTTTACATTCCTTTTGCACAAGGACAT
>JBAMYA010000023.1:10776015-10804609 GCA_037176975.1 Arrhamphus sclerolepis | reverse complement strand
ATACATACACACATACACACACACATGTTATATATATATATATATATATATATATATATATATATAAATAAACCAATAATAATGGACGCAGCAATTGACAGATACACTGCAGTCCATCAAGTGTTAAAACATCCCTGCAAGGACTTGTTAATGTGCACTGTAAGGCCCATTAGCAGAAATATTTCCAGGACTCAGTGTAATTTACACTCACATTATATTTTAATTCAGTTACTCACCTGATTCCGGTTCAGGTCCCACACATAGATTGTCCTGTAAGAAAAAAAAAAAAAGAAAAAAAAAGAGCTTCATGTGATCAATGGGGACAGACAGGAAAATAAGTAATACACGCTCTTCCTCTTCCTTGATGCTTGAAGCTAGATCAGCAACTGAAATTTTATAACACTGCAAGTAAATGAAAGCCAATTAAAATGTTTTGTATAAGATTTTTACTTCATTATGATCTCACTAACACAACATAAAGAGTCTAGGACAACATTCCTGCACCATTTTCATTTTTTTAAAATGAGGGAATGACCAAATACAGTTTATGCTGGCAAGTGCCCCTTGCTGGTTCAGAAGGAAAGACATATCCAAACAAACTAGGCACACTGTCACGTAGGCAACCAATACAGTTGTATAATAGTTTTAGAATGTGTGAGTTAATGCTAATGTGGTTGAAATTTGTAGCTGAATTTTCCATTTTGGCTGCATTACCCTATTCTGTCATCGCTCTCTCTGACTGCACAGAGTACAAGTAAAAACAATGAGAAACAACATACTAGAATATGTCAAGAGGTTACAATGAATTGGTCTCTATTGCACTATTTTCTAGAATTTTTTTTTTTTTTTAATTAGGAGGAGGCTGGTGGAGCATTTGAACCAACAATGACGAGAATTGAGGCTGAAGGGAGAGTGTAGCTGCGGGCAAGGAGAAACCACTTTAGCGTCAAATCCTGTGACTGATTACTCAGTATCTTTGGCAGAGAGACATAAATAAATCTCAACTTGAAACCATTAAAATGCAGAGAAAGTAAGACATTCAAAACCTGGTAAGACAAAGCATCCACTGAAACATTTTGTTCGGCAGTTAAATGAGAAGTCACTCAAGAGGTAGACTTGAGTGGCTCATTTGAGTTTCTAATGACAAATTATTATAATGAAAAAGCTTGAAGGTAAAGATGACTGCCTAATATTTAGAATTGTAAAGAAAACAAATTTTAACCTTCATTATAGTCTTAACAAGGGAAATATTTTAAAAATAAGTGTAAAAGCTGGTCTAGAACCCAATAGCACCATATTATCCAGTATGTGAAAAACATTTTTTTTTTTTTTTTTAAACATTGTGCATACTGAAGAAGAGACAATGAATACATTTCTAACTCATTGTTAACTTGTCCTTTCAAGCTTCATTAGCTGGCATTTTTATTAGGGTATGAGATGCAAAGTGCATAAAAAATATTAAAAAAATAAACATGTTAATTTAACTGTGAAATCTAAAGTTTGGTAAATTACTTACCTTTGGCTTATTTGGATGGCTTCGGGATGGGCTTTCTGCCGCTGCACTCTCTGTAGCCCCAAATATATTGCTGCTTAGTCCTCCTGGAGGCATGGATCTCTGTGACTGAGCTTGCGGTTCAGGTTCACCAAATATCCCACTACTCTTTCCACCTACACAGAGGATTACCAAGGTGTTCATGTTCCACATCAGTGACAATGGCTTTATGATACCATCTTCTATCATTATATAGAAATTCTTATTAGAAATTTGACATCTGAATTGGCCCTCTTGATTAAACATTGCCCTGCAGTACGTTTGGTACTCAAATTACTCATAATGAACACAACCTAAAGAGCCAGTGATTTGGTTGCTTCAGAGAGACCATGTGGAAAATGATGCAGAATAATTAATTTGACTTAACAGTCCTCATGTTCAAAAGAAACAACACCACAAAAATAGCAGGCCTCCTTTCAACGGTAAACCAAACTGAAAAAAACAAAACAAAACAAACAAACAAAAAAAAAAACACCTTCAGATACACCTATCAGATACTTGACAAAATTTTGAGGTGGACTGTGTGCAAGCACAGAGGGCTGAAAGTATTTATACAAGAGTTATAACATTAGAGTAACAACTTTCACACCCTAGACATTGACAAATACTTTGACCAGTGCAACTCTGCACATCTACAGGCCACAATAAATTGGTCTGACCTGGAGGATTGGAACGTCTGGATGCACTCTGGGGCTCTTCTGGTGGAGCAAAAACTTTGGAGGCCATCTTATGAGGCTTTCTTCTTGGTGCAGAATCCTCCTCATAGCCACCAAACAGATTGCTGGAGCCACCACCAGGAGGCTGCAACACCCTGCATAAGAAAAATCAATAACCGTTAGGGGATGCCACCTCATTTAAGACATACAAGTGTTACCAAGCAAAGACAGATCTAAGACAAAGATTAGTTTATTTTTAATTCAGCTTACTAGTACACTAAATACATGGCACTGCTATAATAAACAAAGCTTGAAATGGAACCTAATGGCATTTTGAAAGGTTGTCCCTTTTAAATACAGCTTATGTTGTGATAAATATTAGTTTTCCGAAAACCAGAACACGTTTACCATTGAGAGTTTAGTACACGCTGTTGTTTTCAAAATGTCTCAAGCATGTAAGGCTCATTAACTTGTGTCATACAAATTCACTCTGGCGATCAAAATTCACAAGTAGAAATCACTGACTAGCGTGGCTATAAATATGTGACAATGCAACGACCAGAAAAACGTAGCCAAATCAGAAGTTATCTGATTATACCCTCGGGAATGGCGCCATACGTCTGAAAGTCGTCTCTTGTTATGGCTGAAGCACTTGTTTCTGGCATTGTTAGGTCACAATATACGCACAGTCGCCCATTTGGTTAAGGTAGCCCCATAATTGATGCTTTCGAGAAAAAAAACAAACAAAGAGAACGTCATGTAAGGCGAACAACGACAGAATACAAAGACGAGCAGCGGATTTCCCACTTCCGCAGGAGCAGCAGACAACGCCTGGTCAGCTAGCCCCAAAGCTATCTTCACTGTTATTTTTCGCTAACGGACAAACCGACACAGCTGAGGCAAACAAAAACGGTCACAAACGACTTTAAAAGATCGCTACTTGTGAAGCGCGTCAGATGTTACGCTAATACCTGGAGATGATAGCAGTAAAGGGAGAGTGAGAAACTACTTCTGACGACGTTAACCTACACTGATATACAAACTAACCAAGCGCCTGCATAAAACACAAACGAGACGTTTCTTTCAGATAGACATGAAACTTTACGTCATTCTTCACCTGGAACTTGGTTTTGCTTCAGAATCCAACCCTTGAAACATATTTGTCGAAGTCATGGTGGTTTTGTTTAGAGCCGCCAAATTTCCCCAAGACAACTTCGTCAAATTGCCACCTAGACGACCAGCAAGTTCCCCCTGCTCGCCTGCGCGTGCCCAGCAAAACTCCGAAAGAATTTCAGGCCACCCAACTGTGACATCGAGAAATATTATTGGTCCGCTGCCAGTCCGTTGTCATGAGGTGCGTTCGTTTCAAGTTACATCGAGTCATTCTCAGGGAAAAGTAGGCTACAATCAGCTGGTCGCATTTATTTCTTGGATTACGCTGTTGCTAATTCCTCAAAAAGCAGGCGACTTTTACAATTTTCTGTGAGAACGTCTGAATTCCACACACACTATAATTTATTAAAGCCATTAATAAGGAGTTTAAACACCGCCCTCTTCTTCTGTCAAGAGTTTTACAACAATCGAACCTGTTTCTAGTACCTCTGTACATGGCGCTTGTTTTAATAGTAGGTTTGTCTGGAATTCAGCAAAACAACGTGGTCTATGTCTGAAATAGCAATTAAAACAAAAAAAATAAAATGAGCGCTACAAGGTCGAAACGATCATATTCTAAAAATGGAGGGTTGCAAATTGGCTACAGATTGTGTCTTTCCCTGTCGTATATCTCAAGTAATTCAGTTTTATCAAGATATCCCTGTGAACATTTCGAGCGCACCCTGAACTTGTGCTAATTTAGGCTTCAAATGTCAATCATTTTCTGGGCGGAACTTGTTTTTCAAATAATCAAGTGTGGAAATCAAATACAATTGAAGCTGCGTTTATAACTGAACAGAAATAGTAAGATTATTGGATAGTTAACTAATCTTGAGTTTATAAAGTGTTAAAAACTTATTATTTTTTTAACTGGAAAAACTGCATGTCATGACAGGAAAAGAATCGCGATTGGTCCGTGACGAGACCACTTTCGCCAGCAGTTAGTGAATATTTCTGTCAGTCATGTTTTGTATCACCGCCCTCTTGAATTTTAGACCAATCGCAGACTTTGTTTTCGAGTGGCAGTAGGTGTGGTCACGCGCGTGGGCAATCGATCCGCAGGAACTGTCATCATTAGCAATGCTAGCCTGCCTGTCGACTGGGAATACAACTGAGAAACTTCACCTTCAGGTAATTCCTTTATTCTTCTGGAATCCTCCATCTTACAAGTAGCTCTGTGACCGCTATTAAACAGCAAATTTTGTTTAAAATTATCATTTGTTTAACGTTACAGCCTGGCTGACTGTCTTAACGTTAATGTTAGCTACACAACAGTAGCCGCGCTACGTACCACGTTATGTTTGTGGGGGTAATTTCACTGTAGTTGATTTAATATATTTTACAACTACAAATTAACAAAAGTTATAAAGTTGTAAACAGCTGTAAGTAGTGATTACAACATGGCACTCATTAAGTGTCATTAACCTGTTTATATAAAACCCAAATTGCAGTGAGATTACAAGAGCTGTCTGGACTTTTAACATTTCAAAGGAGACTAAATACTTTAACTATGTGGAATAATTATACAAGTGTCCAAGGAAGGATTTAGATTAACCTCACGTTACACAGAAATTACTTTTGAAACCTCAGATATGGCACCAAATGACTATGAACGAGAGTCCAATATATGATAATGCTTTTTGAAATATAAAAGTTTCGTGTTTATGTTTTCTCAGTTATGTTTTGTATCTGATCTATATGAGAGTTAGCTTTCAGATGAAACAATTAAGGATTTATTTTTTTCTTCTAATAGCAATTTATTAAAGATGTCAATCAACACGATGTATGAGGTTGTTGTATTTTTTAAACGTTAATTTCTTATTTCTCTTCCTGGTGTTACTCCTAATCCACATCATGTTTGTTAATGACTAAATTTGTCACAGAATAACAGTACATCATATACAGTAATAGGAGTTTGTGGTTTTCACACTTCATGCCAGTATTACACAAATGTTGTGATCTTAATGTCTCCCTTGCACTCAGCCTGTCCTTGGGTTTGACGCGTTATTAAATGCATGTGTTGGGTGAAAGAAATGCTACTGAATGAAGTGTTGCCTCAAAGTATTGCATGTACAAAACATGAATGAAATAATTTAATTTTCACATATAATTTTTCTGCAGGCGATTGTGACGTAGCGTCAAGTCCACTTGCACTCGGGTTAATATAACTATCTACACTTATCAATTCAAATGAACTCAACTGACACGAGCTTTAGTAAATTCCTCGTCACTACAGGCAATGGACATCTCTTATTTGTTTTTGGTTTAATAGTTTTATTTATTGTTTCAAAGAGGCATTGAGTAATGTTGTTGCTGACAGAAAACAGTTGAACTGCGCAGAGTTCAGCTCAGTCGAAGCAGGAGCAAGGAGAGGGCAGAAAGCGGAGAGATCGGTTTCGGCTTTATTATGTTAAATTTGATCAGTAATCGCCAATCGAACCGGTAGGACTCATGGTGAAGAGAAAGAAGACGTCGCCTACTTCCGAAGAGCTCGAAAATGGGTAAAGTTTTATTTGAAATAAACACTTTATTTAGAGGTCGAATGCAGCGAGGGGTTTTCGTTGTCGTTTCTGCAGGGCGCTAAACTGAAAAGCGCTCGCATTTGAATTTAGTTTAAATAATTGCGATATTATTGCACATATGAGCTAAAAGACAATGGATAAAACATTGCCACCAGTCACTGAACAGTTTTGGCTTTTAATTTTATTTTTCCGAGTACGTTAAATGTATATATTTGGTGTTGTTTTGACGGGACTGAAGAGAGGATTTGAAACAAACAGCGGCGGCCATGTTGAGAGACAGTGAACGTCGTCTTTAGAAGTTAATTTTGCACACCACTTTGCTCCAAATGTGACAAATGTCTATGAATGTATTTTGGCAGCATGACACAAGGCTCCAGGGAGGGGATCGGTGTTGATGGGAGGAGGAATCCGTCCAGAAAGCCCGAAGGTTGCGACGAGGAGGAGAGCGGAGAACAGGCAAGCGAGGAGCGCAGTACAAAGGGAGACGACAGAGTGGAAATTCTTAATCCATCAGCCACGGCTCTCAGCTCCGTTTCAGCCCCGGTCCTCCCCGCCTCTCCGCCGAACCGAACCGGGTTAGGGTCGAACCAGCAACCTCAGACTTCGGCGGAACCCGCCCCTCCGTGTCACGACCAGCATCATTTTCTACGATCGAGCGTTCGACCTCCGAGCAAACGGATACGGAAGGATTCAATCGGCTCGACTATCAATGGACATGGCGGGGCAAAATCGAAAGGTACAGTGGGTGACCAGTCCAGACACGAATGGGCATAGGTGGTACAAGTGGTGGGATCTAATCTCACTTTTCACCTAATCAGACGATTCGTTTATTAATGGTGACTAAATTGAGACCGTTTTGTTGCCTATATTCCCTGTGGGCCACTTGTAAGGTTGTAATCTGGGTTCGTGTCTGGCACTTCCAACCCAAGTTGCAACACCATCCTGTAACCCACTTCTGTAGAAGAAAGAGAATAGGCCAGAACTTGCATTTCATTTTAGGATGGTGCTCGACTTTTCAGTCACAGTTTATTGGAAACTCACCACAGTGGGACACAAGGCAAGATATCAGTATAGAAAAAAACATAGATCTCAACATTAATATTTTATCATAGACATGGAAGCAGGAAAAAATAGGCTTTCTCTAGAGAATTACTTTCCTTTTTTTTCAAGCAATTAAAAAATGACCTTCCTCAGGCTATTATTCTCTTGATCCAATTATCCAGCCTTTCACAATTTAATGTTTAAGAGTCTGTAATGTCAGTTGTAATCACATTTTGCAATTATCCACATCAACAAAAAACAACAGTAATAAAACATTTCAATGAATGTCCGATATAGGAATAATTAATAACAAAAATGCAAATTATGTGATCTGATAAAATGTTTGTTTTAACAAATAGTCTCTCCTCTGATAACTTGCATAGTAACAGTCAGTCCAGCACTTAATCAAGACTAGAGATGGGCAAGGCATTACTGTATTTGAGAAGTAAACTCAAGAATTGCTTTTTGGTTTAATCACAAATAATCGCCCCTGCAGAAAGATAGGAAACTGAGTGAGATTGGAGCATAAATGTGTGCATGAAATGTATGGAATGTTGCTGTTTGTTTTATTTGATATCCTGATAGGGAGATTCTGCCTGTGTCTGTCTTGCAAAGGAACTTAATGTGTGGCAGAGTTCAGCAAAACACATTTCACTGTGTTATTGTGACACAGTCACAATTTTAAAGTGTGTGTATATACACATATGTGTATATATATATGTGTGTGTGTGTGTGTATATATGTATATAAAATTGGCTCTGGAAATGAATTGACTTTTCATCAGCCAAAAGTAAATGTTTAGTTTGAATTACTGTGCTCTGTCAAGTATGACTGGTGAACGTCTTTTACAGTTGCTGGCAAAGAGAAAGTGACTGATTTATGAAATATATTCACAGTGCCTGATTTTTGATTGCTTGAACAAGAACGACCTACTTATTTTGATATGATGCTATATTGGTTCACACATATTTTTGAAGCGACACATCTAGGCTGATGTCTATGAGCCTCAAATGCGTTCGCTTGCTTGAATTTATGCCAAAAATACAGTTTACATTGCATAGGTCAGTGCTGCAACAGTAGGAGCGTCCGTGTTTATGTTCATGCTTTCTGGCATTGTGTTCCAAGCAGGGGTAAATTTGGCCAGTGGAGCCCACCATCGGTTGGTTTTGGATCAGTGCTCTGTAGACCTAGCCTTAAGGACTGATTGCTTTTCCTGTCTACAGCCCAGAGCTGAACCACAGAGGGGGAAATCTCTGGAGGCTGAACACTGTAAAGGCATTGGTTATTTGTGATTTTATTTTAACATTTCCCAGAGTGAAATGTACACCTCAAAACAACAGTTGTTTCCATGTGACACTGCCAGGGAGGTCTTCGATTTTTTTCCGATCATTTGTTTTTCTTTGTTAATTTTAAGTTGTACTTTTTCCCCAGAATTTTTCTTGTATCGTATAAATTTGGTGGATCCCTGTTTTTGTGTCTCACAGGGACAGAGAATGGGTCTTCCTCCCATGGGGCTGTGGGACAGTCGGGACCCGTTGCCAGCTCCACAGGGGGAGTGTCGAAGGCATCGAAGGGTCAAGGGTCTTCTGAGAAGGAGGAGCAAGCTGGTAACCAGAAAAGAGCTCGTCGGCAGTGGGAGTCCTGGAGTGCCGAGGACAAAAATAGCTTCTTTGAAGGGCTCTATGAGGTAAAAATAATAATGATAAATTTCACTTCATACAAAAGTATTCCTTCAGTATAATTTTTAATATTTCATTTTCACCTCTATTGCTGTTACATTCAGCATGGCAAGGATTTTGAAGCAATCCAGAATAACATTGCAATGAAGTACAAAAAGAGAGGCAAGCCAGCTAACATGGTGAAGAACAAAGAGCAGGTCCGCCACTTCTACTACCGCACCTGGCACAAGATCTCCAAACACATCGACTTTGCCAATGGTGAGCATACCTTCTTTACTGTTATTTAAAAAAAAAAAAAAAAGAGTGGAAAAGAGTTTCTGTTCGAGCCATCTATTATCAGTCATGTGTGCCTTGTTTTCAAAGGGGCATTCATGATGGTATCATAGGAGAACTACACACACACTAGTGCAGCAATCAAGGTGACATGAATCTGTTCATGTATCACATACAGTATATTATCTATTTAACTTTTCAGTCTATCTCAAGAGCAATGTTTTTTTGTCAGTAGATTCTACAATAATATCTATGCAGCAAGACTCTCCCTAAACATATGTCAAAGAAGTTTATTAGATAAGTCCTTTCCCAGCTTTAATCACTCTGTGTTGCTGTCATGTTATCTTTAAGCAGCATACATTGGTCTCCTAGTTACTCCAGACTGGCAACATGTGCATCTTTTCTTTTTCAGTATACTCTCGTGTGTTGAAGAAATCCTCTCAAGAACTGTATGGTCTTATCTGCTATGCTGAGCTCCGCAAGAAAGTTGGAGGATGTAAGTGAAGGCTGTAACTTGTTTGGGTGCATTTCTTTTTGATCTTTGTTTGTGTGTGAGTGTTTTGTTGCTGTTACATGGGGGGCACCAGGGATGTGATTATATCTCTCATAGGGGACAGAGGCCCCTGAAGAACAATGTTTGAAAGTGCTCATTGGCTTTCTCTTATCATTTTTGACAGTAATGGATGATAAAAATGTGGCAAAGTTGAACGAACTCATCCAGCAAGGGTAAGTTACTAACAGAAGCACTTGTGCAAAAGCATTGTTAAGCTCTTGTCTTTGTTATTATTTGGTAAGAGTCATAAGTACATATGTTCCAATTGCAAGGAAAATGTATTAGCAGCTGGAACATAAAAACAAGTAGAGTGCTGATGTCATGAACAGGTAGTTGAAAGGAATATTTTTTCACAGTAATTCTTGTCTGTTTCACCAGAGCCACTACAGTTCGCTCCAAGGGGAGGAACCTGCGAATCAAAGCACCCATGTGTCGTGCACTGAAGAAGCTTTGTGATCCGGATGGTGAGTAACAAACACAAACGGTACAAAGCAATATAGAATGAAACTAAAATAAGCCAACATGACTGCTGAAAATAAAAAACACATGAATGGTTAAACTCAGGGTTTGTGGGGGCGAGGTTCTGGCAAAAACAATGGCAGTGTGGGGGCTAGTGATGTTTCCACGGTAACTCAGAGCAGAATGAGGAGGAGGAGTGGGAGAACGATAGAGGTGACTGTTCTCATCAGCTGTCATCAATCCCTCCCTTCAGAAACATCCACTTTGAACAGTTTCTGAAGTCAGTCTCTCAAATCCAAAATTAGAATTCCACCACGTGCATCTACCATCTATCTTAGAGTGGTGTCTTAAGTTCCTTTCATACAACAACCTATGCAATAATGGAACTCTTGATAGGCCTTCTGTTTGTACGCTATGAATATAGGGAGCTTTCACACCTGTTGGTCTGGTACGGTTGTTTGCTTGGGCCCAAAATTTGTTACAATGCTGCAGTTCAGAACTAGTTCGGTTCACATTCACATCAGTGTTTTTGCAAACGAACCAACCACTGTCAATGCCACTCATGTGGCGGCGCTGTTCACAGAATACCTTGTTTTTGGGTGACGTAGGTGAAAGCTGATTGGCGCAGCATGTGAAAAGGGAAAAATCCTGGAAAAAACAAAACATTGTGCCGTTTGTTTATTTCTTAACGATGAACTGTGCTCTGCTGCTAGTATTTGCGGCTGTATATTATGATCATTGCTTGTGCAGCAAGCATAAATACTGCTGTTGTTCTATTATGAGACTCGCATTCGGCACGAGAACACTCTGCGGTTGTTTTTGGAGTGGAGAAGACGTGTTGTAGAACACCATCACCATCGTCGGCTCCAAAACAAACTTGTGCGGAGAAATTTTATGCTTCCAAAAACACACCATGCGTCTTACTACGGAAGCTTCGTTGACCAAAAAGCTACGTACATACCAGAGTGGGTCCGAATTGAGGCCGGGCAGCGTTCTCACCAGCAGCGAACCGAACTGGAGTCCACATGGAACCGTACCGAGACCACCTTCTGGATGTGGTCTCGGTACGGTTCTTTAGTCCGCACCAAATTAAACTGGTCCGCTTTCACTCCAGCCCAAACGAACCGCTCTTGCAGGTGTTCCGGACTCCAGTCCGCTTTAAGCGGACCAAATGGGTGTGAAAGCACCCATAGACTGGAGACACTGGAAAGGCATTACTGTTTCACCCTTGAGCCACCCTCAGAACCAAATTCACATGTGTGCAGGGGAGAGTTGGCATGGTCAAACCTTATTAAAGATCAGCTTTGTTTTACCAGACATTGTAAAGCCTTCAGAGACTTTTGTGCCTGGCCTGCTATTTAAACAATACACTGGAATGGCAGCAATGACATGTTCTATTCAGCTCTGAATAAGAATTGGGAATGACGTCTCACCTGAGTTGCTTATGTTCTAGTCACAAAGTCGGAAAAAACATGGACATTTACAGGAAAGCGCTGTTTATGTAGTCCATACATGCAAATGTGGACCGAGCTGTTTCTGCTGCTAGGCATTGTTAGCAATACTAATCCAAAACCAACCTGTATGTAATAATTAGTACATATAATCAGCAAAGCAACATGGTTACTCTGTGTATGTCAGACCTAATGTGACTGAAATAAAACAGAAATGTCTCTGGCTTTCCAACTTGGAATTCCAAATGCTGAATTCTGACTTAAAAATTGAATGATGCACTTTAAGCCAACTAGGTGTGTTCAGGAAATATCAGCACAATAAGACGATAGTTTTTTGTTAATCATCATCATTTTCTTTTTTTTTAATAGTATTGTAGGACAATCTCTCAGTTTCAGGTGGAAGCATGTTCTGATTAAAAAAAAAAAGCTGACTCTGTTTTTAAGATATAGTGCGTCTACATTTCTCTGCAGGTGTGAGTGATGAAGAGGACCAGAAGCCAGTGCGCTTACCCCTGAAAGTGGCGGTAGAGCTCCAGCCACGCAGTAACCACTCCTGGGCCCGTGTTCAGAGTCTAGCCCACAACCCTCGCCTCAGGTCAGACATGCAAATAAAACAATGCCCCTTCAAATTCCCCAGTATAAACTCTTATTCAGGTCATTTTAATCCTCAAAGTTTTGAATCTTCCTAGCACTTCAGCTATAAAGCATTATCATGCAGTTTTCACATTGACCCATGTCTGCTACTAAAACACCACATATGTACAGATGAAATAAAAAATGAAATGAAAAATGTGCATTGCAATAGTCAGCAGTAATATGAAGTATACATACAATTCAACAGTTTGTAAAACCTTTTGTCATTTCCTACACAGGATGGTGGTGGAGCTCCACAGGAAAGTCTCCAGCCTCATTGAGTATCTGAAACAGAAGTGGGCTTACCAAGACCAGCGGATTGTATCCTTCAGTTATTATCAATTTAGAAAAAAAACACAAAATTGTATATACTTTTTGAGATGCATTTTGGGATGATGCACTTGTTCTTGTCCTTAGCACTGACACTTCAGCTTAAGAGTCTCATGGAGAGGGAAGCACTAGAGGGCAGCCAGTCCAGCACAGCATCTCCCAGCAAAGCGCGGCAGGAGGAGCTCTTTCTTTTTCCTGCTGAGAACAGTGCATTGACTACACTGCCTGGTGTGGCACGGGTTGTACACTCTAAGGCCTCCTGCACTGTACACTGGCTAGAGACTGGCAAGAACCGACCCAATGCCAAGGAACTGCCAGCTGCGCAGATCCTAGGCATCCACACAGCACCATCTCAACGAGGGGGCAGCAAAGCGGGACGGGGAAGTGCTGCCGTTGCTGGTGCTTCAGCAAATGTATTGGGTGATACTCGGCGGACTGAACCCTCTAACTTTGAATCAATTCCTGACAGTTCTGCAAAGGTGGAAGAGAAAAGACCTCAGTCTCTCTCTGTTTCCTCTCAGCAAACTGTGACTCATAGAGAAGAAGGAAATGGGTTGGGATCTTCAGAGAATGACAAGATCTGCTCTGGTGCGGAGGCCAATGGTGGCTTAGCAGTGACAAAAAACACAGACGCATTGTGCACTGGTGTAGAGAGCTCATCAGAGCAATGCACAGAGGAACAGAACAGCACTTCTCCCGATTCTGCCCAGACCACGCCAGCAAAACCTTCAGTAACTAACTCAGAGGAAGGTATGTCACAGGGCTCTGTACCACCAGCCAAAGAACGGACTGTTGAGCAGATCAGAGAGGAGGGTTGGAACTGTCGTGATGCAGAAAACGTCACTTTGGCTGAACTCTACCTGATGTTTGGAAAACCAGGAAAACTACAGCTGGAGTATGAGTTTCAGCCAGTTGCTGTGCCGTCCAGCAACCAAGACAATGCTCAGTCCTCAGTATCATTTAAGACCAACAGGACAAATCGAGTTCTGCGCTGCCTGCTCAAACTGGTTTCAACTGAGGTCAATCCAAAACCTTTGGTAAGGACTCATTTTTACTTCTTCCACAGTTGTTTCTCATTGACAGAAATCCATTGTAATTTACTAAATTTCTGTCTTGATATATTTTTTGTGCGCTAACACGGGCAGAGGTTGAGACTAAATCCCTTATTTCTGAGTTCCATTTAGTCCTGCTCAAACAGTAATGTTCATGGCTATTTCATATGTGTTCATGCATGTCGCTCTCATTCCACAATGTGTGAAGGAAAATGGGTTATGCAGGTGCCGACAGGACTGTGTACAGTTCTTAAAGAAAAACCAAAAAATGACAGTTCATAGTTCTCAGAGATGAAGCTATGCATAGGACTTAAAGACTGTCCTGAACAGCAAAAGATGGTTGTAATTACTGTTCTTTATCAAGTGAGGAGTTACAGGATAATTTATTGAACAATCAAAAACATCGACAGTCAAAGTCTGGATCACATCCTCTCTTTTGTGGTGTTCATGGATGAACAGAGCCATGGCTGTTCTTCAGTGCTTCCTTTTTTATCATCAGTACTATTTATACACACTGTCTGTGTGTGTATTTATATGCATGTATATATTTGGTTATGCGTATATATCACAACAGAAAGGATGCATTACGGTATTCCTAAAGCAGGGAGTGAAACATGATTTTTGAACTGTCTGTCATCTTCATTATTATTATTATTGTTGATAACACTCGTTCAAAAAATAAAGCATTCATTAAAAACGATTCAATCTTAAAAACCTAGCTTACTAATATTCTCTGCTTACATTTTGTGTATGCTGATTAATGGTACTAAAGACATGTTGTATAAAATCACAGTCTTAATAATAGGGTTTATGTTCAGTGTTCACTTAAAATGATATTGGAGTGAAAATTGTGAATTTAAAAAAAAGTTTCAAATTACCTGTGATTTACTGCCAAGCAGTGATGTTTGTTTGCCCTGGGAGCTTCTGCAACCACTACTGTCATATTATTAAACTGATATTGACTCAAACTAAGGTATAAATAAAGTTTGTGCTCAAGACAGCTACTCCTAACAGGATATTAACTCCTCTTGTCAAATTTATTTTGATAACCAAAGCCCGGTTACAGCTGTATCCCCAGCAACAGTTTACTAAACATTATTGCTTGGTGTTATCATCATCATTCTTGGTATGGCAGCTCTCTTGATGTTTAGCTGGTATTAGCTTGAATTATAAGTGGGCTGACGACAACAAATTGAATCACTTTGAAAACAAACTATGAGAAAAGACAACGACTAAAGAAGCACAAATAAATAACACAGACAGTAGCTCTCTGTACAGCAATAACTCTTTTCTGCACCCTTACAAAGCTGAAGCATAAACAGGACCAACACAAAGCAACTGTACAACTCATAGTTGTTCCATATATTGCTCACTGTCATAATGTAGTAATATTGATTATTTTATTTTCCCTTAAATGTATCTAAGAAAATGTTCAGTGCAGGATAGATGTAAAAGCCTCATTACTGCGTTACTGTTTTCTGCAACTTATTCGCCCCAAGAGTTGATGGTGTTACGTGTTTTTCTTTACAGACTTCAGAGATGTGTTCCACAGCCACGTCCCCACTCAAGACCCATCAGGAGGAGCAAACCCAGGCACTCACACCTCCAGGGAAGGGTTCTGTCACAGTCGTTCGCAGCCCCGGCTGTGGCCGACAGCAGGCTTCTGTCCGAGTGGCCAAGATTCACCCACCCAACGCTGGTGCCTCAGGTATTTCTGGTCCCCTCGTGCATATTCTTATGGTGCTTTTATCCCTTAGTTTGTTTGC
Source organism: Arrhamphus sclerolepis (assembly GCA_037176975.1). Classification (NCBI taxonomy): domain Eukaryota; kingdom Metazoa; phylum Chordata; class Actinopteri; order Beloniformes; family Hemiramphidae; genus Arrhamphus; species Arrhamphus sclerolepis. Next base: position 10,789,490 of record JBAMYA010000023.1, on the reverse strand, counting down.
TTTTGTCTGAATCACCAAAGTTGATGATCAGTGTAAGATAAAACAGCTTTGACACCAAGACTTGTAAACTTGTTGAATTTTCCCTTTGGTTCAGGCCCTGTTCAGTCAGACAAAAGTCCAAGTGGATCTGATTACATTTCTTCAGACCACACAAGAATATCTTCCCCACTTGCTGGTCAGAAAAAATTATGAAATGTACTAGTGTATCGCCTGTTATATGACATAGTGAATCTACAAGAATTGGTTGTCATTTTGGGGTCTCTTAAAATTTAGTGCATTTTTAAAAAAAATTACATGAAATGTTTAAGTTTGTAAATGAAGAGTGGCTACTGCCAGAGAGTAATGTTTTTATGAGAGTGCACATTAATCATACAGAACTGTAAACTATGTGAAACCAAAATCTAAACTTAATTAAATGCCACAAATCATGGGATTCTGTGCTTTTGGACCTGTTTTGGTTTGGTGTTCATTCAAACCAGGAAGACTGCATCAGTTAGCTAGTAGATATGAATCAAGATCACCTTGTTTTGTTTTGTTTAGGAGACCTTGGTACAATTGTTGTGGTTCATACCCAAGTATGATTACTGTGTTAACAAAAGAAGGAAAACTGCGCCATGTGGAAAAACAACCTTGCCTTTGTTTAAGCAGACTAAACATGTGAATGTGACACCATAAAGCACCCTTAATTTGCTGCTGAAGGCAGCAATCATTATCAACACTGTTTTGGATGCATAACTGACTTTTCTGATATGAGGGCAAATTAATTACAAAATGTTCTGATGTTATGGTTGCTTACTTGCCAGTTTGAAGCAATTACTTATTTTAAAATGCAAAAATGACACATGAAAATTCCATACATAACGTATGCAGTTTGAGCCCAGATTACCTCCCAGATTGCTCCATACCCATTTCTCCCTTCTCAGGTGGACGCAACCTTCCTCGCTCTCTGCTGGGGTCGACTACAGGTGGCGACTCAGAAGGCAGTGTGTTTGCAGTACCTACCACACTACCCCCCAACAGTACACGGCACAACAGAATGTTCTCTCCCAACAAGGAAGCTCAGCTGGCCTTCAGACAGCAGCTTGACACCATCAGCGTAAGATAAAACAGCTTTGGCATCAAGACAAGGGAGCTCGGATAGATATGTTGTCCATGTAAGCACGATATGTTCAAGTACTCATCTGGTACTTTTGCTTGCAGATGCAGTCGGATATTTTCCTTCCTAAACAAAGAAAACCTCGGAGCAGACAACTTCGTAAACCTCTTGTAGTTCAGGTGAGGGAGAAAAAAAAAAAAAAGAAGCTATTAAAGTAAACACCATCTGAGCTGCTCTGTACAAATGTAATGATTGTTGCCTGTGAGGCAGTGATAAAGGAGTTCTTGCTTTCACTGTACATTTAGTATAATTGCTGCTGTCTCATTCACAGCGAACACTGCTGCCCAGGACAACAGGAGACACTCCGCAACATGTGTGCTCCTTCTCCATCCTTTCAAACTCCTCTGCCACTGGTAATCTTAAGATTCGATTACAAAATATTTGTGCAAATTAGGTTGGGAATTTTTCATTCACAGTTTTATATTTGAGTTCATGAAAGTTTGTAATTATATTTTCATGTTGGGGTTGATAAGGGACTTGTTGATAATCGCAAATATTTAAATATGATTTCATCTGACTGCTTGCTTACTCACTTCCTGTTTCCTCCCTCAGGAACTGGATCTTTCCGGCCAATCCACACTCGCCTGGCTCCTTCCTCCCGCCCTCCCCTGACCAAAACTACCCCTGCATCCAGCTCTGCACCAGCCAGCCACCTCTCTAGTATGGACTACTTTATCAATTAATATGATTCTAAAGAAGGACCACATTGTGTTTGTTTAGAGTTTTACTTTGTTTTTCTCCTTTTGCTGCTACTGCAAACGTAAAACGGCATGTTTATTTTAAGGATTTAAAAAAAAAAATGTATTCATTTTATGGCATGTGTTCTTGCTGAACTAACAACGCAACAGACTACCAAAAAAAACAAAACAACTTTTTCATCACAGGTAAGGCACAGGAGGCATATTTTGCTTTGAATGCTGATAGTTTTGAGCTCTTTCCAGAGGCTTATCAACAGAATGGCAGAAGAAAAATGGCCAGACACATGTTGAGTTTGCCCAAATCTTACCAAATCACATTAGCTGTTGGCTGAGCGCACTTGAAATGTCCACGTTTGATGACTTGTGTGAGCTGATGATTTTGGAGCAGTTTAAGAAAATGCTCTTGGTTCAAATCTCAACATTTTTTACTGAGAAAAAAGAGCCAGATGTTACCAAAGCTTCTGCGTCTGCAGATGAATTTACGCTGCTTCATAAGAGTAGTTTTCCTTCTCTTTTGTCACAACCCCAAAGTCAGGTTGTGACACAATACAAACTTAATCAAACCTCATCCACCTCATACATGACATCAACTTTACACAGTACTTGAAAGTGGAAATTGTTAGATGTCTTTCCTATATGATTTATCAGTCAAGAGTGTTTTAATGTTTAAGTCCTCTGGAGAGATAAAAGAGAAAAAAGTAACATTCCACCCAATATTTTTTAAAATTTTTTAATTCCTCGTGGAGCATTAGGTTTCTAAATGTGCAGATGTCACAAGTCCCTTGGGTTCCTAACCTGTTCATATTTTTTCAGGTGCCATTGACCTGGCAGCGAAGTCTGCAGGCATTATCCCTGGTAGTCCCTGTCGGCAGCTAGATTCTCCCACTGCTGATGGCAGCACTCTGCTCGCAACAACACCCATTGTTGATGCTGAACCAGACTCCCAACTCCTCCGGCAAAATGTCCCAGAGGTCAAGAGAACACACACACACACACACACACACACACACACAATTAGAACTGCTTCAATATCACCAAGTAACACCTTCTTCAGTTGAACACGAGGAACTGATGCAACATATGACTGTTGCATGTGTGCAGTATGCATCTTAAGTATTAATAGATATCTCTTAAATCGCTTTTATGTTCTTATTAAAATAATGGGGGGAAAAAACTTTATATATACCCACGTATCCTCTATTAAGTTTGAAATAATGTTTGCAATATAACAGAAATGTTGTGTATTCTACTGTCTTTGTTTCTCAGCAGAGTGCTCAAAAATAATTAGCCTCTTATGGATTTTAATTAACGTTGATTAAAGTACTGAATCACAGTGTTGTTTCCACAGAATGGTCTTCCGCCACCATCTCCTGGAGTGACTGGTGGTGGAGATTCGCTGCTCTCTCCACCCAGTGTTGCCACGCTCCTTGACATCTCTCTGCCAGGGCCCCCTGAAGAGGCTCTGGCCCCTGGAGAACCTCAGACACATATCAGTGACTCCATCATTGAGCTTGCCATCAACTCAACACACTACAGTGCGTATATGCAAACATTTGTTGTTTATCTTTTGAACTGGGAAGTTTAAGTTCCCCCATGTTTTAAAGGAGGCAGTTATAGTAGTAATGTATCTAATAATTTGTTAGTAATCCATTTTATCCAATGTTTGGCTTGCCTTGCTTGGCTTGTTACTCGGGGGTTATTATTCACTTAAATCAATGACTGGAGCGAAGCTCTGCAAAACCCAGTCAGTCCGTAGTGTTTCCGCCGCTGCTACCTGCTGACTCAGCGAGTCTATAACTCACTCGGTTCAGCAACTGAGTGAGTCAGCCAGTAGAGCCGAGTTTGTCTCGGAGTCGGCTCTGCTGGCCGTGTTAGTGGACATGTTGGCCTTGTGATTCAGTAGATTCATCATTAACCTGAGTAAATGTAGAACCGGCCAGCTCTACCAGCGCCTCGATAACACTGAGTGTGTGGAGAGTCAGGAAGAGAGGGAATGAGTTAACAAAAGTCACACGGAAGTAGATTGGTGCTTAAAATGGGTAGAAAATAAACTGATGTCGCGCCACCGTCAAAATATTATCCTAGTGGGCTCAGAAATCGATGTTGGTGCAAGACAAAGGGATGGTGGCGCAGAGCCACCCTGTAATCTGACCATTGAGCATACTTGTTTAACTGTATTCCCTGTAAATAAATCCAAATTTGGAGATAAATTAATTACAGTGTCACACCTAGGTACAGTTTATTGCGTTTAAGTTGGCAAATTACTGAAAACAAACCAAAAAAAGCACTAGAAATAGAGTGATGTTAGCATTACTGTGAAACTCAACCAGAAGGGTAAAATGTCTGTATAACCAAACGTTGTGGTTAATTGGATGTTCTGATTTCTGTTTGCCCGTTCTCCTTCAGGTGAGGAGGCTGCTCTCTCTCCAACTAAACTGGGCAACGGTGACCACTCCAAACTGTTGGCTTCGTCTCCCTCGGTTAGCCCATCTCGAGGTTGGATCCCATCACCAAGCCATGACCCCCAGTGGTACCCTAGCGACTCATCCGACTCCACCTTGGGATGTCTACTTTGTAAGTCTCTTTTACAATGAAAGACTTGTATTTAGTTTGAGTTGTTTTCATTTGCTCATTATCTAAATTACCTGTAGTTAATTCAGGAATTCCTTTCCAAAGAATTGATACAAGGAATCAATATTTGGCTTAAAACACACAGACTGTAATTATAAAATACATACCTCTGGGTACATCTTTTTTTTCTCTCTCTCTCTATCATTAAAGACTTGAATGCCTCACACTGACGATAAAAAATCTATTTGTTTCCATTTTGTGGTTGGAAATCCAGTACTGTCACAGTGACATTAAAACCATACATAACAGCTCTAAATATTTTTATTGGAAAAAAAAACTATTTATATTTATCTTTAAAAAAAAACAAAAAACAAAACCCACACATTTGTGCCTTCACATATATCTGCAGAGTTGTTAATGCACAATCATGCTGGCTCTGCTATGATGTTTTGGCACACCAAGACAACCATATTTCCATTCTTGATGTTGGGTGTTCCTTCTATTCGCTGTTGCTTTTTTTAACCCTTCCAGCCAGCATGGTCTCTCCTGATAAGGGAAAGCGGTCCACCCTAACCCCTTCTGGTCCCTCCAGTGGCACTGCTCTGCTTGGCCCGAGCCTCCTGGACTGCAGTTCCCATGATTCCTTCCAATCCCGTGGCCTTCCTGATGTTGCAGAGGTAAGTGATTCTTTAAAGCTTGATGCTTTTGCAATAAATATGAAGCATCGCCTGATAAGCTTGAAACATGGACTTGATGCCTTGTAATTAAAGGATGGATCTCTGAAGAGGACTGAACTGTTGTATCTCTCCCAAAAACATTCATTATTTAATTATGGGAATTTGAAAAAAAAAATGTTTTCCCCCTTGTTGGCTGTGATTGCAGATGGATTCTCAGCTTGCCTGCATGATGAGTGAAAGCAGTGTGGACTACATTGCTCGCTTCAATGACCTGGCGCAGGAGCTAGCTGTGACCGAGCCCTCCATCCCACCTCCCTGAAGAAGAGAGGAACTGGCTCCACTGGGCCACCGCCATCTGGAGGATATGCGTCATTGAGTAAGCGGAAGAAAGATGTCTTCTCTTTGACTTTCCTTCTCTTTTGAAGGAAAAATGACTGTGGAGAAAGTCCAACCTCCCCTAAAGCCATCCCTGCCCTGTTTTGTCAAAGTGCAATAGCAACGGTGAACCCTAACCATTGTACAAGCAAGTTGGTTTCACTGAACCTTTTTTTAAAAAAAATAAAAAAAAAAAATTAAAATGCCCTTTAAAAACAAACACTTTAGATTGATAAATGTGTTTACGAAACACAACCTCATGTACAGGAAAATACTATGCCATATTTGAACAAAATATTTTCATCAGTCTTGTCCTGCTCTTTGAAGTGTGTGTGTGCATGTTTGTGAGTGTGTGTCACCCCAAGTAGGTAGATCAGAAGTTGGTGATGAAATCAAGCTCACACATCTGTATCATTTGAAGGTGTGTGTGTGTGTTCATTGGGCTGAAAAGCGTAATAGTATGACACTAAATGTGGCTGAGTGAACTTGACCTGAGAGGATGACATCTGGTACAAATTTTAGTATATAACAAACAATTTAACAAAAGTAGTCATAATTAATTTACTTGCAAAGGGCATATGATGGAACAATTATATGGAAGAAAACCAAAGTTATAACATATTAACTGTTGTCTTCGGGTCAATTTGACCTGACAGCAGGAGGGTTAAAGGTTGAATATGTAGTTTAAGGCTGACATCATATAAACAATATGAATTTTAAAGGATGGATATGTAGTTTAAGGCTGACATCGTGAGTTATAACTATTATTGTAAGGTATTATAAATATTAAAGGATGAATATGTATTTTAAGGTTTACATCATGACTTATAACTGATATAAGTATTACGGTTAACTGCGGCTAATTCTGAATTGCAGGTTAGCTGCATGCTACCCACGGCTGATTTCTTGCTGTGTGGTCTATGTGTTATAGCCATGGGGTGCCGAGATACTCTTTTTTCCACAGATCCACAATTTTCCAATATTTGCTACAAATTTAGAGGGAATTAAGTATCAAGGGAACTGGACTCTGAAGAAAATTCAGATGGCTCAGCTTTCCACCACCACTTAAACAGACCATTAACGCACAAATCTGTGAGGCTCATGAAGGCGTGAAAAGAGTCTCAAAATCCTTTGTGCTGATCTGTTGTAGTTTTGTATGTGTATCCGGCGATTTGTGTGCATAGGAGGCTTTTTGAATTTGTAAATATCATTTTGTGCATAATTTCAGGTAAGTTCTTTATGGTTTACAAATCATGTTTTACACATACAAGTACCCAAAGCTAAGCACAAATCAAGTACTATGCACAAATCAAATATTACGCACACACAGATATACTGAATCAATTAGCGTCAGTCAGCATTATCTTTAGCCTCTCAAGCTGGTCCCCTCAGCATCAGCCCAAGTACAAACGTCCAAATCAGCGATTGGGTCGTAACTGTCGTCTGCCCTTTTGTCAGCTCACAAGCGCTCCCACACACACACACACACACACACACACACACACACACACACACACACACACACGCACAAGCGTGGGATCTACACGATTCATGTAGGTCACCTATTTTGGTTTGAAAACAGTAAATTTTGCCGAAAGGTCAGTGATTTTCATAAATGGTAAACGTCTTTCTTGTTTGTAGCCAAAAGCGACCCCTGACTTCTTCACCACATTACAGACCACCTTTGATGCTCCTTCATGGGGTTTTCTCTGAAACACGATCAGGAGTTCAGGTGGACATCACATCTGCAGTGAAGCCCCAGTACTGAGCCTTGTGGATCTCCTGATGGAAGAAACTGGGATCTCTGAAGGTCTTTTATGGAAGTCCAACTACTTCAAACTTCAGCTGAGCTTCATTAGTGTCAAAAAGAGGTTTTATTCTTTAATTATGCTGACTATAATATCATGGTTGGTGGTTTTGTCGTTGGGGTTCGGTTATTGATCAAGGACAAGGCTGAAGGTCAGACACAACTCAGTTTGCTGTGATATTTATTTACACATTAAACTAGTGGCCATTATATGAAAAGGAGACATTTTTACAGTTTATTTACATCAACTGTAAGGCATTTTTGAAAAAAAAACTGTACACTGAAGTTTGACAAGACGACAAACAAAGCAAAAGCTAAATTAATTTACATGAAAAGTATAAAATACAGTTGAAAGAAAAACCATAGTACTTAAATAAAAAGAATGTTTGGAACAATTTTCTGACATTAATCTCTTCTGCTCTCTAGATATCGATCAGTAATGTGGAGTGACGACTCCGGAAGAAAGACTAAATCAACCTGCTGAGGATTCTGGGTAATTACAATGAATGACTCTAAAGGTGTCGCCTACTGGAGCCTCTATTGCACTTGACTTTCCAGGCTGAGCATCTTATTTCATATTTGTAACACTAGAAGAATTTAAAGCAGCACAAAAGAGTTAATTCTTGTTAAAATATCAGTATAAATTAAAATTTTTAAGGAATATCTGATGACGTACAGGATCAAGCTCTTGCCGTCCAATGTGTCTGAGCTTCGTTTTATGGGACTGAGCCCCAAAAAAAGAGGCTGAAGCCAGATGAGAGGCCAGGGCAACTAAGACGGTCTAAGACGATGAAGTAACAATGGACGAGAACATGAAAAAAATTATCAAACGAGTTCTTCCGAGATGGAGAAACTGTGAAAATGACAAACGTTCCTTTGTGCTGCTTTAGTCTGAAGCAGGATTTGAAACCATCTGACAAACTGGCACACATGTTATAACGTCATCATTCAGCCCTTACAGGATAACGTTAGATGTGTTTTAGTATAAAATCTGCTGGTTCTGGGTTTCTCAGGTTTACGTGAGGATCCAAACATCTGGAAAAAGTTAGATTTGTGAAGAACAACTGCAATCTGATTAGTGTATCTGCGTTTAAAAAAACAACAAAAAAAAATGCACCTCAAAGAGCTCGAGAGGGGTCATGAACCACTGACAACCTCCCTCGTCATAAGAACGTTGGAAGTGCAGCATGATGAGGATGGAGACGACATGGTCTGCTTTTATTCAGGAGATATTAGAAGCAGTTTTCTGTTAAATATTATTTTAATCAGCAGTGAAAGCACTGAGCATGCTCAGCAGTGTCAGGTTAAGCTTTATTTCGCCCCAAACCTCTGTGTAAAGCACTTTTCTGGGTAACCTGATGGACAGAGGCTGTTTTTGTTTCTCGTTTTTTTTTTTTCTTTTTCCAAAAGCATTAAATGGAGTTGATGTAGAGGAATGAACCACATGAAGAAGCACACAGGAGGATCAGATCTGCATGGCTGCAGCACACTCTTGCTGTATCAGGGTTGAGGTAAAACACAGACTGCCCCACACCTCGGTCGTAGTTTTCTGCAGGTGTTGAGGTTCTTCCAGCTGCAGCAGCTTGGTTAAAGCCGTGTGCATTCATCAGTAGTGTATGGAGGTGAATGACAAGTTTATAGTGTTTAATTAAGAAACAAAACATAAAAATCAAAGGAGTGTTTGAGAGAAGGTAACGGAGCAGATGCAGGATTTTATTCCTGAAAGGAGTAATTTATCATTTTTAAATAGAGAGAGACAAACAGCACTCTGCACCAACATACCTCCTTTAACGACAACTAGTTTAAATTCATCACTCTATGCAGCCGTACCACCTCTGACCACATGGGGGCAGCAGATTACATTTATCAAGCATACAGACTGGATAAATCATTTAAAGCAAAGCCTGTTACTGAGAGACTGCAGCCTAATTATGAATACATTTGAGCTTTTATTTAATTTTACCTGATAAGATGGACTTAAAAATAAACAAATCACCCCCAGTTCATGTATGAGTAATCTCATACATGAAACTTTAAAGACAAAATATATATATATATATATATCACTCTGCAAATGTTTATTTCTGATGTGAGGTGAAATTTTAACAGACCGACTTGTTTTTGGAGCCAGCCCCCTGGTGGTCAGTCAAGAAACTGCAAAACCAGATGTTGCAACAAAGTGGACCTCCTACTGGGAAAAACTGATATTGCAGCATAGAGTGGAATAACAATTTCCTGCAGTGTGAATTAGTTTTAGTAGGAATGTCTTAAATTCCTGATCAACTTAAGCCAGTCTAAATCAAAGACTCAAATACTTTATTTCATAGTTCTAGTTCTCCAGATGTTGACATCAGGTTTGATTTTTTTCTTTAGGAGGATAGTCATGGATATGATGCCTCGAGTCTGACAGCTTTACTCCGTTTATCACCTTATCTCTGTGTTGCTAGTTTGTAAAGTGTTAGTAAATAAATACCAGTATCTGCCATCGACTCTCAGAGTTTAAACAGACAAACGTTTGTGGGAAAAAGTCGGATACATAAACTCGTTTTTGACTCAGAGCGTCCCCATCTGCAGCTTTGTCTCTTCCAGCTGATAAACAGAAAGCATTTATAATAAATCTTTTTTATTTTTTTAGAAACACCAACAACGATTGATCCTGCATTACTGATCAACTGCTGCAGATTTTATTTGAGGACACTTGAGCTCTGTGAAACATTTTCCACCTTTTCCCGACAACATTTGAGAAAATGTTGATTAATCGTTACTGAAGATAATTATTGATTCCAGCTCTAGTTTGACTAATTGCGTACTGAGGCTCTTTTAGCTTTTCAGCCAGACTTTAGTTTGTGATGAGCTCGGATTCGCTGCGCAGCTTCAATGCTGCGAACATAAAGTGCTCTAAGAGGAAATCAGGGTCCTAAAAACATCTGGATGCCCCCCCCCACGCCTCCACAAACACCATCGACTCAACTGCGGTTCACATTTTAACACCAAACGCCCTTCACAACGCCATCAGAGAGGAAGATGGATGATGATTAGCCTTCAGGAAATACTGTAAAAACACCTACACAAGTAAATATGTGAACGTTCCCGCAGTCTAGATCAGATCTGGTTCGAGAAAAGCAGCAAAACCAGAGGACTGGTGAAACCAGAACCACGAGGACCCGCACCGAGAACGAAACCACGGCAGTTGTTTCTGAAGCGTTAGGAAAACCGTCAGCGCCTGCAGGCGGTGCTCCATGTGGGCGGCGTCCCAACGGGTTTGACGTCTCTGCTGAAACGTGCTGGTGAAGTTTTTCAGTCTGAACCGCTGCTAGCTCCTCAGCGCTGGGCTGCTGTTCTTCTCTTCTTTACCGCCATCCTTCATCAGGGCAGAAAACACCTGAAAAACAGCAGACGGCCGTCACACGTATGCACTCACGAGACCACGCCCCTCCCCCCACCCCTGATGCTGAAGGAGGTCCAGACCTGCGTCCAGCGGCGGTTCCTGCTCATCATTTGTGTGCTGGCCATGGCGTTGAAGAGCGTGTGTGACTGCAGGTCGTCCGGCAGGCGGGTGAGGAACTGGGCGATGTGGATGAAGTCCATCTGCAGCAGGACGTCCTCATATAGACGCAGAATCCCCAGACCCGTCCGGAACAGGCTCTCCTCACCATCCCGGCAGAAGACGTCCCAGACGCGACACGCCACGTCCAGAGGCAACGACTTGCTGTACAGCGTGAAGATCCTGGACACGCAGGGCAAAAATGCACACTTTAAATAATTAAAAAATGAGTTGCTGTTTTGCAGCACTGCAGCCTTCAGGGCTAAACTTCCATTGACTTCTGACATACAGTTGAAACCAGAATTTGAATACAATTTTTAAAAAAAACAAAACAACACTTTTCCTCACTTTCCGACATTAAATTAAACTAAACCTTTCCTGTTTTAGGTCAGTGAGGATCACTGAATTTTATTTGCTAAAACCAGAATAAGAGATTTAATTTAAAAAAGCAAACAAAAAAAAAACTTTCTTCATTATCAGGAGTTAATCTACACCTGATATGCCTTTAAACCACATGTGTCAAATGCAACACCTGTGGGCCAAATCAGGTCCAGCTCTTCATCTTCGCTGGTCCGTGAGAGCTTTCAAAGAATTGTCAACTTTTAACTGTCCTTCATTGCCACTGTCCTGCTTCTCCTCATGTCCTCCTTACCCAGCTGGCCTACAGCAGGAGGGTCCATCTTCCCTTGCCATGTGCTCGGGGGTCTCTGGGTTTCTAAAGCACCTAGAGATGACTTGCCGTAAATAGGCGCTATATATAATAAATTGAATTGAATTATTTAGCTTTGCAATTTAACAGCAAAACTTTGATTTTAAGACATTGTCTTAATTGTATTACTAACTATTTAGATTTTGTGAAACGTAATAGTTGTACTGTGTTAAAAAGATAATTTTGATTTTTGGACAAAAAAAAAATTATCACTTTTTTAGTGTAGTAAAGTTAGTGTGTTAAGTTGTAATTTTGCAAAAATCAATATTTTACAACAGAATTTTTAAGATTTCATATGTTACAACATCATACAATCTTATATTATTTTATTTTGTGATTTTGTAATTTTAAAACAAAATAATTTGATGTAAAAAAAGTTGTGATTTGGTGGTGATGATTTGGCCCAAGATGAAAATAGCTATTTATTTTGACATAGACTGATCCTGTTTTCCCTCAAAACTGCTTTGGTGGCTAATTAAACTTTACAGTCCTTCTCTTCAAATAACAGACCTCCAGGTCAATTTAACTCTATTATTAACTCTATTTGATGTTTTCAGAATTCCCTAAGATTGTGCTAGAGAAATAAACTCTGAGTGAGCAGTTGTCAGGATATAAATTCTCCAGGTGTATTTTTTCTTCTTATTTACTTTTTCTTGACCAAATGCATCTCTGTTCCACTGCCCCAGTGCATTATGGTCATTGGAGTTTTAATGTCAAACACTAGCTGGTCAAACAGGCCACTCAGTGACTCACCAGTCGATCAGGTAGAGGTCGGGGGTCAGGTTGTTTGTTTGGAAGTGGTCAAAGAGACGAGGCAGATTTTCCTCGAAGAAAACCTCGAAGGCTGAAAAGTACTTCAACATCTGGTACGCGGAGAAGAAGAAAAGAGAAAAACTTCATTTTCACAGAAATTTCTGCCGTTTGTCTCCCAGCAGACTTCAGAGGTTGCGTACCAGGCCATGGTCGACTCTGAAGAAGGCCATCTGACAGGGTTTGTTGAGCAGGTTGGCGAATGTGATGAAGGCCTCGGCCTCCTCCAGGTTGAGGATTAGCACAGCAGCGATGAAGGACATGCCCTGAACCTGGAGGACCAGACAGCAGATCAGCTGATTTACACCTGAACAAACATCACCTGCTTTCAACCTGAGATGTTTCATGTTTTCAGATGTTCCTTCTGAATGAGGGCAGACTTTGGTTATTTTATTTCTGAGATCTGAGACGCACTTGGTCCTTTTTTGGTTTAACTCTGAATTAAAGTTTTTATGAAAGAGTTGAGCCACTGAGGTGTGTAAAGAAATGACAGGTTTATTTCTGGCTCATCATTTGATGAAAAAAAGAAACTCACGTAGCCGATGTCGGGTCTGTAACAGGTGTAGGCTCCCAGCACACTGTGGAGGAGGTCGTGGTACGGCCCGCCCTGCAGAAACCAGAGTCCACAGTCATGGTCACGTCTCACCTGAACTAGCAGTGCAGGTGTGTTATTTCTGAAACCTGCCGCAGGTGTGTCACCTCTTAAACCTGCCGCAGGTATGTTACCTCTTAAACCTGCCACAGGTGTGTTATTTCTGAAACCTGCCGCAGGTGTGTTACCTTCTGGAAGATGAAGAGGGATGGGAAGGTTCTGGATATGTCCAGCTTGATGAGGTCCAGACTGGACTCCCTGTCAGCTAGAGATGCTCCTCCATCTAACAGAAAAACACAGCAAAGAAACTTTTATAATTATTAAATCTCATTATTAACTAGGGATGAGTGAGTACAGCATTATCTGTATCTGTAAACCACATGAATTATCTGTATCCGTACTCGGAGTGGGTGGGGCCTAACCTGGAAGTGGGTGGGTTTTAACCCAGAAGTGGGTCTGGTTGTCTTGAAACGGGCGGGGCTTTAACCAGTATGTTATTTTAAGCATGCAATTGATATGGGTTGATCAGAAATTGT
>JBAMYA010000023.1:10761657-10775915 GCA_037176975.1 Arrhamphus sclerolepis | reverse complement strand
ATTACACCTTTGATCGGTACGTTTTTACTGCACTGTCATTCACTGGCGTTTATGGTCCACTGCACATAATTTTGGATATATTTTGTTGATGCTAGTGCAGTTGTTCTGCACACGTTTCATTTCTCTGGTTGCTTGTATGCCTATAGCATATCAATAGCATTTAATGGAAATTCCCCCTGAAACCCAAAGTGGAATCCAAAGCTATCAAAGAGGAATACAATTACAATGTTTGGCCAAGCAAACTGGTCAGGTATCAAAACTAGAGCAAGAAAAATCCTTTTGTTTCTTAATTTCTTGGAAAAAGTATATTTTCATGCTCTGGTTCTGAATCTGACTTTTTTAAAAAGACTTTTGCAGTATTGGAGGACACGAGTGCTGTATTCTCTTTCAGAAATTTCTAAACTGTATTTGCACCGTTGGAGGTTACTGCCAACACTGAATTTCTAACTGTTCCCATCAAAGAAATAAAACAGCTTATTACACCAAGACGGCAGAAATGTACATCACACAGATTATACAGGAGAGTTGTGAAATCACTCATGCACATTAAAAAAAAAAAAAAAAACTTAAACAGGAAACTAAAAGGGAAAAAAACAATGAGCTGTTAAATGATGTAGTATTTGTATGAATACTAGGGCTGGGTAATATGACCTCAAGTTAATATGATTAATTACCTCAATTATGATTAATGAGCGATCACTTTTGTATGATTATTTTTTGCCCTCATGGATCACTGACAAAAGATATTTGGTGCAAATATAATCCAATGATTAAAATAGATTATTATTTTTCTAAGAGCTAATGTGATTTTAAAATAAGTAAAATCACAGTTTAACTATATATGGTCAATTAAATGATTTTTCAAAGAGGTGAAATAACTGACATGAGCAAGATTACATCAATTATTGGTCCTGAATGTCGGTTATGATTAATTTTCAATTAACTGCCCAGCCTTAACGAATGCAATCATGAAACAAAATGTCCTAGAGACATGTCAGCTGCCGTCAAAGTTCTGAGCATGATGTTAGGGGATAAAGCTTCTTTTTAACAATATCATGTTGCTCATCAGCTTATCAAGTGCAACTGTTACTGTAGACGCTCTACCAAAACTATTAAGAAGATTATGTTATCAAATCCTTTTTTTTTTTGTTTTATTACATTGTCACACTGCAGTCATGTCCTCACTCAGATCCCATTAGAGTTTGTTCTTTATAAGTTAAATAAAACCAACATTCCTCATCAGTGATCCTGACAAAACATCTATTTTAATTAACAGCTGAACAACACAGCTTTTTTTTTTTTTTTTTTATAAACCCGATCAGTCACAGATGTTACAAAGTTAACACTAGCAACAGGTCTTGTAACGATAAACATTTGTCACTTTTTTCCCCCCAGCGTTGTACTTGCATAAGTCTGGGGCTGTAAAGTTACTTCACACCTCCATCTTTTCACGTATCGAGTCTCTTGACTTCATGCACAACAACTAGGTTTTAGCTGTTTTGATCCAAGTTAACAGCACTGTGAGATGCTGGTCCCCCTCTGCTGCTGCATCACTCCTCTTTAGATTTCTTCTCTTTGCGAGCGCGAGAGGCCATCAGCTTGAAGAAGAGTGCAGGCCACAGCGTGCGGAGGTAGATGGCCACGGTGGGCAGAGATCCAGCCAAAACCACATCTTTGCTTCTTTGACAGACGGCTTTTAGGACCGCATGAGCCACTAATCTGGGGTCTTCACCTGTCGCCGTGGTTTTATCCAAAACTGAACAAATCAAAAGACAAAAAGGACATAAGAAAGTAAATAAGCTGAACTTATATAGGAAACTGTTAAATAATTGGTTGTCCTTTATTTTCTATGTAACATTCAAGATGTAAAGTATATCCTCTTTTGTGTTCTCATGGAAACCATTGCAGATTTAGTTGTAATTCAAAGCTTTGACACACTTTTAAACTAGACTTCTAAATTTATTTTCTATTAAATGGAAAAGAATAAATTCATGTTTCCTAAATCAACAGCTATTGCCATTATTAACAATATTAGGTCTATAAATGCATTTTTGTAATCTCCATATTTTTGTCTCAGACTTATCTTACAATGGATTCGCTTCAGTTATGTTTCACAGTTCTGCACTCAGTGCTCCATAAGAGCAAAAGGAAAAACAGATTTTTTTCCTTGACTATTTTTCAAATTGACAGAGAAACAAAAAGAATTGAATTATTCAGACTCTTTACTCAATTGAAGAACCACTGGCAGCAAAAGCAGCCTCAAGTCAAGTCATCCATCTTTCACTCTAGGCTAACTAGTCTCTCAGCGTCTTGCAGAGAAACATCCCTGCAGAATAATGCTGCCATTACCCTGTTTGACTGAAGGCAAGATATTAATGAGGTGACGCTCAGTACCTACTTTCCTCCACATGCCATTTTCAATTGTGGCTTGATAGCTCAAACTTCCTGTCACATTTCCTTTAATGGAGCACGTCTTGTGTGTGGTCACTCTGCCGTAAAAGCTTCACCGATGCTGCACTCAAGATAATTCTATGCACTCTTTACTAGCAAGGTCTTTAGTCTTTACTCAAAAAAAAACTTGCTTTTGTTTTATCTGCTTAGAAACATTGTATCCAGATTGCGTCAACTAACAAATCGTTTTCAGGGATGAACGAGAGCCAAAGAAGTGATGACAATGCAGGACTCAAAAAGAGATCTGTAAAAAGTCAAAAGAGGGTTGAGTTTTTAAAATGCCTGAAAGGTCATCTGAGCAGAAATGAAAGCCGGCCATGAGCCTAAATATGAAACAACTAAAGACTGTCAACATGTTGTACAAACAGCAACAATTTAAGAGATGACATCTAAAGAAAAAAATTTGTGGCCTTAAATTACTAATTGATGGTAACTTATTGACATTTTGTGGCCTCAAAATAGTATTACACGGCCTCAGTAATTGTTGAGCTTGTTGGCTGTTTTGATCAGTCTAATGAAAAATATGACAAAATTAGCCTCAAATTAGTATTTGACATTGGCAATTTGTGGCCAACAAATACTATTTTGAGGCCACAAAATCCTATTTTCAGGCAACCAAATGATTTATTTTGCTACAATTTATATTTTCTGTTTCAGATGTCATGTCTGTGGCTCTGTACGTTTAATCATTAGCAGTTATTAATTATTAGCAGTTATTATCATTAAAATTATTATAGTACACGCAAACTTTATCAAATAACATGCTGTCACGTATGAATTAATGATCCCTGTAATATTTTGTTAACCAAGTGAGTGAGGCTTTCCAAATTTTGACCTGTGACATTTAAATTCTTCAGATGGACGATGACAGAATGTTGCATTGTTTTTAAACCTCTTATTGGAACTATAGCAAGTTTGGTTACCATGGAAACCACCTCTGTATGTGTTAAACTCTGCGACTGCGCCCTGTGTGAAGACGCTGAAGCTAACCAAGCCTTGCTCACGACAGAAATGGTAGGAAACTAAAACAGCATTTGTTTCACCGTTTTCTCTAGTTTAGCGTCTGTGAAAAGCAAAAGAATGTTTTAATGATGTTTAAGGATGTTTGAAGCATTTTGAAGCGACGCCTCTGGTTGAGAAGTGTATTTACCACCATTATTGAAGCCAGCCACGTTATCTCATCTCCCAGTATGACTAGTGAAAGGGAGCGGAAGGCCCTCAGAAATTAGTGAAAGTGTGATCTGTCCTGTTATAAGACAAGAGAAAAGAAACTTTCTGTAGAGTTTTCAGTTCCATTTTGTTGCTTTAAAGCTGAAGTGATTCAAAAAACGCGCATTACAGTGGAAGGAGATGTTCTGTTTACAGTCAAATTTTACACGTTTACTTTGAATCCAGTCTCTCTGTGTCGTTTAAATCAACCGAGAGATAAATCTTGGCGTTGCAAAGGTGATTAATGGAGGTAGGAGAGGAGGAAACTGACGCCATGACATCTGTGAATGAGAACCAGCCCTGCAAAGCCCAGGACAGTTCTCAGGATGACAAAGAGGAAGGTCCAAGCAAAAGGCAGCTGGAACGGCCAAAAGAGAGAAGTCTCAGCTTTGTGACCAGTGTGCGAAACTCTTTAGATGGGCCTCGCCTTGCACACGCATCAGTGTATCCACACAGGTGAAAAACTGCATTACTGTGACAAGTGTGGGAAGAGCTTCAAACAGGCCTCGCGTCTACATGTGCATCAGCGCATCCACACAGGTGAAAAGCCTCACGTATGTGACCTGTGTGGGAAGCTCTTCAGACATTCTACAACTTTAAAACATCATAAGTGCATCCCCACAGGGGATGACATGTGGCAGCTGTGTGAAAATGAAATTTATTTGCATTTAGTTCAAAGTGTACAGTTTTCTTTCACCTGCAAGCACACCTTCTCAAACAAAGCTTTTGGATGATTCTACAATATCTATATTTCACATCGCACAATGAGAATGCAGCATTTTTTTTGTCCTTCCTGTTAATAGAGGGGTCAAAAAAACAACTAGGCCCTTCATTAACAGGAATGGACCCTCGTGTTAAAGGGGGTACCTTTGGAGCTTTATGCAGTTGTGGCTTTAACAGAATTGGTCCAGTTGAAAGAAAAGGACAATCCTGGGAAGACTGGTAAACGCCAATTCAACAGTTAACTGGATAGTTTTTAGAAACTGCACCAATAGCTGAATACGTTTAGTCTTTAACAATATTCTGCTAAGAATGAGTTAGCTGTATAAAACTGAAGTTGCAAGAAAATTAAATTTGTTCAGTTTGTTTAAGTTCCATCTTCTTACTGAAATTGCACATAAATAAATAAATAAATAGTCGTAGGCATTTTAGATGCACTTTTTCAGTTTTGAGACAGAGATTTTCAAGCCAATTATGCTAAGATGACGGACTGCATCTTGTTTTTGTCTTCAATAAAAGAAATGTTGCAATTTTAAAAAAAAAGAAAGAAAAGAAACTCTCAGTCACACACTGATGTTTGTACAACATGTTACAGGAATTTTCTTATATCCTTGACAAAAATCACATGCCTGCAGACAGTTCTCTCAACCACATGACTGAAGACCTGTGACACTATCAAGTGTGTGTTTTCTGAGCTATGTGTAATGCATTTCAGTTGGCAAAGGTGGCCTCAAGTTAAATTACAAAAGTAAGCAACAAGCAGTCTGTTGTGTGATATCAGGAGATCTGAACACTGATGTAAACGGATATTTAATCTTCATTATTTTTTTTTTTTTCTTCATGAAAAATTCTACATTAAACTTTTGCAGACTGGACCATTACGAATGTGGAAAATTTGAAAAGGTCTGGAAACTTTACAGAGTCATCAACAGCATTACATCTGTTAAAATGAATGTAATCCTCTCATTAGCTCCCCTCACCTCCATACTTGGAGCCGTCACCGGTGACAGCATTGAGCGACAGGTTGGTTCGGATGTAGCCAGGACTGATCACCGTCACTGGGATCCCAAAGCGGTCTATCTCTGCCCGTAAGCAGTCAAAGTACGCCTGGGTGGCATGCTTAGAGGCTGCATCTGTTCATGGTGGAAACAATTAACATTTACAATAGGAAAATATGTAAATAGGCAGCCCCCATTAACCTGCGGGAAAAAAACAAAAAAAAAAAACAAACAACCCTTTGATTGTAATGTCTAGTAAAGACAACTTACAAGCTGATCTGTAAGGAATGGCTATCTTCCCCTGTACGCTGCTGATGACTACGATATGACCACTGCGTCTTTGAACCATGTGAGGCAGGAGGGCTGTGAAAGGATGAAGAGACAGAAAACAGTTTCCAGGCTGTAACATCAGCAGTGGTAACTACTTCAGAGTTTTCATCAACCACAGCTCTGCGTCTTCAACAGTTGTCTGATCTTTGCCTTCTGACTTGCACCCAGATTAAAGACTTTCGAACAAACTACACAGACCATCAGGCTTGGATTTCATTTTTTCCTCAAAGTCACATTGAGCACCGACTCACCACAAGGCTACGTGATGAGTCTTACACCGTACTCACATGACTGCACACCAGACCATTTTACTAACACTATCATAAAATTTGCAAATGATACCACAGTAATTGAGCTCAGGCTGCACCCAAGGATGATGTCCAGAAATTTGTTAGATGGTGATCAGTAATCATCGATTATAGGAAAAACAGAACAGACCCTTAACCGCTATTTATAAATGGTGACTAAATGGAAAAGGTCTGGAGCTTCAAATTTCTAGGCGCCACATTACTGACAACCTCACATGGTCTGTTAACACCTCAGCTGGGATGACAAAGGCTCAGCAACACACACACACACTTCTGAGGCCTAAGTGCACAGTTGCTGGTAATGTTCTACCGTTCTTCTACTGTTAGCAGTCAA
Organism: Arrhamphus sclerolepis; assembly: GCA_037176975.1. Classification (NCBI taxonomy): domain Eukaryota; kingdom Metazoa; phylum Chordata; class Actinopteri; order Beloniformes; family Hemiramphidae; genus Arrhamphus; species Arrhamphus sclerolepis. The sequence continues at coordinate 10,769,565 of JBAMYA010000023.1, read as the reverse complement.
ATATACTGCATCACAGTCTAGTGTGACCACTGCTTAGGAGAAGACAAAAAAGCTCAGTGGAGGGTAATAAATACAACACTCAGAACTGAAGCAGAACCTCAAACACCCACAAAGAGAGCCATCTGTTTGAGGTGCTCATCACTGAGCTATTGATCACTCACAAGTCAGATTTAGTTAAAGCTTTTTCCCCTTCAAGAAAAAAATGCATTCTAAACACTCAAATACAAAGGACGAATGTATACCTCCTTTGTGCTGAAATCACTATTTTTAATACTATTTCATTTTGACTGTGCATGGATTCAAATGAGAATGCATGAGGAAAGTATTTTAAACTTGTCGCATCTTATTAGAATTACGCTTGAATTTTTGTTTGTTTTTAAAACAATGCAAAATAATATTAAATGCTTTCCGATTCTGAACCTTGTGTAAGAGCAATTGGTCCAAAGTAATTTGTTTCCATAACATCCCGTTGAACAGAAATGTCGGTGTCCAGTATCTCGCCACGGTAACTGATTCCAGCATTATTAATGAGGACGTCCACTTGTCCATAACACTTCAAGATCTCTTCTGCAGCTCTGCCCACCGTCTCTGCATTCGCCAGGTCAAAAACAACAGTGCTGGGAGTGAAAGTCTGCTGAAAGGAGGAAAACAGAGCAGTTATCTTCTAACCTCAATCATTTCCAAATCTTTAACTTTGGAATGTTAAATGGTACTGGTTGAAAAGCGGTGTGTAGAAGTGGTGTTTCACGCTAGCTATACTTGGAAAGTGAGGACATGTAAGTTATGAATTCAAAATATATTATTATAAAACAAAGCTTACAAAAAGAAAAACAAAACATCAGAGAATCATGCTCTATGGATGTATCATGCGTGTGTGTGTCCCTGTACATGCCTGCTGCTGTGGGTCTGCTGAACTCGCTGCAAGCTCCTGCACCACCTGTTGCAGTCGGGCTGCATCCCTCCCACACAGCACAAGCCGAGCACCTGCAGCATGGAAGGCTAGTGCACACTCTACAACACAATATGAAATATACCCTTTAGTACTGGAAAAAAATATCAAAATTTAGCACCTTAGATGATGCAGATACTGTATAAAACCACACATTATCTCACTATTAACCATACAAAATGAAGTCCAGAAAAAAAAAAAAAAAAAAAAAATCAAGCCGTAAGTTTAAGTAAAATACAAACCTTTTCCAAGTCCAGAGCTGGCCCCTGTGATGACCACAACTGCACCTCGAACAGAAGCTCCCCTTCTGAGGCGAACAAGTATCTGGTAAAGCAGCAAAACTCCCACACTTGTTAAAATGAGTGGAAGCATTCCTCCTGCCATGATACGCTCCATGTCTGTCACTCACTCTGTTCCCAATGAACTACCTAAAGTCACAAAATCAAATAAACTGACTAACAGAGTTTTCCAATATGACACAATTCCACTCTTTTTTTTAAATAAAATAACAACACCTAAATCTACACACAGACGCCTTAGAAGTCCATCCACTTAACAGGTAAAGTACACAACAAAAACATTTTAAACTGCATGCATCAGGAATCATTTTATTGTTTAGCTAATATTTTAGACTGAGTTTCATGCAAGCAATCATAATGTATAGTTATGCCTAACAACTCTGGCAACATCATGACAGAAACTATTCCCAAATCACAAACTGTATTTGCTCTTAACTTTCAGAGTGAAGCTGTGCTTTTGCATCAATTTGTCTCAAAATTGTGCACAAAATTGGGTCGTGACTCCTGACTTTCTCTGCAGTTGCCCATTCATGTAAAAATATCATAGCAGTGAAATCTGTGACAATCAAACGTGTGGTTATGAGTATGCAGATGCTTGCTGTATTTGCTTCAAAGCATTAACTGCAGTATTCACACAGGATTTAACTCAACTCTTACAGAGATCTCAGCATGTAGAAGGCTGAATAATCTCCACCAGAGGTCCGAAGGGAAAGTTGGGACATATTTGTACTCTTTGGAACATGTCTAGATGATTTCAGAGTGAGTATTTCTGAAAAGGGTTTAAGTCCTACAAATTATTGACACTAAAAACTTTATTATAGCTTTTTTTTTTAAGTGTAAGACATAAATAAAACAGAATGTAATGATTTGCAAATCTCATACCTCCATGTTTTATCCCCAAATGGAGCATAAAAAATATGTTTAAACTTACATTTTGCCATTTCATGAAAAATATTAGCTCATTTACCTTGATGCCAGCGACATGTCTCAAAAAAAGTTGTTTCCAGAGAGAAGAGGGGATGCTACACATTGATAAACATCGCCCTGTTCCAACAGTTTTTGAGATGTGTTGCTGCTATCAAGCCAAAATGAGCTATTTTCCACGAAATGGCAAAAATGTTTTGGTTTCAACATCTGATATGTTCTGTGTACTTTGAAAATGAAGGTTTGTTAATCAAAGTCATCAGTCAGCAAAGCCATGCAACGGTGGTGAAAATAAACACCCCGCTCAAATTTATATATATGAAAACGTGAAACATAACAGAATATAGTGGGATTACATCTCTGAGTCGTACTGGTTTGAGCTACACGTGCAGGTATATGACATGCGGCCGGTAATGTTAACGTCTACTAGCATGGCAACGTAAAGAATAAGAACTTATGGAAACACGCTGCTTAGAAACCACTTAGAAAACTCACCTAGGTTTTTGTTGTTGCATGAAGTGTATCGATGACAATTTGTTCCGGGTACTGACGTTGAGAACGTCCAGCCAATCACGTTTCCCAACGCTCATACTGCGTTTGTAGTCCCCGCAAGGGATTGTGGTAGTTGAAGTTAGATAAGCCGATGACGTTCTAAAGGATCCGTTTGTTGTTTTTTTCACTCTCCATGTTATCAGCGATACTCCTGTAGCTAAGAAGTCCAATATACATACTGTATTATATTTATTTGATTAGGATTTATTGGAATTTACTTGGCCATTTGACAATTTAGAGGCGGCTTACAATTACAGTAACACGAACAGCCTTGTCAGTCATTTGATAGGTCTTCCAGTAACGTGATGGCAGGCACATATCTGTGAGAACAGACTAAGAAGTGCCTCCCTGAAGTAGTTGACGAAGAGGAAAACTCCAGTGAGATACCACTAGTTTCAGCAGTCAGGTGAAAAATAATAAGCTTGCTCTGGTTACAAACCAACAAGCTGACAGCGCTGTCTCCAGCCATTCCTCCTCCACTTAATGTTGTCCATTTCAAACACTCCATAAGATCAATAGCCTCTGGAGATTAAAGAGCAACCAAGATATTTACATACTCTTCACATTAAGGTGTTTTATTTATTCAAATTTTAAAACAGAGGGAGAGATGGCAGCTCTTCACAAAACTGCATGCCTGTGGTTTTTCCACTTTCAACATACACGACTGAGCCTGAAAAGTTAGTCAGTATGAAGAAAGCAGCATGTATACTACTCACCAGCAATCACACATTAGTTTTAGATGCTTTTTTTTTTTTTTTTTACACTGTGCAATTCTTGGGAAAATTTATTTTAACTTTTGTGAGCAGCCCCATTCAACCAAAACTAAGACACATGGATACATTTCAAGTTACTGGGGTCAGCAGCTGACCATTTTACAACTTGATATTGTTATCATATAACACTTTTGATTCCGTTTGTCAAAAAAAAAAAGTCTAACAAAAATTCATTCAGGTCATCTTTGGCAAAGATTTCTTCTGGTAAATAGTTTTCACTAATAAAAATAGTTTATTCACCTGAAAAAAATTAAGATGTCAATCCTCATTCTGCCAACAAATAACATCTATATAAAAACTACTTCATTTTGTGCCTTTAACATGACTGCTGACATCGAGTAGTCCACAAATTCACATCTGGATTCCACTTTACTTTCCAGCTGTCATAAGCTTCTTGTTGTTATCACAAACCATCTCTCATTCCATCTTTAGGCATTTTTCCCCCGTCATCACTGATAGAGAAAGAAATAAAGAATATTGCAATTATGAGTATTTGTGTGTGTGTATGTATTGTACATGTATAGTGTCAAACAATCCCTAGTAGACTTTCTTTATGTTCAAGTAATGCACATGTTTAGAAGACATGAAGCCATAACACTGTCTCATATAAACTTACATGAACTCATTAAACCCAGATTTCTACTTACACCAGTCTTGAATAAACTTCTAGTTCTCTAAATGTCCTGTTGAATCTATTCAATGGAAAAGGAAAATAAAATACAGAAAAGTGAGTTTGAAATCGCCTAATGTTTAATGAAACAATGATGTACTGATCAGCAAGAAAGGGGTACAGTAAAACTACAAGGGAAAGAGTGTGGTACACAAAACGTTTGTCCCATTTAAACTCCAATACAATTAGTCCATAGGAACTGCTGCCATATCCTTTTGCATGAGCTTGTGTGTCAGGGATGCAAGTGGAGAGAGCAGGGAAGGAGGCGCAAGAGTACTATGAATTTATGTTTTCTATTTTTGTCATATAGAACAAAAGTGTGGAGGGGGGATGGGACATTTCCTTCTAGTTTTAACTATAACCCTCTGATCAAAGTTCAACATGGAAGCAGCCACCACCCATGGGGATATCCACTGGGCCTGATCTTGACTTCCATTTTTCTTATTCTGGGGGTGTGTAGGTTCTGTTTTTTTGTTTATTTTTTTAAATGTTGGTTCTTAAATCCTCTTCAGTGCACTCATACCGCATAGAGTTCATAGATCTTCTTGGCACAATATGCCAGGGCAGCTAGTGCTATCGTGTTATGAAGTCTCTTTCTGTGGACGTCATCCCTGCGTACCAATACCACGGGCGTTGAGGAGGTCAGTGTATGCAGTGGCAGCCGCGAGAGTTTTTGGCTGTCATATTCCACCTGGTACTTGCAGCAGGGATCGAACTGCCACGAAATCCCATAGAGGGCAGCACAGGCCACACTGAGGGCACCAGCGGGCAACGCCACATAACGCGAGTATTCGACAGGCAGCGAAAGCGGAGTCAGGAGGCATGCAGCGCCGGATAACACAGCCGTCTTGTGCAGGCAGTTTCCCACCGTAATCCAACGGGCCGTCTCATCTCCGATTCGTGTGGGCTCAATGACAATGTATTTATACTGGGCCTCCAAAGCCTGCTCCAGCTCATACTCAAACTGGTCTTGCGCATTCTCCCCATTGTAGATTTCGTGCACAATGTAGCAGTCTGACGCCGCCATCACTCCCCTGTATCAAGGTAGAGGTTAAAAAAATAAAATTAAATTAAAAAAAACCAAACAAACAAAGAAGAGAATAAGAAATTATATAAAACAAAAAGAAAAATCCAAGACTTTGTTGTTTCTAATTCAACTGAAGATGTTAGTGCTGTCTTTGTGGTTAGCCTGTAGTTTCTCACACAATATCTTAAGACTCTTATATAATCATGTGACTATAAACTGAAAGACTAGCCTCGATGCATCCTAGTCATTTACTTTAATGTTAACTGAATAAAAAATTAGAACCAGAATTACCATTTTTCCCTTTAAATCTTAAACTGCATTCCAATGAATGTGTACTGATATAATTATTATAAAAGAAAAACAAAGAGGAAACAAACTATGGGGATGTTTGTTTAAAACAAAACAAAAACAACTACAACCCAATTATACAGGAGTTCATTTACGGAGAAAGATGTCTTACAAACAGGACATACATACACACATACATACATAAATATCACAGCTATGAAGTCTATTGAAATTGGAAAGGGAAATGCAATATGATCAAATATGTAAATATTGAAAACCTGGCAAGAGCGTCATGTATACAGTTGTATAAACAGGGTTATGCATAAACTTTAAATGGAAAATATGTTACCATAACTCGCATGGCAATTATCAGCTAAACTTTCACGATGGTAACAGCCTAACTGAAAACTTTTGGCATGACAAGTTTGGCACTCGACGTCTTAAAACTCAAAGCTAAGTATGAAATATAAGTACACACAGATAAAGTCAGTCCGTTTTTTGTTTTTAAATCTCTTATTTATTGACCGGTATTTTTAGTACACAACAACTCTAACTAACTTTTTAACGCAATTCATGTAAACATTAAAAAGATATGGATCAGCGTTGGTATGCAGAGGCCCTCAGTTCATGTTCAGTTAATAGCGAACTATCTCGTCGATTTTACGAATAAAATCTACGCACTTCTGGGGATATATTTGATGTGACATGGGGACGGGGGGGCACTCAGATTCTTCAAGCTGAGGCTATGGTGTATGCGATAAAGTCAGAAGCTGGCTCGCTTGAACGCTGTAAAGTTAGGACTGAATTGAAGTTCACAGCAGCTCCTCAAACAGCGCGCGACTTTCGTAAGCTGAAGCACATTTGTCCAAAATATGAACAACGGCAAAATATCACGAGTGTTCACAACGAGGTCTGGAAAAGTAAACTTTTTTTCTCCTAAAAGCATTGCATAGAAAAATGCAAAAAAACATGACCTGAGCAGCGAGTTTGTTTCCCTGCTAGCAGTAGCTAGCCGCACACGCTAGCCAGCTAAGCCTCAGCTAACAACGGGGAAAAATTCAAACTTCCTCTGTTGGCAGTGAACTTGGATTCCTAAATGATATGCATTTTCAGAAACGGTCGCGTAATAACATTGCCAAAATGTTGTATTGAAAAAAATACTCTTGCTTAAAGGCTAAAATGTGGAGTAACTGACCTCTCCCTGCTTACTGGGACACCGCGCCTCCTTCCCAGCGACGCCATGTTGGAGATACAACTGTGATTGCAGATGACGTTTAATAGCCCTCAGCATTCTGGGTATTATAGTGTCCAAATATGTTTGTCTTATGGGAATGGCTTGTTTACGGACTACTATTCCCATGATGCCCCGAGGTTAGTATACCTGCCGTATGTATTTTGTAACAGCACATAGAAGTTTGAGAGGTCAGACGAGATTATAAATGAATCTAGAAAAATTAGCGAATGTATGTTTGGTTCAATTGCAATAATAAACACATTACAACACACTCGAATAGGAAATGAACACGCAATCCATTTAGATGTTATGTCCTTAACTGAGTAAATATATTGTATCCATGTTTACCTCAGTTGTAATATACAATATAATCTCCCATATGTAAATGCATTAGTATGTTGTCGCTTTTTGTCTTGCAGTGGGATTTTCTGAGGATACTTAAGGGTACTCACCCATATTGTGCCCTCGTGCTCTGTGTCCGTGTGCTGGTGTGAGCTGCCTATCCGCGTGCTGGCTGTAACCTGACGCGCTTTGGATGTAACAACGATAATGGCTACGTTCAGGAATGTGAGATCAACTGCAGCCACATGCTGTGCCAGGGACAATAATGTGTCTGTAGGTACGACGCATGCGTCACGTATAAATATAAAAGAGACAAGTAAGCATGCAACTATTGTGATGCCGCAAATATCATTTTCTGGGTGTTATTAAATATTTTCTTGGCCTTCACGACCCTTAAAGAGTTCTTACGGTGTCTGAATATTTCCTGTAGGCATTGATGTGGTGGGCAGTCTATTTATTTATTTGTTTGTTTTTGTTTTTAATTATTCTTTATTTAAACAGGTTAGTCCCATTGAGACACGGGGTCCAATTTTCATGAGAAAGCTGCTTTACACAATAAAACATTAAATTCTGTAAAAAAAAAAAAATAAATAAATAAATAAAAATTAAGCATCAAGAGTTACTGAATATACTCAACATAAGAGTAAGATAAGAATGAAATAAAAGGCTACGAAACAAGAAGAAAATAAAAACAGACCGCGCATTCCACTCCCAAATACTAAAGGTAATAATAATGATAACAATAAAATCTTTTAATAATTGCCATCAATAATCTTTGCATGCTTATTACATTGAACTGACATTCTTTATTATCCTTCATGCTGCCACCAGATGGCGCCAAAGTAAGGCT
>JBAMYA010000023.1:10737878-10753711 GCA_037176975.1 Arrhamphus sclerolepis | reverse complement strand
GTTAAGGAGAGCAATCAAGGCAGTGATTGTTGCACTGGTTAGGTGTCAACTGAGAGATATCAGGTAAGGTTTAAGGTCAAAATCAGACATGTATGTGTGCATGCGTTTATATTAAAGGTGAAATGGTTTTTTTTGTTTTTTTTTAATTATTTGCTTCTCCAGCACAGAACATGGCAACTAGCTCTTCTACCCTGAGGATTGGAGTAGTCGGATATGGACATCTCGGTCAGGACTCCCCTTGCAAACTGCAAATACACACTCAATTATGCTGCATTATTTACTGACAACATGTGGATGTGTATTTGTGATTCAGGGAAATTCCTGGTGGAGAAGATCCTTAATGAAGGACCTGGTCTTGGTTTGATTCTTGCATTTGTGTGGAACAGGAATCCTGACAGACTCAAGGGTTCAGTTCCTGCAGAACTTATACTTGAAGATCTGTCGTCCTTTGCAAACAGGTTCAAACACACATATAAATTCACAAACCAGAGCACACAGCATTATCTCAGGATCATAGACACGTTTTTAAAAGTCCACAATACTTTAACAATAACTGCATGTTTTACAGGCGGTGTGATGTGATTGTAGAAGTATGCCATCCACAGATAGTGAAAGAATTTGGACTCCAGTTTCTGTCCCAGTCTCACTTCATGGTGAGGTTCATTATTAATGATATATATGTGTCTTAATTGGGACAAAGCCGTCTTGTAGAATGTCACTTTTGGAACATCAGTACATTATGTTTGATTTGCATCTAAATTAAGAAAGAAATATTGGATATAGTTAGTTTATTTTATAAGGTTGACGTTTCTGAAAAAAACATGAGTCTATGAAGTTTGAATTGTCTGCTTTTCCTGCATAAACAGTATACCATCCTAAACTAATCAGATTATTTTTACACAGATCCTAAAACATGTATAGATTTCCTAATTATTAAAATTCAACACCATTTTATGCTTACTCATTTGTTAATTAAGGAAAATGAATTAAAGAAATTGCATATCTGTGGGTGCATGTGAGTCTCTAGGACGAGTGATTAATTTAAAGCTGAAATTATAGTCAGGGGGTATTTTTTGTTAAGAAAAATAAAAGCTATCAATCAAAGTCCGAAACTGTCAGTACATTTGAAGAAGTATGTTATGTCATCAGCAACGGGGATCTCTGTAAACCAAAGGAAAAGAGTTACTGATTTTTATGAGACTAGAAAAGGTTAAAGAAAAACCATCTATAAAGAATTTGAACTCTGTCAACTCACAGATGGACATAATGTAAAAAAAAAAAAAAAAATTAAGAACTTTAAGAGTATTTTTACACCAATAGCGACTGACTAACAAAGTCACTATGGAAATGGATGGCTTCTAACTGAATAAGTTTTTATTCAGTTCACCATCCAGAGGAGAGCTATGAGGAGAAAATACATGGATAAGACATGGATAAGGCTAGTGAAAAAATGTTGGACAGAGGGAACAAAATAAAACCTTCGAGCCTGAATAAGAATCATTTGAAGGATGTATTTTGAAAAATTATAAGAGAAAAGAAAATAATCCATTCCAAGAACATTATGTTATCTGTGAAGCATGGTGGTGGTAGTATCATGGTTCAGAGCTGTTTTTCTGCATCAAATCCACAAAGGCCTGCCATGACTGAGAAATTCAGAAAATTCTAAAGTGAGATGTTGATATCTGAAAAGTCCTGACAACCCTCAGCGGGTGATGAAGGTTCTAAAATGAGCAATTTGTGAGAAAGATGTTCACAGATTGGAATTTGTTTTGTTGTACTGGTGCAAACAACACAGGTTAATGGAAGAAATAATAAAATAAAATTGAATAAAATAAAATAAAACAGAATTTTTAAAAAAAGAAGACGAAATCCACCAACAACACAGAGATAAAACTTTCATTCATACCAGTTGCTGGGGTTATGGGAGCCTACGAGATGAGATAGATTATGCCCTGAAGATGACCAGACCATTACATGGACACACGAAGATAAATGAGACAAACAACCATGCACACATATTTTACATGGATATGGTCAGTTTAGAATTAGCATTCAACTTGTCTGCATCCTCTTGACTGTGGGAAGAATCCAGATTATTCACACAAATTTACAATGAAAGACCTCAGCCAGGCGAAAGATAAATGAAAACTTTAGATCCAGTAATCACTGTAAAACTATGAACCAGTTTGGCTACTTTGGGTTTTTCTGTATATACGTTTTGAAAATATATCAATATTCTACAAAAATACAGAAAACTCTTCTTATCATACACATACAGTGTGGACAATCATTGTTCTGAATTTTTAATGATATTCATTGGAATTTACAATATATTTGTATTTTTGTGCTCAAGCTGCTTTCAAGTAATGTAGAAATGAAAACACTCGACACCCGTCTTCTTAGGTAGGTTCTCCATCTGCTCTCTCTGATCCTGATCTCAACCAAAAGCTGCGTCAAGCATGTCTGCAGCATGGCAACACACTTTATGTCCCCAGCGGTGCATTATGGGGAGGCCAGGACATCCAGAGGATGAATGACAGTGGGACACTGAAGGTAACACTATGGCAGTGAAGATGCACATAAAAGATGCAAGAAGAAGAACAAATACAATGGCCACTCCTTTTAATGTGTGATCAGTGATCATGCTATTGAAAATAGTTACAGATGAGGTTGGTTCTGCTTTCAACTCTCCGACTCTTCTCAGGCTTTGTTCATAAGAATGTCCAAGCATCCATCCTGCTTCCGGCTGACAGGAGATATACTGACTGACTGGACAGAAGGAGAGGGCAGACGTGTTTTATTTAGAGGCTCGGTGGCAGAGTTGTGTCCTCTCGCTCCAAATAATGTCAACACCATGGCAGCAGCCGCAGTGGCAGCGGGAACACTTGGCTTTACTTGTGTCCAGGGAGAGATTGTTTCAGACACAGCGTGAGTCTCTCTCCAAATCTGAAATAACTAGAGCTCTTCCATTTTGTTTGAATGACCAGGTTTCACATTCCTATGTGCTCCAGGTTAAAGGACTATCATGTGGTGGAAGTGGAGGTGACTGGGCCTGATGGTTTCTCAGTAAACACAGTGAGGAGGAATCCAGCCAGACTTGGGGCAGTTACTGGCAGCGCGACATACAACTCTTTCTGGAATAGTCTACTCAGTGAGTCCCATGTGGTTCCTGAAAACTCTTTAAGATGTTGTGAAGCATCAAGATATTCAAATCACATATTCAAAGGAGCTGAAAGGAAATATGACTACTCTGCAGAGGAAAGTGGCTCATATTACATTTTTAGATGCAAAAGTATATGTAGTAACATCTTACTGCTGGGAGTATTCAGTTAACTGCTTTACTATTATACGTTTGAATGAATTAGTAGCTTTTGGACAACTGTATTGGATTAAATTCAATTAAAACATACTTTAATTCCCAAACGGAAATCCATTATTGCAATAGTTGTCTGAATTTAAGTCTCTTCAGAGATTAATTGTAAATGATACACTGAGGTACATGAAAGTGTCTGAAAATTGTAATTACTCCCAATCACTGTTTCAAAAATATTCATGCAACACATAAAATCATCTGGTTACTTATGTGAGCAGCATGTTGATGAAAATCTAATAACATCTTGTTCTTCTCAGCTTGCAAAGGTCACGGGGGCAGAGTTTACTTATGCTGAAGTGGACTATGGAGGATTACCGTCAACATAGGAGGCTGATCCCCAGCCAAATTCCAAATAAATTAAACAGTTCATGGTGGATATGCTACACAGACGGTGGATCAGTATATTACTGAACATTTGCAAATCATCAGGCCTTTGTATACGCGTTCAAATAAACTGCATGCAAAGAATGAAAGAGGATCCAAATATCATTTGTAAAATGCTAACAAGTATATATACACATATATTGTATGTGTATATATATATATTTTTTTTATTTCATTTTATTATTAAGTTCATCTGGTGCAAGATTGTAACAAACAACATCTCTCTTACAGGGGAGTGATAATGAGAAAACACAGCTGGTAAAACCATTTCATTTTTCCAATACAAATAATCTGAATGCACTAAAGCTCCATTTCAAGCCCTTCATCTTGTCTTTTACCTGAAAATATAGTAATCACCTCAGAACACAGTCCTGTTTTTCCTTCATCTCTCACTTCCTTTTCCTTTCACAGATACTTCCCAAGATGGTGGAATCCTAGCTTAACCACCTCCACTCAAACAAACACGTTGACAGCTAAACAGGTGTACATGGTTGTTGATCAGTCACTGAAATCACTGTAAAACTGACACATTAAGGCAAGAGGACAAAAATGAAAACAAAAACAAAAAAACACACGTGACATTACTTTCAGAGAGATTTTGCAGCCCTCGGTTCTGATGCTACTGGTTGTGCACGTGCATGCTCTGCATCTTATTTCCATGTTGAGAGGTTGTGTAGGGAACCAGCATTTTGAAAGTAAGCTACAAGAAGGTGAACAGTTGGGTTTGAAGTGCTGTGTCATCATTAGGAGTGAGGAACACGTATGTCTCGTGTCTTTCCCTTGGCCTTTTGACAGAAAGAAAAATGCTCTGAATGTATAAAGATGACAAGCTGGTAAAAAAAGGAGGGTTATGTTGTTTTCCCTGCTCTGACCCACCTTTAAATCAAGTATAATACCCACCTATAGAGACTCGTAATAACCATCTATTACATTATCAGCACTTTAGACCTATATTATCCAGTGTTAGTACACTATAAAATCCAGCAATACATGTGTTTTCCCAAAAACACAGCTGTTTAACATTTTCTTGTTGCTGCGTTTACTCCAAAAATACTACTGGTTGTATTGCTGGTGGAAGTCAAACAAAGTCAAAACATCTCAAACAGGCTGATATATTTAGAAGTTCTGAGGTACGCACAGGTTGGGAAGACACTGACAGTGATGCAGTTTTTCAAAACAAGCCGATACTTAAATCACAACACACATTCACACAGCTGCACTCATTTGTAAAATTTGTAGTACATTGATGTCTAATGATTGCAACGAATAAGGTTTCACTAGTGAGGTTCAGCATGTACGTGTGTCGGTGTCAATTTTTCTCGGTTGCCACACCATTGCTGTTCCCATTGGTTCCCGGGACAGCAGAGGCTTTGTTTTTGAATGCCAAGGGCTGACGGATGTTCACTCGGTCCTTTTCTGCCTCCAGATCTTCATCATAGCGCTCGTCCTCCTCGTCTTCTTCAGCCTCGCTGTGGTGTGGGGAGGAGTGACGGGACAGAGCCGGGGATGGCGGCACGGAGGCTGGTCGGGGGTAACGGAAACCTGTAGTCTGAGGACAAGAATCAAAGTCAGATCTCAATCTGAAGAGATTAAACTTAAAAAAAAGAAAAAAAAAAGATGGATGCACTTCCCATCATTGGACACAGGTTAACTTACTGAGGTTGGGTCATGAGGTTCATATACGTAGGTATCAGGGAAGGCTTTTGCCAGGGCCATGTGACGGGCAGCTATATAGTACTAAAACAGAAAAAAAACAGAAAAAGAATCATTTTCAAATTATGGCATGAAAAAAAAAAAAGAGAGAGAGAGAAATCCTCCTCGGGTTTGTAATCTCACCCTGCCAAGGTATCTCCAGTCCAGGAGGTCACTCAGGCGCTCAGTCCGATTCCTCTGGATAATCCGCTGGCGCCGGCTCTGCTTGCAGAACTGGAACAGGAAGGACGTGAGCTGGTTGCACGACTCATCAACCCCCCGGTACCGCCGGTCGAGGATGTAAATACCTGCAAAGGGAAAGTGGATGCAGTCAATCAAATCTTTGATTAAAAAGAACAAGTAAAAACAAACAAAAAAAAACATTTTGAAAACCCGGGAGAATTTGAAACGTAATGAATAAAATACACACCATATGCTGAGGGATCAGCTATGTGTTCCTCCATGAAACAGCCAAAGCCTGACAGGTTAGTTGAGACGGATGGGATTCCCATGACAGTACACTCAGCTGACAATGACAGAAACAGTGCGGGCCAACATCAGTTTTACCTGATATAGCATAAGTTCACATATACGCTGGCAGGCATCAGTCATACCTGGTGTATAGCCCCATGGTTCATAGTAAGAAGGAAAAACACCAAGGTGGCACCCTCTTACAAACTCTTCATAATCCATTGGAAGTAGAGGAGATGTGGATGAAAGAAATTCTGGATGGAAGATAATCTAAAGGATGGAGAAGTCATTTAGCATTAAAGACAGATATTTGAGATTTTAGCAAAACAGTTAAATCACGATGTGCACTGCAAGTCACAATAGATTAAAAATTGCTGATGCATGACACATTGAAACATTTAAAAATGTAATTACTGGTAGTCGTTTTTCTTCTTAAAAAAGGTGTTCTCTGCTTTGAAGAAAAACATAGCATTTTGCAAAATAATAAACTTCAGGTACCTTGACTCGGTCAGCAGAGCTGTTAAAAAGGCCGATGCGGCGGACACAGTTCAGGATGGGGTCGCTGCTGTCCTCCAGCATGTTGTGGGTGCAGATTGGCGGCTGGCACTGTCTTTGGGTTGCAAAGATGGCACGCTTCATGATTGTGAAATCATCTTTATCCAGCATCTTTGATACATCTGGCAGCTGCCCGCTAAAACAAACAAAACATCAGTTTGTAAGGGGGTCTGATATCTACGGAAGAGTATTAGGGACACTGAAGAAAAAAGTCAGAATTCTGAGAATAAAGTCAGTATTCTGACTTTATTCTCAGAATTCTGAATTTCTTTCTACATTTTTTTTTTTCTTCAGTGGCCCAAATACTGCTGGTGAAATCTTTTCATGTGATTATGCCTCCCAATCAATGACAAAAATAGAATTAGTATGAACAGCTTGTTTTGACCCAGGCAATATTTTTATTTTATTTTAATTTATTTATTTAGTTATTCATTTATTTGGGGGGGGGGGGGTCGACACGAGGTCCGAACCAAGTCTAATGTGTCTGTAAAAGTGACAGAGAGGAACCTTTGCAAGTTCATGCCAAAGTGTGGAGATTAAGTTACTTTTCCAACACTGTCCGAAATTTACTCTTGTTCATCACTTTTTTCTCCTCCTTGCTTTTTCCATCTTTACTTTCTTGAGTCTCTATCTTGCCTCTACTATCATGTTCACTGTAGCTCTCTGGGCTAGCTTCACTTTATAGCCATTGCTGGCATGCATGATAAATTAATGATGTGTAGTTTTCATGAGGGACAGCTGGGATGGGTGTCCAAAACTACTTTAGGGTGCTTTTACTGGCAGCATGGACAGGAGACCACAAGAAAGAGCTAGATGGCGCTTCGTAAAGGTAATCAAATATTCCATCAAATGAAATTAACGCTGATATTTTAATGTAAAAATGAAAAGTCCTTTATTGCTTTAATGGGCATCTTTTGTTATTAAGCAACACTACATTTACACTTAATATTTGATAATGTTAGCTCAGATATGCTCCAGCAGATCCCAGTAAAAAACCCTAAATGAGCATTAGTAGGTAGAGAGGATGGATGGGTGGATGAATGGATTCAACCATTTAAGGATTCTTGAGATAGACTGGAAGTAGTCAACTTACACTAGAAGAGACTCATACAATTTCTTTCCAAAGCGCTCCTTCACAGTCTGAGCAGTATCCCTGTCAGACGAGACAGCAATAAAGAGAATACAAGTTTAACAGCAGTTTGGCTGTCAGATTCAAGGTGAACATTTTTAGCTACATTCTCCCTCTAGAAACAGCTCTCATCATCTAAAAACAGTCTCACCACAGCTGCTTCCTGACTGCTTGGCCCTTCAAGGTCTCCACATTGAAGTTGTTTGTCCGTGCTGGCATGATGAAGAACGCTATGACAGTCACATCACTGTGGTTGACCTGTGTCAGGTAGAGCATATAGAAATAAGTAGCCCGGTTCTTAACATGCATCTCCTCCAAACAATCCAGTGAACCTACACTTACCCTTAATAGATAGTTGAGTCTGGCCAAAGCCTCCAAGAAGACATCAGCTCCTTTGTTGGAGAATTCATACCTCCCAGCGATGAAGAGGAACAAACACTTGTCCAGGTTGAAGTCAAGGTGCCTGATGGCCAAGTCATTTTATGCTTCATTAGCATTAATATATATATCTTCAGAATTCCTTTTAATGACTCAGTTAATCAACTTCTGACCATGCGGTTACTCTGTGGCTTCTCACCCGTAGAAGTGTCCCCTGACAAACTCCTGAATCCGGTTCTTGCTCTGAGCATGGAGGTTTTGAAACTCGTGCATAGCTGAGAACTTCTTCACATTGAGTCCGTTGGGCGTGACAATGTCTGTGAGGCGGAAGAGATTGAAGGAATTAAAACCTTGACATCAGCAGAGAAACACAGAAATCTGTTACACACGTTAGACGTTTCTATAAAAGCTTATGCAACACCGAGAGCAGCAACCAGATGCAGATCACATCAGTGTTTGAAGAGACTTGTCAGTCATGACTCTGAGAACACATTCAATCAATGACAAACTTTCTAAAAAGCAGTTTTCTAAAATTTTCTTAAACATAAGAATTCACTGAATTAATTTAAATTTTCCATTCATTTCAACTCGATTCAATATTGCTTTATTGATGTACTGGTATACTTCTTTTTATAAGTCACCTGCCCCAACAGATGACAGCTGATGAAACTGATTTAATTTCAACAATTTAACAGAAACGAAAACATTTTTTTCCATTTCCATTGTTTTTAGAAAATATGAATGATGTCAAGCCTGATTTAAGCTTCTGCACAGCAGCTAAGCTGCACATGTAGCTTATGCACAGCCCCTAAGATATCTGCCGTTTATACTTCTGCGTTGTCATTTGTCTCACTGTGTCATCACACCACCAACCACTAGACGGCAGTGTGGGTTTCTTTTTCTGCAACTCTGTAGCTCACAGTACCCAGTTTCCTTTTGTCTGATTCCTATTTGTAGCTCAGACAGAGAAACTGAGCCAATAAAGTATATTGAAGATGAGTTGGAGCTGATGAACGTTGAACACCAGTCTATTTTGCAGACAGTTTTACAAAAGGAATCTGTGTCAAGCTGCTCAGACTGTCCATAGTGGTCGTCATCTTTATGATGTACAACACACTTACAAATGCATGGAAGTGTGTTGCTGGTATCAGGTTATAGTTTTCTTTACATGCTGCCAATACAATGAAGCTGGTCACTGAACACACTAAAAATCATTTCCCTTATTCCTGTCTGTCAAAGGTTCAAAAGAATAAGTACGTTACAGATTTTAGTGGGGATTTTTTTTTTTGTTTGCAAGAAAATTGGGTTTTTTTGTTCTCCTTTACATACCTGGTTTCCTCTTGAGCAGGTGCTCTGCCTCAATAGCTGTAATTTGGGAAACTGTGGTGAAGACGTGAGCACAGGTTGCAGCTGCCCGCTCCAGACAGTAGCGATGGTAGATCTGTCGATCACCCGCTTCTTTATCCACATTGAACTGAGCAACAGAAGACATGGAGAGCGTAGAATTGCATCAACAGCTTGTTAAATAGAATAATAATGTCTAAAATTTTTTTTTTTTTTTGTGTTTTTATACAGAAAATCAAAAGTAACAACAGCTGAATGGCATTTCACTCCTGCGATATGCAGTAAAACATAGGTCCAGCCAGAGTAACAAACACACATACCTCTGCAAGGTTGTTATAGAAATCAACGTTTCCAGCACACAGGTAGCGTCCCAGAAGTGTAGCATGAGTGGTAAAGATGGTTGCAACAGGCAGCTGTCTCTGTCTAGCCAACATCAGGCCCAGGCCAGCTAACCACTCATGGAAGTGGGCCACGATGTGTGGAGGGTCCTCACTCTGGGCTGCATACTAGGATAACAAATAACACAGATTTAAAACCTGATTTCAAATACAAATGGTCAATGATCAATGGTTTACAGTGGTATGCATAGTTAGGCCATTCTTTTTTAAGTCTTTACTTTCTTTGCTTCCAAAACTTACTGCTTTCTTTTTTTTTTTCTTTTATGAATCTCACTGGCTTTCAACACAGGCCCAGAGAATGATCAATCCACTGCTGTGTTTAACAGCTGAAGTGGTGTTGTTTTTATATACAACTCTGCAAATTTTACTTCAAAACATATCTTTAATTGTGTGTCTAAAAAAAGTGCACGGTACTTCTTTCATCAGATATGTTTAAATATTTGAAAATTCATGACTTTGAATTATCTTTTTGGTGAGGATGCAGGAAGTGTTTTCTTTTGAACGACATTTGCATGTAAATCATTTGTGAACATCACTGCACAGCACACAGCAAGTGTGCCATTACGTTAAAGTCTGTAAAAACTTCCCAAAGGTCATTTGCAGGCAAGCAGGTGGTTTTAAGCAATGTCATGCTTTAAAGTTTTTTTTTTTTTTCCCCCAAACTGAAATATGACTCATGTTAACTGCTGTTTCTTAATTACATTATGATTTAAAGATTTACCTTCACAAAATCACTTACGTGCACGGACACATGGATGCTTACTGTTGGAACTTGATCTGAGGAGGTGAATACATCCATAAAGCTTTGATATTTGCTTTGGCTAGCCTTTCCTACATCAGACCAACCACAGCACTAGGAAGCTCATTACTTGACTAATTAAGTGGGTCTGAGACTATTTGCCCAAACTTCTGCTGAGTTCTCCTTATTTGAATGAATTCCTATTCAACAAGTGCATTTGACCTGATTCTAGTTGGTGAAAGTTTTTAGGCTGGTTTAAGATGTATAGATCAGTGTTCGGTAGATAGGGTGAATTTCTTAAAAATTCAGGTGTTAATGGAAACATTTAGTTTAGAGTCATATTTTCTACCTCTTAGATCCCTAAGAAAATTTATTGCAGTAGTGTTAAATATAATACACCTTCTTTTCATTGTAATCATCTTTAAGGATGCTCCGCTTTTCTTATGCTTGTTTAAAATTATGTGTTACTGACCTCTCCCAGAAGCCAGGCTGTCAGGAAGCCAAACAGTACAGCATCGTTGGCTTCACGGTCAAACCACGGCACACCGATGGAAAAAAGCTCCCACAGCTCGCTTTTCCAGCGATCCAGAGACCAGGCGGTGAAAGCGACATCAATCAGGACTACATAGGGACTTCCCTCAATGAGCCAACGGCCAAAGTAGATCTGTGAGAAAGTGAAGACAAGGTTTGGAGAGGTAACATTTCAACAAACATGCCACCAACAAATCAAGGCAACGTTGACTTTTTCTCCTTTAAAATTTTGACTTTAATTCTACGTCATAAGAAATATTTATGGAGTTGCAGATTTGACCGCATCTCCAACTTTTTAAAATAAATAAATCTTAATAGTTATATCAACATGATTTCGCTTGTCCTTCTGTCTCTAATCTAAGTGTATGTATTTGCATAGCATCCCATTAAAAACATGTCCTTTAACAAATATATTCCAACCACACAATCTAATGTTAATCTCATGTTAACCTTGGAGTTCGTCTTGTCAGAATAAAACACCAATAAAAGCATGTTGCTTTTAGCTTATAAAACTAAAACCAAAGTTGAATTGCCTACTTTAGAAAACTGATAAAGGCCTTAAATATACCAGATTTGGATTTCAAGGCATTTATCACATCTTTGGCAACGGCCTGACATGCATGACTCCAGGTAAATAAGATAGATGCTTTGTGCTGTACCGTTCCCTTAAAAAATAAAAAAAAATAAAAAATGGTACCACTTTCACGCTCAGCCTTGACACATAACACCACAGCTATCCTTGAATGACGCAGCACAAAACCTTAAAAGTATCACACACAGTCATCTATTTCTGGACTGCGCCTGTATGAGTATGAAAGAGCGTGGGACAAGAAGACACTGATACAACCTCTAACCTTTGTGGGGAAATGTCACAGTTGTGCTCGGGGACAGAAGGCTGAGCTGAGAGGTCAGATGAAAGAGGGACTAAGGATCAACTCTGATTGTTTTTCTGCACACTTAAAATCACAGTTCTTCTATAAGGAACCATGAGGACTAAATATGAGCATTTTTGGGTGGAACAAACAGACTTTCACTATGCACGTGTGGTAGTACCTTACACCCACTGGAGTTCATTTTATCAATGGTCCTCTTCAGCACAGGGTTGGTGGGTTCGATCAGCTCCACTTGAGTGCGGACATTGCTTTCCACATAGGGACCCACAAGGAAATAGTTCTCCCCCCATTCCTCTGAGGTCAGACGGGCTTTAGTCTGGATGACGGTGTAGATGCCTCCAACTTCACACATGCAGTAAAGAAACCATAAGTACGAAGTGAAGTCAGAAATGCCATCTGATTCGTGCAGAAATAAGCTTTTCTAAGAGGGTAAAACAGTGTGATACATGTGACCTTTTTTTTTGTATTTTTTACATTTAAAACTTGCCTTTGTTAGCGACCTCCCAAGCAATTTCAAAAAGAACAGCATCCTCCAAATCAAACTCCTCATCCCACTCTTCAAGTCCTGAGAGGGACGTGACGGACAGGCTGCGAGCCAGTGGCATGCTACATAAATATAGAACATGATCTTCTCAGAAGGGAGCAACTCACAACTATGTATATCAAAACATGACTGTCACATGTTGATTTTTTTTTAAACCAACTGCTCCTTTGATGAGTAAACAATTTATACTTAGAAACAAGAGTTTTACACTGAAACTTTCTTATTTCATTCCACAGCAGTTCAGAAATTTGAGTTTATTACATTCAGAGAACTGGATTACCTGAAAAAGTAGCTGACACATTAAAAAGGAAAAACAAAAAGTAACTTCCACTTCACCAACAGTACCACTTCCTACACTACCTCACTGTGATGTAAACCCAACATTTCTCAATTCTTTGCAGTTTAAACAATCCTAAAATGTATATTTCTTTGAAATACATGTTTAAAGAAGTTTTATTTTCTTATTCATGTAAAATCTACATAGGCCATAGGAATTCTTTTTTCTATTTTTGCTTACTGATTGATTGGGATCGACACAAAATGGTACGTTTTTTGAATATCATCAACCAAGCTGCTTTGTAAAGATAAAATTTTGGATTATATTTCACACTAGGTGTTATAAGGGCTTCATGGCTGCAGCACTGGAGACATTTCATAGCCTAATCATTTCATAACCAATCAGAAGATTATTCTTCCTGTTGTATGAGTGAATTTACAACTTTTGGTGTTCAGTTCAGTTCCTGCCAGAAGAAATGGTGAAACTTTGTTAGCACATGGTGGAGTGGTGAAAGAGAGGATGCAGAGAAGTAAGAGACCACAGATCAAGTATAAACTTGATCCAGCAGCTTTCCATTTGGCACAGGTTAAGGGACTGTTGTAATCACATGAAGTTGACACACATGGAAAACTACAAAAGGAACATGCAGTGCAGTGGGGGATGGTGCTTCCATCTTTACAACAGTCCCATCCACAACTTTGGTGTTATTTACACTTATGCTTGCCTTAACCCTTGTGTTTTACTGTACACTTAGCAATGAGCTGACCTCAACTTCTGGAGTGTTTGTGGTGAACTGCAACTGTAGTGGACATAAGGGACACATACAATGGACTGGGCCTAAACACTAGAAGAGAAGATAAGTGGACTTTTTCTTTTGAGTGCAGAAGACACTTCACCTTCCTGTTGCTTCCTGTTCAAGCTTTTAGGAGGACTATGACTTAGATGACTGAGAATCTGCATCAATGAGATGGTCCAAACTTTGGCCCAAATGCATTAAACCATCAAAGAGGTCTGCTCAAACTGATGTCACACAAGCACACACACACACACGCATATAAAGCACTGCTGAAACTGAACTTTGTTTGAGGACCCAGCGGGACTCCTTTCAGCCTTCTTGTGCACATGTCTGTAGACGGTTTCTAACTAACAGGCCTTTATGCAACAACATGAACCGTTTTATATAGAATACATCTTTCGTGACCTTGCTCACGCCCATCCCCTCTCGCGTTCTCCACAAGGCCCAAAGCAGCCCCCCAAAAAGGTTCCCCGTGGTCCCACCTCAGACTTAACAGCAGACAACATGCACCAAATTCAGATCGTCAGTAGACCTCTCGGGTGCACAAGCATGTCGATCTGTCGCTTTGTTTTGTGCTTTAAGCGACTTGCGGAGCGAACGTGACTTGAAGCACCTACTGCACAGCTGCTGAAGGGCCGCGTCCGTGCGCGCGCCACACTGAGGAAGTATTACACTGCTCTTAACATGTATGATAAAGTACAAACTATACTCACCCTTCGGGTTTTTTCCCCAACTTTCACCAAGATGAACTAAACATTGGCAGCTGCCGCAATCAATCCATAAAGCAGGAAAACAGTGGAAAAGGGGGCGGTGGCTTTAGTTAAATGTCTGCGACTCACATTGGCTTGGTGCGTAAAGCTGTCTCGGTGGGAACCTAGATGCCCATTGCTCTGAGAATGTCACATTATTCATGAGCATTATTCCTGTTGGCTCCGGTCTCCCCAGTTTCTCCACCTCTACGCACAGCGTGACAGGAACTGGGTGTTTTCTTCAGCGGAGAAATGCTATTGGCTGAGAGGGAATTAAAGGGGCTGGCGTCATTTCATCATTTCGTCCATACAAATGAGCGAGTGTGAGCAGCAGGGCGACGTTTTTGTTATGTTTTTTTTTTCTTGCGAGAAGGAAGAGAGTAAAGTTATTCATTATAAATTATTCTTGGAATTATGAAGAAGATTTGAAAATGAAACGTCAGCAGCTACACTAGTCTCTTTACATATTACTTTAACCGATCAGTTACACAACTGATGCTTTCAAACATTAACCCTTTGATGCACATAAACACATTGTTGTGTTTTTGGCTTTTAAATCAAAGCATATTTTATCTCCTTAGGCATATTATTGATGTTACATGCAAAGTTGTGAGAATTCTTAATTTAAAAAAAAAATGCATTTAACATTTTGTTCACTATTGTAAACAACGTGGACTAAAATACATTAAAGACACTATGCACGTAGGCCTATATCAGGCTGTGATATCAAACCAAAATTCTCCAGTTTGCATTAACTGGATTAAGGAAAATATATAAATTATTGTGTTGCATTGGGACAAACACTTGGCAATTTCAGAGTTAAAATTTTTGAAAATTCATCAACGTTTGATATGTATGACAAGAAATCATACTGATTTAAATTTTTTTTGGTAATTTGTATGAAAAAAACAACATTTTTATAGTTTATGTTTGTGTATGTTTATGTTTGTTTTGTGCACATTTATGTGTAAAAGGACTTTATTGCAACTTTTTTGAAGGTGAATCTAAGGGTTAAACTGTTGCTCACTGATTAACACCCTCTGTTGTTCACACCTGAGCCTTCAGCTTCTCCTCATCTTTATATTATCTGTTTTGTTCTGTTTAAAACACTTTCATTTTGTGTGCCCTTGAAGCCAGCATTTGTATGTGGGGCCCATTTGAGAAATAAATTGGATGAAAAATTGGGTCCCATGTGGTATTGGCACTAGGGTCCACTTATGTGGTTGGCCCAACTGAAACAGCCAGTTTAGGTCCATGTCCATTCATAAATCATTTACTTGAGCATGACCATTGCAAGCAACACACATGGAGCCAACATGCAACCCATGGACACTCCAATATGGGGCCCCATTTTTCTGTCCATTTACATCTCAGATAGGCCTAGATCAGACTAGAAATATCCAGTTTTCCCATCTTTACCACCACTACAGTTTACATAATGCATGATTTGCTGGAAAAGAAGTTGGAAGTGCAAAGTTTTGGACACCAACCTCAAAAGATATAAGCCCTATACAGTATGCCAGCTGATAAACTGGGAGGCGTAAAGACATTTAGTCATAGAAACACTGAATGTCCATGGA
>JBAMYA010000023.1:10717878-10732878 GCA_037176975.1 Arrhamphus sclerolepis | reverse complement strand
AATGAAATATTAAGCATTTGTTTCTTTTTCATGAAGGCATGTATGGTTACCATGGTCAACGCAGTTTGGATTTCTTGAGGGTAACCATGGCGATGCCTCGTCTCATCGCACCTGCAAAGAGACTGCTGGAACAGGGCTTTAAGTTTGGACCTTTCCCCATTCAAAATTACCAAAGCTATGAGGCCAACATTGATTTTGAAATCAGGTGTGTGTTTAAAAAAACAAAACAAAAAAAAACCTGGTAAGATGCTAAGACTTAGAAGACAAATCTAATTCATCTGTCAAGGCTTTTTCACTGTAAAGTTTTTCTTTGTCATTCTCGTATTTTTCATGATTTATAAATTTAATTTACTTGTATTTTTGTGCGTTAGTAAAAGTTAAATCTCAGCTTAGCTTCAATAATGTCATTAAAGAAACTCACTGTTAAGCCTTCATGTATTTCAAGGTTCATGGTAGACAGTGATGTGGTGGGTTGCTGTTGGATTGAACTTCCCAAGAGCAAGTACAGAGTGCGTGAAGAGAAAGTCACTGATGGAACAGATTCAGAGTATCCAAGCAAGGTAAACCTCACTTTTTTTTTTTTTTTAAATTTTGATAAGGACTGCCTTGTTCTTTTGATTAAATGACCCACTGGCTTTACTGGGCAGCAGTTTAGTTCCCATACAGTTGAATTACTACAATGCCTTCACCACCTCTCGTGTTTGTCCTGCAGGTGTCTTTGTGTCAGTATGAAGTGGATATCGGATGGACAGATTTTATAAGTCACCCTGCAGAAGGGGATTGGCAGAGGATAGCGCCACTTAGAGTCCTCAGCTTTGACATAGAGTGTGCAGGAAGAAAAGGTTTGTTTGTTTTTTTTGTTTTTTTTTTATTCTCTTGAATTTTTTTTCTTGTGCAGTACCAAACTTATTTAAAAAAAAAAAGTATCCAAGACCTAGTCAAACTAGATGAAAAGTCGAAGCACATTTTGATCCTGATGTTCTTCCTTCTAGGAATCTTCCCGGAACCAGAAAAAGACCCTGTGATTCAGATAGCATCTATGGTTCAGCGGCAGGGTGAGACAGAGCCCTTCATTCGCACCGTGTTCACGCTTCAGTCCTGTTCCAGCATTGTTGGCTCTCAGATATTATGCTTTACGCAGGAGTATAAACTTCTCCAGGTATACAACAACTCTCAAAGGCACAGACAAAAGAATATTTTGACTTTTTTCCCCCTTTGTTTTCTTATACGATGGTTTATTCTGTCTCTGTGTGAGCAGAGCTGGGCCGAGTTTTTGAGGGCAGTGGACCCAGACATCATCACTGGATACAACATCCAGAATTTTGATTTGCCCTATTTGATCAACAGGGCAGCTACGTTGAAGGTTAGATGAAGCCACACCATTAAATACTTTGATTCAATGTCAGTGTCAAGGTCAAAAATCTTATGCTTCTGCTGTTGAAACTTCATAGTAAAGATTTTTTTTTTAATACAAAAGAAAACTCAATGTCTACCTTTCATATGTGGACTAAGCCATTTCTGTATCCTTCTTTATTCAATTTTATATGTTGTTTTCTTTTCAGGTGAATCTTTTTCCGTATTTGGGACGGGTGCGAAACATGAAATCGGTTTTGAGAGAGTCGAGTTTCCAAAGCAAGCAGATGGGCCGCCGAGAGAACAAGACCATCAACATGGAGGGCCGAGTTCAGTTTGATCTGCTCCAGGTCAGCTCTTGAAATGTATAAATCCTGGTTTAACAAATCTTCAAAGAATGTTCTCGGGTAAAGACGGGAGATTTTCCTTCACAGTCTTCACTGGTGTTTCTCTCAGGTTCTTCTCAGGGATTACAAATTACGCTCCTACACTCTGAATGCTGTGAGTTTCCATTTTCTACAAGAGCAGAAGGAGGATGTTCAGCACTCTATCATCACTGATCTGCAGGTAACACAAACCAGGGGCTCTATTTAATCTAAACTTTTTTTCTTTTCTTTTTTTAAAACATCATCATATTTGTATTTGACTACTTATATGAAGTTGCATTAAGAATGACTATACTTTATTGCAGCAAAGAAGCTTTTTTCTCTTATTTCTTTCTCACTTTTTGCTTTTCTGTTGTCAGAATGGAAACGAGCAGACACGCCGGCGCTTGGCGGTCTACTGTCTGAAAGACGCCTATCTCCCGCTGCGCCTGCTGCAGAAGCTGATGTGTGTGATTAACTACATGGAGATGGCCAGGGTGACTGGTGTGCCTCTCACTTACCTGCTCTCGAGAGGACAGCAAATCAAAGTTGTGTCCCAGCTGCTACGACAGGTAAGAAAGACAAACAGACAAACAGTTACTGCGTGTTCTGGAATGGAATTAGAAACTGAGCGTGGGTACATGTTTAGGCCATGAAGCAGGACTTGGTCATGCCTGTTGTGAAGACAGAAGGAGGAGAAGACTACACTGGAGCAACTGTGATTGAACCAGAGAAAGGGTAAGTACTGTATCTTCTGGTTGTTTATGCTTTATGAGTATGAACACACTGTTCCTGCTGCTAACCCTTTTCTTTGTAGATATTATAGCGTTCCTATTGCCACCCTGGACTTCTCCTCCTTGTATCCATCCATTATGATGGCTCACAATCTGTGCTACACCACCCTGCTGCAGAAGGGCTCTGTGGAGAAACTGGGGTGAGCTTGTCTGTTTTGGTTTTAATGTAGTCATCTTGAGAACAAACACTTAGTGAGTCACAGATTGAATAACTACAGTTTCCACCAGTGATTTGTCGTCCAGTTCAAACACTATGCATAAACCTGTCTATTTTGATTCTTAATGCGTGTGTGCAGCCTGTCACCAGAGGACTTCATCAAGACTCCAACAGGTGATTTGTTTGTGAAGAGCTCTGTGAGGAAAGGACTTCTCCCAGAAATCCTGGAGAACCTGCTGTCTGCCCGAAAGAGGTTTGAATTACTTTATAGAAGGCATCCTGAACTGTTGTAAAATTGCACCCATTGTCATTGAGTAATGAATCTAATGAAATTATTAATTTACATAAAAAAAGAAGACTATTCCTGTCAATAGGCAAATACAAAATGGGGATGCCAGAACTTTTGTGAACCTTTTAAAATGACACAAACACGTTATTGGCATGTATGTAATTGAGACGGATGTTTCCGATTTGGGGAGCTTTGTCTGATTATTGCATCATCTGTCCACAGGGCAAAATCAGAGCTAAAAAAGGAAACTGACCCTTTCAAGAAGCAAGTGCTGGATGGTCGACAACTGGCACTTAAAATCAGTGCAAACTCCGTCTATGGCTTCACAGGAGCCCAGGTGGGCAAACTGCCCTGCTTGGAAATCTCACAGGTGAGCTCTTTTTATTTTTGATCACCAGTGGAGATGAGAAGATTTTATTTTGGTACTTCAAATCCAGCTTTGCAATTTTGAGTCTCCATAAATGTGTTTTGGTTGGTGGAGCTGCTTGTGCTGTTCTTACTGTTTTGTTCACACATGTGAAGTCGGCGCATGAACGGTAAAGATTGAGAGTAAAGATAAGTGTTTAAATGGAAACCACAGAACAGGTGGAAACAGAGAAGTAAACAGTGTGTACTAAAGACCCGATCTAAGTGTAATACTGACCTACATTAGACTGTTTTTCTTGCTGTTCTGTGGAAAGTTGATAGATTTCTCATATCTTTTGATAAACACTCTAGGAAAGATTTTTTTATTATTTGCCTTTATTTAACCAGGTCGGTCCCGTTGAGACACAATGACCTCCTTTTCAAGGGAAGCCTGGCCAAGACAGCAGCGTAGAAAAGTTGCAACAATTACAAGACATACAGGAATCACTCAGCAACACAGATAAAATATATTACAAAGAGCAATAAAAAGCAATAAAAAAACTACGGCTTCGGATTCATATTAAAACATGAACAAATGCGGTATGAAGCTGACCCAATTTCTGTCACACGATTTCTCAAAAATCCAAGATTGATGAGCTCCTTTAACTTTAGAGTTTTCTGCAGTGTATTCCAAGCAGCAGGTGCAGCATACTTAAAACAGCAAGAATCCCAGTTTCAGTCTTAGCTTTTTTCACCAGATATTCTACATGTGGTTTAAAAGAAAGCCGATCATCAATTAAAATGCATAGATACTTGTAACGAGTCAGAAGTTCAATCTCACCCTTGTAATGACACAATACTGGGAGGAGACACGGGACTTCCCTGCCTTTTGGAAAATATCATCAGTTTAGTTTTGGTAGCGTTTAAGACGAGTCTTAATTCAATGAGCTGACTTTCCACAAGGTTAAAAGCAGTCTGTAGGTTGCCAAGGGCCTCGGCAAGAGTGGAGCCACAAAAGTACATAACCGTGTCATCAGCATAAATAACAAACAAAATCGGGCCCAGAACTGAGCCCTGAGGCACACTGGTAGAAACATTCAGTGTGGATGAGCTACCTTCAAAATGAACACATTGTTTGTTTTCTATTCGTCAAATAATTATCAAACCAGCCAACGGCCTGTTCAGGCAAACCTACGTCAAGCAGTCGTTGCTTCAGAATAGAGTGGTCGACTGTGTCGAAGGCCTTAGAAAGGTCAAGGAAGAGAGCTGAACAAAACCTCTTATGATCCAGCCATTCTATTATATCGTTGGTGAGTTTGAGGGTGGCTGGATTGATATGGGGAGAGAATGTTGTACGCATGAAGGAAATCCTTCAACTGGTCATTTACTAGACCTTCAAGGACCTTCGACAGGATGGACAACTTGGAGATGGGTCGGTATTTAAACTAGTAGGGTCCCTTATGGATATTACTTTGTCGTCTTGAAAAGCATGCCAATGCAGAACAGTCTGAAATCTTAAATCTGTCTGCTGGCCAGTTGGCCAGACTTGTGTGCCCATAAGGAGAAATGCCACACCATTCACTTGCTTTGTGACCTTAGTGATAATTTTCTGAATTGCTTCAAAACTGGCATCTTGAAACCAGTGGCTGACGTCACGGACTGCTACATCCATAATTCTTTAGTGCAATCTTTGCGTGTTTCCCAGTGATTAAAGCTTATGACTTATCATGCTCTGTGATCATCATAAATGAAGCTGAGGGAGAAAGATTTATATGATTATATTTATTGTATTTTAATTATTATTGTTTTTTCTTTTCTTTTATCTTATCCAGAGTGTCACGGGTTTTGGAAGACAGATGATTGAGCAAACCAAACAGCTGGTGGAGTCCAAGTACACCCTCTCCAATGGCTTTCAAGCTGATGCCAAGGTGAGGAATACATTTTGTTGATTTACATCTTTTTCTGTGTAAAAATACTGAAGTATTTGATTTTAACTTTTCCTTATTAAGGTAATTTATGGTGACACGGACTCTGTCATGGTCAAGCTCGGAGTCGCAACCGTAAAAGAAGCCATGGATATTGGGAGGGAAGCAGCTAAGTGGGTGTCCTCCCATTTTGTAGAACCCATCAAACTGGAGTTTGAGAAGGTACCATTTCAGCTGAATCCATTTATGAACACTGTTACATTGTCAACAGTAATATATATATATTTTTTTCTTATACTGTGTGCATAATATCTCTAATGAAAATACAAGACATTTCAAGTGTACTTGGCATGAACTGATGGACAAACCTGAAAATGATTGCTTTTTATAGTTTGAGCTGCATGTGACATCTTTCATCAGCAGTTGGAGTAAATCTTCAGTTTTACAGTTGTGATGTAATATCGTTAATATTCTTCAGATCGGCTCAGTCTCTGTCCTACACGATAACCCCACCGACACATACGCATACATACCACATGACGCACAAGTTCAGAATCCAGTAAAAGAATGTTCATTTAATGGAACTTCTAAATCCTGGCTTAAGTCTGAAGCCAACCAGGCTTTGTAGTCAGGTCTTCTCAGCTCTTCAAGCCCCTGAAAATCTGAGGCTTTCAGATTCAATATCATCTTTTTAAAAATTACACGGCCTGAGAATATTTTTTTTTTTTTTTGAACTTATAACTAGAATATCTTGTTCTATTCATTAATTTTTCTTTGTATTGTGACTAATCAATTTATCTACTTCATTAAAGTCATGACCCTTTTAAATTCTGACTTAAGTGACATGTAGCTGGAGAATTACACAACAGTTTCAAGTTGTTGTGACTCAGGAAAGAAAAAAAGTTTGACTAATGAGAGCATGTTTTTGTCATCTCTGCAGGTGTACTACCCGTACCTGCTGATCAATAAGAAGCGCTACGCAGGCTTGTATTTCTCCTCTAGTGCAGACACGCATGACAAGATGGACTGTAAAGGCATTGAAACTGTCCGCAGAGATAACTGCCCTCTGGTGGCTAACCTCATCAACACCTGTCTGCAGAAAATCCTCATTGACAGGTACACACACACGTACTACTCTACTGTACTTTATTTGCTCCACTTACTCAAGCTAACTCCTGTTAATTATGTAATAAAAATGAGAAACTGATTGCTCCTACTTCATATATTTATTTCTTTAACTTGAAAGCTTCATTTTATTGCTCATTTGTCTTTAGAGATCCCCAGGGTGCTGTTGATCATGCCAAAGAAGTGATCTCAGACCTGCTGTGCAATCGCATTGACATCAGTCAGCTGGTCATCACTAAAGAGCTAACGCGCACAGCCCAGGAGTACGCTGGCAAGCAGGCACACGTGGAGCTGGCTGAAAGGTCTTCATTAACAAATTAAGGCACATTTTAATTAACATAAACGGAAGATACTTGTGTGTGTAATTCACCTTTAATGTGTGTGTCATAAAGGATGAGGAAGAGAGATGCGGGTAGCGCCCCCAACCTGGGAGACCGAGTTCCATATGTCATCATCAAGGCTGCAAAGGGAGCTGCAGCGTACATGAAGTCAGAGGTGTGTGGTGTCAGCTTTGTCTGCGACGCGCTCTTGTCCTTAGCATTTACTTTATTTGGTGACGATCCTAATTCTTCTGCATGTTTCAGGACCCGATCTACGTGCTAGAGAACAATATTCCCATTGATACGCAGTACTACCTGGAACAGCAGCTGTCCAAACCTCTGCTGAGAATATTTGAGCCTATTCTGGGGGAGAGCAAGGCTGAGAGTGTCCTGCTAAGTATGTAAACACTCGAGCACAAACATCCCAATCTGTGTGATTTGCTTTTTTTGCCGTTGGATAAGTTATCTGTTTGAAGAGAAGCGTTTTGAAGTGTAGTCCTGTTCAACGTAACTCATTTGTTTATAGTTTGACTACCGAAGCAGTCAGCTTCTTTTTTTTTGAGTAATTATGTGCAGACATGATGATGAAAATGGTAGAGCAACGTAACCAAATGACACAGAAGACAGTGGTGATGTATGTATGTACTTTGGATTTTGTGTTGTTCTCTAGAGGGCGACCACACACGCTGTAAGACAGTGTTGACATCAAAGGTTGGAGGCCTCATGGCATTTGCTCAGAAGAGGAGCACCTGCATTGGCTGCAAAGCTGTGCTCAAGACAGATGGTGTGTACCCCCCCCCCCCTTTCTATTTTGATATTAAGGTTGAGCTAGGGTGATGCTAGAGAAATTAACTTTTGGGTAAGAAGCCCTTATTTCTGAGTAAAGATCTCAGAGATAATTGTTTTTTTTATTTTTCCTTTTTAATGTGTACATTTGATGTGTTGTTTCAGCGGCTGTGTGTGACTTCTGTAAGAAGAAGGAGTCTGAACTGTATCAAAAAGAGGTAAGCGAGTAGCCAGATGACTTCCTTTTATATGTTTGTTTAGTTTCAGTTCTGAGTTTGAAGAAGCCCTTTTATTTAATTTCTAATTAAAAATGGCTACTTAGTGGCAACAATAGTGCCCTCCTGTGGCCTTTTCCCACTTTTTTTTTTCTTTTACTGTTGCACGAAACCCTTCAACTGATTTTGAATAGGAGACAGAAAAATTTCCCTATCATGTGTTACAGATCTTTCATCTAAATGCATTAGAGGAGCGTTTCTCTCGTTTGTGGACTCAGTGTCAGCGCTGCCAAGGCTCCCTTCATGAGGATGTGCTCTGCACCAGGTACATACACAGTACATACGGGGGGGGGGACTATCAAAGCTGCAGGCAGTCAGCTTGTTCTCTGCAGAATTATGGTAACAGTGATGCTCCCTTCTCTGCAGCCGGGATTGTCCCATCTTTTACATGAGGAAGAAGGTTCAGAAAGATTTGGATGATCAGAGCAAGCTGGTGTCTCGTTTCGGATGGTGAGGAAGGTGTGTTCGCCCCGAGGCTACTGTGCCTTATTTCCTAGTTCCATGGACTCTCAACCTCCCAATCTTTTGTATCTTTTCGTCCTTGTTAAAATGCATAGATTTGCATTTTTTATATTTTGTATTATTAATAAAATTACTTGTCTTTTTTTGTAAAATAAAGTTATATGGTTTATTCTGGGCTGTCTTAATGGTCATTGTTTTTAAAATAAAATGATTGGGGGAAAAAAAAATCACTTTTAAAAATGTACATACTGGATGGTGAACCACAATATTTACAATGTTATCCTGCTGTTTCAGTTTCATGTCTGTATATTCACCAGTTTTTCTTTGACAAAGTAAAAGTGCAAACTTGCAGAGGTTAAGAGGAACTCTGTAATCACTCATGTCTGACCTCAAACATCGTCTTCCTCTTTTCTTTCTCTGCCTGCTGCTAAATCTACTGTAACTACTGTCTTTTATGAATAGCACAAGCTAAGCAGAGATTTGTTTGTAATTTACACTGCCCGGCCAAAACCTTTTAGACTTTTAAGAGTTTGCTTTCTGTAAGCTTATGCAGTATCACAGCATTTACTTCTGTCCGTTTCTGTAAAGGCTCAGTGTGTGAAAATGTCTCACACTTCCTGAATGCTGGTTTTGTCATCTTGCAATTGTTTGACATCATTGAAGGGAAAAAGAAAACATTGTTGGTCACTATTTAGTATTATTTATTTATTTGGCTGAGTCTTGAAGTGACCAACTCAAAGATGATACTAAGCCCACAGGCTTGAGTAGTAGGTGGAAGGTATGATGGGTGCACCATTTCTTTTGTAGCTCCTCTCACACTAATGCCACTTGGACACGATTCATCAGACCTATTGACATTTTCCCCATTACTCTAGAATCCAGTCTTTAGGCCCCCACGTGAACTGAAAGTCTTAATTTTCAATCAGCTGCACTGATAATCTAGATTTTTATACAGGTGCATATCTTTTCAGAATATGGTCCACCATTATTAATGTGTCAGATGAATCTAACCCAGTTTGAAGTTTTTGCACTTAGTTTTCTTGGTTTACTTTCTGAAACGGTAGCATATTTCCTGCAGCCACAGGATGGGTCTCAGATGGTTGTTTAAGGAATGAGAAGCCCTCGCAGTTAAATATCTTTTGGTCAGATTAATCGAATCTCTCAGGTACTTTTAAAAATTTAGTTTTATCCTGCTAGTGGCCTTTTTCACGGGCATGCAATGAATGTAATATGTTGTCTAACACAACATTTCATATAACAATTTGCTTGCTATTTTTGTTCTATGTTCTGCAAACCTAAGATAGTTATCCTCTGGAAAACCACACTAAAGTCTCACCTTGGATAAACAAAATGTCAAATTGAAGTTTATTTGCTCAATATCACAGATTTTACAGTTTCAACAAAAGTTTGAAGCATGTTATAAACACTTTTTTAGTACTGGGTAATACAGCAGATATTAGAGTGTATGAAGCCTGCTTTAATTGAAGTTTATTAAAATTAAGACAATTTTAGCAACAATGCATACAGCATTTTATTACAGATGTTTGCTCTTATACAGGGGAATGTTTTTTTTCCCCCACTTCTATAAAAATAGAAAAACCATCAAATTTAGGGTGAAAATTGAAAGAGGATGAGCATTGACATATAGAAGAAAAAAAAAAAAAAATCACCCAACTGAGGATCTTTATCATCCAGCATAACACACAATATGACATTTTTTTGTTAAACACTGGCTTCTGCACAGCTGCTGTTATGTACCACACAGATCGCTTGAACCACGTGATGTTGTGGTGTGGTGTTAAACGGTGCTCGACAGTGAGCGTTTAGCTGAATCCCACACTGAGACAGATGTGAAAACTGCATTAAAGGGGAGGGTGGAATACAGTGACTGGACATAATCAACTGCAAATGTGCCACCTCAAACATTAAGTTGATGGAAAATGGACAGATGCAACAGATTGCTGATACAGCTCTGTGGCAACTGCCTAATATAGTCATTCCTGAGTATGTTTTTAAAGTGGCACTAATATTAAGCGCCTTTATAGAAATAACAGGAAATGAATAAAGTGCACCCGGGGGTCTGGAACTGTTTGGAAAATATAAATTGTTTCAAGTTCCAGATGCTACAACAACATATTAAAAATACATGTCTAAATGTTCTACATGTGTTTCAGAAAAATTGTAAAGTTAAAGTGTTTTCACAGGGAAAAAAAAATTAAAAAATTCAAGCCATTTGCTTTCTCGTAAGTGAAATGCTGAGTTTGTAAATGAAATATTAAAAGTACGAACCAATATGTTATAACTGTGCAAAAAGTTCAGTGACACGTAATTTTCATAGAAATGCTTTTCAAGGAAACTGACACTGCACATGGATGAGTGAATGACAAATCTTACGGCAACATGCCATCAGT
This sequence comes from Arrhamphus sclerolepis, assembly GCA_037176975.1. Lineage (NCBI taxonomy): Eukaryota > Metazoa > Chordata > Actinopteri > Beloniformes > Hemiramphidae > Arrhamphus > Arrhamphus sclerolepis. The sequence continues at coordinate 10,722,271 of JBAMYA010000023.1, read as the reverse complement.
GGACAAGATCACAGCTCAGTGGAGCTCCAAGTTGAGGGGCAGTGAGACAAGTGCTATACTATAGTAAAATGCAACGTCTCTGAGTGCTCTTCTTGCTTTTCTTGTTGCTGCGATTGGTCTCCTTGTATCTTCTGATCTCCCGCACTAGTGAATAGAATGCTTCCTCCACACCCTGTGAGAGAGACAATTGTGAAATCTAGGCCAAACTGAAAAGAACTGTATCAGAAATTTGGTACTCCAAGCATTTTATGTTTTCACTCAAACATGGCTCATGCATGAATTGATATGAGCAAAATACAGATGTTGATATATACTTGTCTAGTTTTGGCAGACGTTTCAACAAATGGCACTCCGTAGCTTCGTGCCAGCTCCTGTGCTTGTCGTGTCTCCACTGTGCGGCTATTCAGGTCACTCTTGTTCCCCACCAGCACCATGGGAACATTGTCACTGTCCTTCACCCTGTTGATCTGTTCCCTGAGGTGAAAACAAATGCAAGAAGCCTTTAGATACCGAAGGTGAACAGGTGGTTACAGTCACTGATCTGGGTCAGCTCATCACTTGCCCTTGAGATTAGCACGTAGGTAACCTACTTTGATCTCACCCCATGCAGTGTAGTGATTTGGGGTACTTAACCAACACTGATGGGCTTGCATGCACTCCTCCAAAAAGGTTAACAGTATGCAAGTCTTGGAGATGAAGCTACGTGAAGAGTGAGTGCCACCTTGAACTGAGATGAGACCCCCCAAAAATAATTAAGCATACAGAAGAGAAAAATAATTGCAACATTTATGTTCCCACTGCCTCGCTGAAGAGACTTGCATCCACTTTTTTCTGACATAAATCTGACTGACAATTTCAATTTTCAGAATTTTATTACTTCAGACAAACATGCATTGCCTGAAGATCATGACCTTAAAAGGAAAAGATGCTCCATCTTATGAGAGACAGAGCCAGCGATCTTGCAAATTCCATTTCTTGTCCATTACACAAACAGGCTCTTTTTTAAAGCCACCAGTCTCATGTAAGATAACTCATCTTTAAGCATTTTAGACAAGTCATAAAATGAAGAAAAGCATAAAATTTCCCCTTTAAGTTCTTATTCAGAGAATGACTCAAAGAGTATTTTTATTGGGAGCATTCCAGACAGTTGGACAAAATTCTGTATAACAAAAAACCTCAATGTTCAGCAGTTTCAGTTTGAACTGCGTGTTAGTCTTTTCTGTCCTTTGGAGTCAAATCTCACCAACAAATTAGCTGACTTCTTCATTTTTGTCCAAATCAAACCTCCTGCTTCGACATGGTCTCACAAATGTTTATTCAAATGAAACATGCTGACAGGTTTGTGTTGTGCACATGTGCCATTTCAAAGGGCTGTCACATTTACGTGAGTCTGATGTGACACACTTGTTATGTTAACTGACCAAAAGGATCTTTGCCATATCAGAACTGAACAAAATGGCTGATAGTGTGAACACAGCAGTTTCACTCCACCACAAAAGCAGATCTTTGCCCACTTTTCCAAGGCAAAGCAAAGATAAAGGTCCAAAAACAACACACCACATGGCCTCAAGACTAGCCCACACTTTAGATTGTCCCACATATTTCTGAGAGTCCTAAAGGGGCAGCAGCACGCTACAACATGTAGACATGTTTGCAAAGCACCCACGCACAGCAGTTGTAGAAATATGTTCAAGCTCTAAACTGTACAGGTTTCATTATTTGCATACCAACAACTCACCAAAATGTCAAACAGAAGGACTTGAAGGAATGCAATATCTGCAGGCAGATTAACACAGCCACTGTTACCATAAGGGTGAAATACTACTTGATGGACTAAAACAGGATAAATCAGGACAGATCTTTGTTCATCCATGTGCATGACTTATAAAAAGTCCAATGGCCCCAATGTAACCACATGCAGCAGATGTGTTACAGATAATGGTGTACAGTTCCTGCTAATCAGGAAATAGCTCAGTTTAACCCCACTGAAAACAACATGCTGATGTCTTGACTGTGAATGGTTCAACATATGGTTAAAATAAATAGTTCAATTTCCTCTTCCACTGCTCTTTACAGAAGTATGAGGTAATGTGTGCCTGCGTGCCACACTATACCTGTAAAGATGAACGTCCTCAAAGGACTTGGTACTGTTGATGGCAAACACACAGAGGAAACCCTCTCCCGTCCTCATATACTGGTCCCTCATGGCACTGTACTCCTCCTGACCTGCAGTGTCCAGGATGTCCAGCAGACATGTCTCTCCATCAATCACTACCTGCTTTCTGTACGAGTCCTGTAAGAAGGCATCAATGTGTTCATACAAACGTTCGCCAGGAGTGGATTGCATCACTGGAATTCCAGCACTTTGACAGTAACACTGCTGCGTCATGTAACAAGACCTTCATGAATCAGGCTTTGTAATAAACTTGATGAAACTTGAATATTTCAAGCAACTCTGAAATCATCCCATTTCTTGACTACTTTTGTGGAGACTTGAAATGAAAGACAACACAGAGCAAACAGCGATGTTTTCAATTAGTTAATTTATATTACGGCTTAAAGGAAAGCTATATGCTTTAACTTTTCAAAGACAACTGCAAACGTAAATTATTCAGGCTTAAAGGAAGTATATTTCACCACTAAACTGGGTGAGTGGCACCAGCATGGCTTTTTCTTATAGTACATTATGCATAATGATGTCTTCTGCATCCATCCAAGAGCTATGTTTAGTTGTGCAGAGTTTACGAGATACTGATAATAAAAAAAAAAAAAAAACAGAACGAAATTACAAAGCAAATTAAGTAAAATATTTCAGTCACATTTCACAACTAACTATTTAACTAAATACTGTTTCTCTCTTTTAAAATACAGCCTTTAAACTTCAGTCACTGTAATTGTTAACATCACATCCCGTATGGCAGTAAATACCTACCAGCAAGTCACATTTGACATTTCAAACCATACGGCCAATAAAACCTTAATGAATGTGACTGTAACCCACATTGCTGGAAACACAAACTTCACCAGGCAGTTCTGTGTGTCCGATTGTCGTTTCTCACCTCGATAGTCGGATCATATTCGTCCACGAAGTGGTTCTGGATGAGCTGGATGGTCAGGGCACTTTTCCCCACACCTCCAGCCCCGACCACCACAAGTTTGTACTCGGTCATGCCTACAACAGATCATATCAACAGGTGGACGTGGTTGTTAAAAGGCGTGAGTTCACAATCCCATTAGCCATGAAGAGATCTACTCATCTGCCCTCTTCCCCTCTAAACTGACATGGCGAAGAGACTGACCCAGATTTATTCACAGGCGTTAGTTAATTAAATATTAGTCAGGTCTCTTTTAAAATTATACATGAAGGAGGACTGCTAAAAGAGAAAATATAACACACAGGCCCTTACCTGAGGTGGAACTTGTAACACTGTGTAGTTATAGCTGAGTTTACGAGAGACAACTGTATTAGCTCGCTACATAACGTTAGCCAGATTTCCTTGTTTAAAACACTTGTAGAGATACTCTAGTATTTGTTTGCGACGTCCCTGTCAGACAAGAATAACGTCCCTAAATATGAGGTATGTATCTTTGAGTCTGACAGACGAAAAATCTTTCCTCAAGTTAAAACAAACTATAGTTTGTGAAAGCGCCTACTCTCCATAGCGGTTCAATGTCTAAGTGAGGCGTTTTCGCGTTAATCCCCTTGTCAAACAGCCAATGAAACGACGACATATAAGACAGATGGGCCATTAGTCCAATAGCAATTGGAGTTTTGGTTAGTAGCCCCGCCTAAATGTGTTGATGGCATCCAATTAATAAAGGGAGTTGTTTTAATTGGGCGCGGCCTCTCTCGCGCAGATGTTTCTTTTTAAATTTATTGTGAGAGGAGACATACTGAGGAAATATGTAAATATTTATGTTACATCTACCTTCACTTGTATTAAAGTTTATTTCTTTTTTTAAACACCGTGGAATCTTGCAAGGAAGATATATCCCTCTAAAACCTCTATTGGTTTAATTCGAAAAGTGGTCATGTATTTGTTAACATGATTACAAATTACATAATACAAAGCAACTAAAATAGTAATGAATATTGTCATAACAATCAGAGAGAAGATGATAAAAACAACAGTAATATTATAGTCTGGTCAGGTTCAAAGATGAAGATGAGGATTTGAAGTGTCTAGGCTGATTTTTAGACAATGAAATTTTAGGAATAGGCAGAAATATATCTATTGAAATTTATATTAAATGCTTTTTCCCTAATGACAAAATTACCCGATAGTGTTATGACTTAAAAAATCATAAACTATATTCAACCAAATAGGCCACTAGCATGATACCACCACCACCACTACTACTACTACTACTACTACTAGTGATGATGATAATA
>JBAMYA010000023.1:10698909-10716299 GCA_037176975.1 Arrhamphus sclerolepis | reverse complement strand
AAGCCGGAGTACCCGGTGAGAACCCACGCAAGCACAGGGAGAACATGCAAACTCCACACAGAAAGGCCCCTGTGGAGCAGCCTAACAAAACTATTCTCAACTCAATCCTATTCTGGTAATGGGAGAACCTTTTTAACGCATTGTCATTGATTGTGTTGGTCCTTAACCCCGCACAAAATCCAGCAACCAATTCTTTCTTACTTTGATGTGAGTAGTTACGCAATATCCTGAATCTATACCATTACGCAGAATCACTTCAAGTTCAGTTATAAAATCTCAGACAAAATTCTTCTCCACCTTTAGCCTGCCATGTGTCATCCAAACTGATCAAGGTACTGACTTTCAGTCCAGACTTCTCAAACAAGTCCTAAAACAGTTAAACATAAAACATGCAGTTTCTAGCGCTTATCTGAAATCTCAGGGTGTTTTCAAACGCTGGCATCAGACACTAAAGTCTCTGCTGTGAAAGTAATAAAAAAAAAGAATGGGATGAAGGGATTCATTTCATCCTGTTTGCTGCTCAGGAGTCCACATAAGAATCACTTGGATTTAGTCCTGCTGAATCAGTCTTTGGTCATGTACTCCATGGCCCACTTAAAGTCCTCAAAGACAGAATTCTAGAATCTAATGCTCTTCCAGAGGAGAATGTGTTAGTTTGTGTTTGTCAGTTCTGTGAGCAACAGTATTGCTCATGTGCTTTTGCCAAAGCTCAGACATCTATGAAGCGTTGTTCTAATACCTCTGCCATTTCATGCCATTTTAAGGTTGGAGCTGAAGGTTTGGCCTTACTACCTCTACCAGGCTCTGCGCTTGCTGTCAATTTTTCAGGTCCTTATGAGATCCGTGACCAACTTAGTGACACTGATTATATATTTGGGACTCGTGATAGTCGAAAGAAGACTTGTGTAAGTCATATAAACATGCTGAAACCTCACCCTCTGAAGCTACACCTGAAATAAGTGGGTTCACCTTGCTCTATGACAAATCTTATTGACAGGTCTGCAGTAATTGTAACTCACAACTCCAACTTTGTTGATGGAGATGATGTTCTCTCACTGTGCTCAGTCCCTCAACAAACTGACTGGCAAATTCTGAAATGTTGAAAGTGTTGCCTACACAGCTTACACATGTAATCCGTGAACAAAAAAAAGGGACATTCTGTCCCTAGTCAACAGTTTTCCATGTTTGCTTGATGTAGCCACTCGTAACTTGTGGTCTGAAACATGACATTGACGTGGCTGGTGTTAAACCCATTAAACTGCACCTGTATCAAGTGAATCCTGTGAAAAAGGCTTTGATGAAAACAAAAAAATATATAAATGCTGCAACATGGATTTGCAAAGCCTAGTTTGAGTCCTTGGAGTTCTCAGTGCCTCTTGGAAACAAAACATAAGGTAAGGATTTTCATAAGGTAAACTCTGTTACAGTACCAGATTCCTACCCACTTCTTTGCATTGAAGATTTTATTGGCACAATTGGTCTGGCTAAATATACGCAAGTTGGATCTTTTAAAAGGTTATTTGCATGTACCCCTCACCGACCTAGCTTCCAAAATATCAGCATTTGTAACCCCTGATCAATTTTTGCAATATACAGTTATGGCTTTTGGCATATGCAATGCACCTGCCACCTTTCAGTGTCTAGTTAACATCGTTCTAAATGGCGTGCCAAACTGTAATGTGTACTTGGATGACCTTGTCATACATACGTCTACCAGGGATGAACATGTGTCAGTCCTTAAATGGGTTTTCACAAGGCTTTCTGACACGTCCCTTACGATCAACTTAGCCAAGTGTGACTTAGGAAAGGCCACTGTCACATATTTAGGCAGACAGGTAGGTCAAGGACAAGTGCCTGCCACAAATGCAAAAGTTGTGTCTCTCTTCAGACAGAAATGCCTTACGTTGATTTCTTGGTATGGCAAGCTACTACAGGAACTTCTGCCGTTATTCATCATCCTACTTGCATACTTAGCCTAAAAGTAGATTTCTTGTGGACTCTTGGGTGCCGTCACGCTTTGGAAATTGTAAAATCACTTTTGAGTTGTTCCCCAATACTTGGTGCCCCTGATCTTTCTAGGCCATTCAAACTGGAGGTGGACACAAGTGCTGTGGGAGCTAGAGCTGCCCTATTACAGGAAGGTAAAGATGTAGCTGATCATCCAGACACCAGCAAAATTATTCTACCATTAAGAAAGAAATGCTAGCTTTACTCCTAGAACTGCAGCACTTTGAAATGTGCCTTGGGTCTAGTCCTATCCCTTTGATGAAAACAAAGGGATAGGACCAATACCCACTTTTTTTGTCCCATATGTCTAACCACAACCAAAGGCTGATGCACTATCCAGAGAATGAGTGCTGTTTTTGTTTGTATTTGTGATTAGTCTTCTGACCTCATGTCTTCTGGGGGAGGGGGTGTTACGGCCCATGGCCTATCCTTGTTGTCTAGTGTTAATTTGCTTTCCAAGTTGCAGGTGGCTGTCAAATTTCCCTGTGCCATCGTCGTAAATAGGTGCTATATAAATAAATTAAATTGAACTGAATTGGTGTCCGATTGGCTTGCTCAACATCACAGCCAGCCAATGGATGATGCCCATCACCTTTTTAAATCCTGTCACTTCAGGACTCTGAGCAGCTTGTTCTTACCATGAGCAGATTTCCACTTTGAACTTTTTTATTTTATCACAGAAAGTATCAAGTTATGACAAATTATGACAATCCCCATAATTTGCACTGAAACTGCATTACATCACAATATAAAAAAACAAATAGGCTGTGCATGCCTTTTGGTCTGAGAGGGTATAAATTCTTGCCAAACTGTCCATCCATCCATCCAACATTCTATTGTAATGGGAAAATACCTGCAATTTCAGCCCAAGAGTATAATATATAGTAATGAAAAAATCTACAGGGTTGCTCTACGTGGGTCTTCATGCAGCTGTTTCAAACTGTTTTAACTCAGAGATTGCAGCAATTTGACATTACTTTGAGGTAATTTTTCAGCAAAAATGATCTGAAACCATCTGTGAAGCATGGTGGTAGAAATGTTATGGTTTGGGTTTTTTTTGCTGCCATACATATAGTGTTGCACAATATTCAGACATTTCAAAGTGGTTGCTTAATTATCTGAAGCATGCATCTTCCTTTCAGCTGTTCTATTCACGAGTCATCACAGCGAATCATTTCATCTACATCTAACCTCATCTTCTGCATCTTCTTCTCTCACACCAGCTATCTTCATATCCGCTTTCACTACATCCATAACTGTCCTCCTTGGTCTGCCAATTCCAAACTCATCATCCTTCTTCTGATATATCCACTATCCCACTGCTGTACATGTCCAAACTATCTCAGTCTGGTCTCTCTGACTTTCTCTCCAAAATATTAAACATGTATTATCATGTACTTTCCAAACCAGAGGCTTCAACTAGAAAGGCCTAGAAAGACAGAATTCCAACTCAGAAAGTTGGAGAAATCTCACTTACCCTGAATGCAACATGGCTGCTACTGGCATCAACAAAGTAAACACTTGGCTAATTTTATGGATTTTAACAGTTCTCACTTGTTTTATATACATTAAGTCAGACATACTCATCGAACTGGGCATTTTTTTAATACATGCACATGTTGCTTTTGTCTTGTACGTGCTACATACCTCGTATACAGCATTATTATAAATTAGCATAGCTAACAGTGGCAAGCAGTGGTCACACTTGGCCTGACAAAGTTTTTTGACTTTGTAACTGGAGCTCATTCATCTAAAATGTAAAGACATTCCCAGTTATAGCTTCCTACTTCTGAGGAAACTGAAATACAGCATTATACGCCTGATGCTTTCACCTTGCTCTCTACAACATGTTAAAACTGATTTACCAAGAAAGAATTTCTGAACAATATTTACAAAAATGATAGGCATATGACACAACAGTCAACATAATGCTGACAGCATCAAGCAGCAAAGTTATACTTAATGTTAACTAATGTTAACTAATGTGTTAACTTAATGCTAACACATTAGTGTGTATTTTGATTTTCACTATACAGAATTATCATTTACAGCACTGAATTCACAAAGAGACAGATTAATAAATTAACACAAAAGCAAAACATTTTTCCTTCACTCAGTGTTGTATAAGGGAGTCAAACAAGAAGACATCCAAAAACTCTGACACACCTTAAAACTGTCAGATTCTCTCTTTTTTTCTGGTGAAGGAGTCAGTACAATTTTTCCATAAACGAACATCCCATACGATTTACTTTCTTGATTAAATTAATGAAAATATATATTTTCCTTATCAATAGTCACTGTTTCAAAGAAAATAGTCTTATTTGCAAATATGTTTATTTTTTGTTTTTAAAAAAAGCAGTGCTTCCTGTGGGTTAAGCTTATTCAGATTATTTGAAACTCACCTTGCTTATTTCAAAGCCAAAGACTTCTTCAAAGTATGCAGGCTGGCTGATGAGCAGCAGGTAAAATGTCCAACTCCTGCAGAAGTTGGCTACAATAATGGCGTAGACTGGCATGGAGGTGAAGAAGTGTCTCCATGGGGTTTTAAATTTCTGCCAACAAAAGAAATAAGATATAAAAGGTGCCCATTGACTCCAGTGAGACTGAATTCTGACTGAACATCACAAAGAAGCATACGTGGAGGGGATTGAGAAATGATGCAGACTCTCCAATTGCATCTTCGATGTATTTCCTTTCCTCTGGTGTGATGGTGGGATGGGCTGCAGGACTCTCATATGAGACGAGAACCCAGAACATATACCAGAATATCCCAAAACTGCCTGGGGGAGCAACATTGAGAAAAAAACCAAACAAAAACAAAAAAAGGCAAAGGAATGGGGACAGTAGAGAAGAGGTGAAAAAAAGTATAGTTAAAAGGATTAACCATACACAAAACTGAAACAGATGTGGAAATTGTGTGACACCTAATAGAGAAACCTCACTATCAGGATATTCATAAAGAAGTCCTATCTGAAAATTGATGCTCTTTATTACTGTATTAAGATATTTGTCTGAACAGCCTCAACAATACAATAATCAAACACATATACAAAGGATAATGATACTAACCATAGACATAAAATACAGAAGGCCACCCAATGTATTGCACCAGTATCCCAGCTAAAGGCATAGCCACCACTGCCCCTGCATAGGATCCTGAGAAAGACACAAAGTAAAGCATCTCAAGAACCTTATTGGCATAATCACATGCCTGTCTAGTCCACAAGTCTTTTCTATTCATGAAAAATTATGATTTAATACAACTCTTCTCAGGAAAATGTGACAGCAATGTGTAAAAGTTCACCACAAAAGGCTGTTGTGGCTAATCGACTTCTCTCTAGAGGAGGCGCCCACTTGGCCCAGATCCCGTGGCAGGCTGGGTAAGATACACCCTGAAGGACAAAGTCGGGTCAAGGAAATGCTCATGAATGTTCAGCAAGATGTTCAGCACACAGACTCATGCTTTTACCTCAACAAGGCCTTGGCATATCCTCACAAGTATGACACAGCTGTAATGGCAGCGAGCTGCCGATGGAATCAACATGTTGAGTGTGGATGTGGCCACTATGGCAAAGCCAAACACTCTTAAACACACAAAAGACAAACTTCCTCAGATTGATCAGTCAACTGGAATGAGAGTGTCACAACCACAAAAAGCAAAAAAAAAGAAAAAAAGAAAAAAGAAAAAACATGACCCCAAATTAAAGTAAGTTGAGATGATATAGAAAATATGAAAACAAAATTAAAAAAGCAAACAATCAAAAACACATTTATATATTATATATATTTCATTCTCATAAATTCCATTTAAATTTCTGAATCGGAATACTTTTTAATAATTATTTTTAGGCCTGCAGCCATTCCATAAAAAGTTGGTGATGGAAAAGAAATTGTAATGTTATTCTAAACAGGTGAGTTCAATCGATGATTTCAATGATGCTTTGGTACAAAAGCAATATCCATCAAAGGCCGAGTCTATGAGAAGCACTACATTATCAGCAAATGCATGAGAAAATCATTGTAATGTTCAAAAACAATGTTCCTTATAGAAAGATTTGTGTATTAATTTTTCAATAGTGTATAAACCATTCACTGAATCTGGATAGATTTCAGAGTATAAAGGTCATGGGTGAACATCTAAACTGGACAGACAATCAACTCTAAACCCTCAGATAGTAACTGCATCAAGAACCCCCATCTGTCAATATGACCACATTTGCTAGAGATTACTTTGGGAAATGTTTGAAGGCTTTTGTGAAGCTTGTCTAGAGTTGGGATCAATATCTTCAGCTGTCCAAATGGGCAGCATGAAGTCCTGTCCTGTCCCCAAAAGAGGATGTACAGATAACTTTGAGATGAATAATGAGCCTAGGACAATCCTGAGCTGTTGCACACCTGCATGTTTCCAGGAAAAATGGGACTAAATAATGCCTGAAACTCTTCATCACTTGGTGTTCCCAAAGCCAAAAGTGTTTCGAGAAGGTAGTGACATTATAAAGCATTGCTAACCTCTAAAAGTTTTATTTCTTAACTTCTTTTGGGTTGGGTTGCACTTATGAAATGCAAAAACTGATGTTTTCTGACAAATCAAATGGATAAGATGAGAAAATGTCAATGACTAACAAATCAACTAATTGACACTGGTCCACACATCATTTTAAACGCTGCACGTGTGTGACTATTAACCTGTTAGCTGCAAATTTTTGACAAATAAAGCCACCCGGGATTTGTGTGACTATGTATCCCCAGAAGAAGGAGCCGTGGATCATTCCCACTGTCTCTGGGTCCCAGGTGAACTGTGCAGCCTGGAGGGAAGAAAAACAGATTCAAACTTCATCATTCTTTGGACTTTTGTTTTATGTCATATAATGTCATATAATATATGTTATTTAATAATATATGTTATTTAAATAAACTACTCCAAAGCAAAAAAGCAAAACGACAGAAAGAGAAGATACTATTTTGTATCTCTGCCAAAACCAAAAAAAAGAGAGTGATTTCGTTTAATTGTATTGACTTCAGATTATCTTTTTTTTTTGCTACTTACCACAAGCACTTCCTTATTGCCTCTGTAGACTGTATGGTCATTGACCATGCTGACAATGGCCACACCCAGGTTACACCTGATACCAAACGAGATGCAGAATCCTAGACCAGACAGGATGGCGATAATGTAGCGCCTGGGCAGGCCAAAGCAGGTACAGTCCACCACTGGCAACTCCTTCTCCTCCACCAGCTCAGGACGGCCCTCTGCCGATAACTCAATGGTTTCCCCATTTGGCTGCCGCTTCTCAATCAGCCTGAGAGCAGACAGCAGACAGACAGTGTAGAACAACGAAGAGCCATGAGCAAATCACAGCGCTTTAGAAAAAGTGTGGAGACTAATATGTCCAAATATGCTTTAAGCTGTGTGGAAAAGTCTATAACATGAGCCAAAGGCTGAGATTTTATATTTTAGTCTTCTATCAAAAAAAAAAAAGAGAATAAAATGTGGATTCTTTTGAATTTTAAGACAAAGTTGTGTGGCTTTAAACAATACTACTGTTAAGCTGTCTGACGACTGATCCCTCCCTCACTGATGGTGAGAGATCCATTTACCTCAGAAGTCAGAATTCAGAACCTGTAATGACGTCACTCCCTAGCGGCCTGGGCCCTGATTGCAAAGCCAGAACATGAACATTTCATGTGCTCTTTTAAAGCACTAAAAGTGCTCTCTGACTTCACATGAATGAAATTAGACAGAAGTGTTATAAAGAGTAGAATTAGCAGTGTTTTCTTTGTTGATGTGAGCAGCAGACATGGTGGATCCTGAACTTGGAATAGTTGAGGTTTTTCTGACTTTGACTTCGGAGGTGTTGAGAAATTCCAACTTCCAAGTACAAATCAAATAAACTATTTTGGTTGTTGTTTTTTTTATGCAATTTCAAAATAATCATCTTTAAAAAAAAAGAAGAAAAAAAAAGTCCAGGAGTAATATTTGTGCTTCTGACATTAAAAAAATTGCAAACAGGACCAAAATAAATGTACCAAACTAGTTTTTGCTGCCTTTCTGTTGGCAATACCAAACCAGGGTCCGTTATACATGATGGACTCGGGATGCATATGTGTCAGCCAAATGAAAATGAAACAATTACAATTGAGATTTATCTATAATAATACCAATAAACCCAATGTGTTTTAAATACACAATGACAGATTTATTTATTTATCTTTAATAAACCTAATTTGATTCAAATACTCAAATACAGTGTATGTATCCACGTTAAGTTTATTAACCTGTTTATGTTAAATCTATACAATTCAAATAGATGGAAATGTTATATGCAATTGAAATACATAAGTCGTAAAATTAGGCCGAAATATTGAGTGTTGTTTCAGGGCTAGAGGGGATCTGGAGATAGGGGTAACAAATAATAAGGTCATTTTTTTTCCAAATAAAAGCACTGCTAAAGCAGGAAATTAAGAATCAAAAACATAAATCAAAAGGCAGCTCAAGGGAAAACAAATAAAGACAGACAGACTGACAAGTAGAACAAGCAAAAGAAAAAACAGACAGATGGGAATAAAGACAGAGAGACTAGCAGAAAAGGAAGGGAAAACAGGACAATATACAAACAATCAAGGTAGATGAGGAGGTCAAACTTATCACACAAGGAATTAGACTTCAAAACTAGAACAGGAAGTAATGCTAAACACAAAACAGGAGTCAAAACCAACAAAAGAGCAAAAGTAAAACGTATAGAACTTCCAGAGAACTAAACAAGACTCCTTTAATTTCAACAAAAGCAAGACTATGACAAATCATCACAGATCACTGTGTGACATGGAGAAAAACACAAGATGCACCATTTTGATCATTTTTTCTCAAATAAATCTTCCTTCCTTCCAAGAAGCAATATAATGTTTTACAGTTTCTTATCTGAGTTACATTATTCTTCCTTGATATTATTGACTGGAGATGCAGCTTAGATCAAATCTTAACGTACCAAACTGTACCATTACAAATGAGCTGTACTGTTAAGTGGAATCTACACACACACACACACACACACACAAACAAACATCCTCATGCAGTCAGCGTACTACACATTGGGGTCGTGTCTGACTCAGTGAGTCCCAGCATGTGGAAGCAGCTGTCACTTGCTGAAGAGCTACGACAGCACATTTCTCACATTTGTCCACTCATTAAAGATGGACTGAACCTGCTGCCACACCGGTGCTGTTAAGTTATCTGGAGACAAATATCAGCCCTTATACCCCAAAAAAACTTGTGTGGTTATATCACACATTAGTTCACAGACATGAACTTTTATCTCATCGTCCAGATAGCCTGATTCACAAAGCTGAACAGTTTGCACATCTGAGTTATGTAATGTTGTACAAGCATTTAACTGAATGGGACTTCAAAATCCTAAAATTCTAGTTGTTATACTTTCTAAGTTATGTACTGTGCAGGCTACATTTATTGAGTGAAAAAGAAAGTTTCTTGAAGCTTCAAAAAGTTGTAAAAGCTTATGTAATGCAGTGCAATGAATATTTCAAGTGTCATTCATGCAAAAAAAAGAGAAAAAAAATCCAAATGCCTTTTAATTGTAATTTTCTGTCTAGGATGCTTTGCTTTTTTAAAATTCTGAGCAATTAACCAGTTTGTTTAGGACCTTTCTTATCAAACAGTATGTCCAGAGTCGCTTTTTTTCCCCCCACAGGAGTCAAACAGAGAAGTCAGAAGAGTGGCCATCTGTGTATTATAACCTCCACACCCGTAACAACGCTCCCCTGCCAACAGACAGACACGGCCAGCAGTACTCGGTGCACGTTAGTTCGAGATACACGTTAAATCAGACACAATGTCACAGTTTTCCACTGCATTCTGTTTTTAACGCTAGAGCGTGTTTTCAGGTGTGTTTCAGTTCACTGCAGTGCACACTCATGCATCAGCCATCCACTTTGCATTAGCCTGATCCAGTTAGTCAATGAGCTGGAGAAACAGGCACAATCAGCGCCAGGATTTGAAGTGTTGAGGAAGGTTGTGTTTTATAAAAAGGTTTTTCAAAACTGGGCTTCAGTGAGTTTCCAAAAGCAGACTGTCTCAGACCGCTGGAAGTCTAAGATAACTTATTCACGACCGTTAACACAAAACAAGTCTGGCACTTGTTAATTATTGATGTGTTTTTGAGTCAGATAAATAATTTAGTCCAGCTTTTACACCATAATCTGTCACTATCTATCTATCTATTGGCTTGTGCGCCTGGTTCTCGGCACATGGAGTCTGACGCAAACATGTTATATTTCTTGGATATGCTTGTGGATTCCACCCCCTCCCCCATTTCCACACAGCAGACTCTGTAATCTCATGCAATCAGTAAATACACATTAAAAAAAAAAGAAAAGAAACCAGTATAATGATGAACTGAATGTGAATCTGTGATCCCCTTCGCCAAATACAACACATCAGACAACAGAAAAGCAATACTTTGTGGAGGAGCGTTTTGGAATCTGTAAGAGATTATCAGAAATGCTGCCTCTCGCTCCCTCTGTTAATCTGTCGCAGCGTTCAGATTAGGATTACAAAAATGATTTACTTCCGGAAATGAATATGGAGTGGCAGTCTGACACAAGGCGTGGTTCAACATGCTTCCCTTTATCGTCACACTTTTGAATCCGTGCTGATGAATGAATAAATTTGACTCAAATGATTTTTAAACCACAACTTACTTTAATATATTTGATGTTGAGTAAATTTTCCAGGTTTTGCCTGACTAAGAGGGGAGACTTAAAGGTCTGTTACGTCTATGTTCATTATCCCAGCAGATACAGCACATGCAGGCAGTTGGTACATGTCTGACAGAAGGTGCACTGGCCACAGGGCGTGCTGTAGCATGTGTGCCACAGTCCCCCTAAAACACAGCAGAATAAATAAAAATATGACCGCTTCTGCAACTCTAAAGCACACATTAACCAAAATGTACATGCATTTTGGCTACACTCCCGCCGCTTTCCTTTCGTGTTACACAATTGCTCTGACTCGCCCCCCTGAGTGGAGCGCTGAATCTTCCTGCAGCCTTCAGTAAAGGAGGGCTGCAGGAGCATCCTCATTAAACGTCAAAACAGACTGCAGCTTGACACCTCCACAGATGCTATGAGCTAACGAGGCTAGCCCACAGCAGAGATGATTGTTAATTACGGATGCCTCCCACTAAAGGGCAAACTCAGCCCAGTGCGTGTGTGTGTGCATGTGGGCGTTTGTTTGTGTATATATATGTGCTGAGGTGTCCTAAACGAACAGAACCACCAGGGTCTCTCTCTTCAAATATGGTGTATAAAGTTAGGGGAGAAGTTTTTTGGGTACTTTATGTATCAAATTTATGATAACTGCCAAAAGTAAAACTTTTGTAACTGCAATGTTGTTGGTAAAAATGACAAGATTCCTGTGCAGATACAGGCACGAGGCACAGGGGGAAAAAAAAATTAAATAAATAAAATCTATCCTGGTCATTGGCCTTCATTTGCACCTCACAGTTCTAACAGAGTGGAAGCTCCGTGGAGCCTGTCCTGTTAGCGCAGCGAGGACCCAACTGGTCTCAGCTGGCAACAATTAATGAGCGAGAGAGCATGAGCAGGCAGGAGCCCCGTGACCTCAGGCTCTCTGAAATATCATAATTACAACAGGAACAGACTCCATGAAGACTCACACCTCAAACTGAACGGATGCATTTCAACAGACCACCAAAAAAGAGAGAAAAAGAAGAGATAGTAAACATATAGATGAACTATGTGCTTTCGTCCATATGAATAGCCTATATGTAAAATTATTAAAATTAGCATGTAGACTTAAATATTCCATTATTTAACTGAGTGTTAGGTAGATCTAATGATACATGCTGTATATCTGTTAATTAATTAAATTATTATTCAATGCTGTAAAAGATATGTTTTTATCTTCACAATCCAATGTTGCAGAGTTGATTTTATTTTAATAAAACGCATAAAACCCAGGCATGTCATTTATGTTTAACTATCACAAAGGGTGATACACATTTGATAATTTGTAACCAGTTATTTTGTGGGCATTTTACCATTTCAAAGTAAAATTTAAATTAGATTAACAAGTACAAATGTGGGCATCAAATATTTGTCTACTTTCTGCATCTGTTCGGGGTCACAAGAAGTGTGGGACTCTATAACTAATGCGACAGAGAAAGAGGCGGGGCCTATCCTGGACAGGTCACCAATCCGTCACAAGGCCAAACAGAAACAAGCAAAATTTAAAAAACATGAGCACACTGAGCACCGGTTATTGAATGCTAAATGTAAAACTCCTAAAATACTTTGCTTTTTTTTTTTTTTTAAATAAATAAATAAATATTCTTTCCCCTTCGGCTGTTTCCTTCACCACAGTCACCACAGCGAGTACTCCACCTCCATCTGACCCTATCCTCTGCATCCTCTTCTCTTACTCCAGCTAACTTCATGTTCTACTCTTCTCACATTTTATTACATCCATGAATCTCCTCTTTGGTCTAGTTCTCCTGTCTGGCATTTCCAGCCTCATCATCCTTCTTCATGTCCAAACCATCTAAGTCTGGCCTCTCTGACTTTCTCCAACATGTACTGTGTCTCTATTTTTTTAAGGGTTGCTATTTAATTCACAATTAATATTTTAAGTTTCCTAATTTACGACTCTTCAACTGTCTGATGAATAACACGGTGATTCTCACGTGCTGGGCTGTGACCTGGGACTTTGGTTAGCCTGTATATTAAATTCACCATGTCACAGACTATTCTGCGTAATCCTCTCATCTGTGGGGATGACGGAGATGGAGCGAGGGGGTAAAAATATTACATAACGACAAATGTCCTGGTCCTCACTTGTTCATGTTTGTGCTAAATAGTTCCACTATTTACTTCTCTTATTCCTGGATTTTGAATTAACAAGGTGCCTCAAGGATTTTTCTTTCCCTCTAACAGAAAATCATATTGTTATTTTGCAGTTTTGGTAGTGGTGGTGTCTCCCTCTTTCTTTGCCTTTCACTCTCCCTGAAGTGAACAGATTGGGTCTCTGTGGGACTGTGTCACCCTGGGAGACCCCCTCCTCCCCATCCTGGCACACCACTCCCCCCACCCCCCTTCCTGCAGACACACATATACACAGATACAGAGTATTCAAATACCCACACGTGTGACCTTCATGGACTGATTAAAAAAAAATACAAACAGAGCAATCACTGTGTGTGTGCTGCATGTGAGTGCATAGCTTCTGCGCTCTAACCAGAGAGCAACAGTTAAACTATAAACCGTGCTATTCACGAGCTGTTCACCAAATGTCCGCCTAATACATAAAAAAAGGGAAAAAATAGAGCTGTGGATGTACCACTATATTTAAAACTCAAACTCAACAACTGAAACAGCAGAAATACATTAAAACTAAACTGATATCACCCACACTAACAGCACTGCTGTCAGAAACCAGGTATGCAGGGTGCTTGCAGATGATTCTTCAGACTCCTCAGCTATGATATGTGAATGCCATAATATTGATTTAACTACTTCTACAAACAATATAAACAGATGTTACACATGTAGCATACAGATGTTGTCTTTGGTTTTTTCAAAATGTTTTGTCTCAAGAATTGTTCCCCAATTTTATTGTGAGTTTTACTGACTGAACCTTGAACAGTGCGAGATTGTATTTAAGTGAATTGTGCAAAGTGGACAAGATAAGTTATTTACAACGTCTCCAAACTGCTCTGATGTGCAACAGCAGAAAATAAGATATCAATTAATTACTGCAGGTCATCCAACCATTGTTTGAATATTTTATGCAGAGCATTACAAACCACTTCACAACAAAAAGTCAAGGATGGTAACAGAGAAATGCACTCCACTGCAAGTAAAATGGATTAAATATGGATTACCTGTTATATTTGGTATTGCCTTGTGGGGTGAAACATAAGCTCTCAGTGTAGCCAAGCAATCCTGCAGATGCATGCAGCAGCCAATTGATTTAAAAGTCTTCTGATAAACCAGTATGAGGCATTTTTGTGAAAATGTTCTTGGGCAAACGTAGCATTTATGCACATTCAAAGCCATAATGAGGAAACTAGCATGAGTCATTATGATCATATTTCATATTCAGATGCAAGACTATTCCCTGGCATAGAAAAATCGATGAATGCATATGAGATTTTTAAGCTTTCTTTAAAAGTAAGCTACGTCCATGACCTTACACGGGTGAAGCTTATGCTTACCTAGTAGAGTTTAATATAGAAACGGAAGATGCATTCTGATAGAGCAAATGTTTAAATAATAGATGAACTCCTGGCTGCTTTCATCAGGGGATCACGATTTTGACTGTGCAGTGGTGAGATTGCTCACATCTAGTTACACAGTGCAGGGATGCCCTATGTTTTAAAAGTGAGCATATTTTACACTCTTACATTGGAGTTACATTGTTCAGTTTCATAGTTCATATCTATTTTTCTTCAGTTACCTTTACTTGTGCTTAACAATACTAACTTAAAGCAAAAATCACAGGAGGAAACGCCCACTAAAACCAATGTGAATCCAATCCAGATCTTCACATCTCTCACTGCATCAGCTGTGGCTGTGTGCACTCATGGCTCAGGACCAGTAAGAGAGAAAAAGCCTGAGATTTTTATGTTTGTTAATCTGGGAGACCCCAGCAGGCTGAAAGTGTTTTATGCTGGTGTTTAAAAGGAGGGAGGAGGAGACAGAGGCTGGAGGAAGTGACATGGGCAGGGATGGAGTGAGTAGGAGGGGAGAGTTTAGGGATTTGCGTGGCTCGACAGCTGGACTGAAAAACAGGCTATTTCAGGACGGGATTTATACGTTCGGTTGCTACCTCAAATCCTGAGAGAGCGGAAGCTTAAAGCAATGGTTATTGCATGAGGTTCTATCAGTGTTGTTAATCTCTCTTCTTTTACCGAAACACTTCCAGCACACCTTTATCTTTTGCAAATATAGCGTTAAAACAGAATTAGTTTACATATATTCTGAATTTATGTACATGTATGATTGAAGATGGAGTTAAATATCTTTATCTTATCTTTAAAAATTCATTAACAAAGAAAGATACTGCTAAAGACCTGCTTTTTCATGAGTCTCAAAGAGTCTCTGTACATCATAATAAGACTCAAGGCATTTCCTTGTATCAAACATCATCTTTTGTAATTTACCTCTTTTTTTTCACAGTTAATTCACAAATAAGTTTCTTGGTTTGTCAAAACTTCTTTGTCCAAACAGCTTGTCCACAATCCAAATTTTCAGCCATTTGTATTATCACAATCTCAAATGAAATCAAAGTCTGAGCAATTAAATTTCCTTTACAGATTTCATCACCTAATATCTCAGTTCATCACTCAGAGAAAGATGTAGTTGGAAGGGATGCTCTTATTTCTTTTATTTTTCTTTTCTTTTTACAAATGTTCATCTTCTCAAACATTCTCATGATCAGTCATGATAGATAGATATACAGATAGATAGATCAGGCAGAATCAGATAGAATCATTCCCTGTAATGATTCCATCTGGCCAGCGCTCAGGTCATGCCAGAGATGCACGGAAACATTACATAATCAGACTTTCTTCTCATCTGAAACACCGCTTTGAGCTGGACCAACTCTCAAACAAGCAAACAAGAAAATGTGATGTTATAAAGCGCCAAACCGCTGTATGCGGGTAAAAGAAGGTTTTAAAGACCCCTACAGAGTTTTCTTCAGCCTTTTCATACGTTTTTCACATACTTTTGTCAATCCAAGCGCGCCACTGAACGGTGCGTAAAGCTGGACTTTTGCTGCTTCCCAAAAGATGCTTGCGGGGTAAAGTCAACACTAGCATCTCTCGTTAATTCAAATCAGCAAACTTTTTTCCCCCTTCTGGATGTTACTGCACAGAAGATGCAGGGAGACTTACTATGCGTTTTTGCGTTCCGCAGAACAAAGTCAGAACTGGAGTAAAGATATTTGACAAAGATGCGTACCTGTGAATTTTACCCAAAGTTTTTCCTGCGACCGCCTTAAACCTGTCTGGTCGGATCTCCATCCTTGCAGCTCCTTGACCCGGCCGGTGTGCTGATGTCCCGCGCGCCCTCCTGTCCTGCCTGAGCGCGCACTGTTCTCTTCTCTCTCTCTGAGTCTCTCTCTCATCCCTCCCCACCCACACCAACGTACACTTTACTTTCAGATGGGCCCAGACAGGTGTAAGCCGTTTACCTTCAGTGTAGATTCATGCAGCATTTGGCCTCTTTTGTTAAAATGATCATTTGTGTCTATGTGTTACCCGGATTATAGCAGAAGGATTTTAATTATTCAGGTCAAAAAACTACAATCCATTAGCCTACTCTGATCAGGCCATATTGTATTGCTGACACTGCTGTGAAAACAAGAGATTATTATTTTTTCTATCTTTTATTTTTTTGTTGGTTAAAGTGCTATATTTAAGCTTCAGACAATTTGAGCACATGTTGCTCAGGTTTATCATGAGGAGTTTTTAATCAGTGCGCAATGCGTGATACATTTATAATGGTGAGTTTTTCTATAGCAACTTACAGTGCTATAAAGTTTGGTCAACATTCCTGTTGCCCAGACATATATTCCAAGAAGCAAAGATATTTTTTTCTATTGTTGTATAGTAAAAAAAAAAGAAAAAAAAAAAAAGGATACAAATAAAAATGTTGGGCAAAGATATGTGAAATTTCAGAAAACCTTTATGCAGGTCTTAAACTTAATAAGCTTGTTTAGGCCATGATGTGTTCACACATTTATCATAATGAAGGCCTGGTAATGCAAATTTGTAAAATGAACACACTGACTTCTCAAATCTTATCCAAATTATCAGCAGCTATATGGAGCCCTGTGAATAGCTAGTGTTCAGTCAAATAGAGTAATTAAAGTACAAAAAGCAGGGGAAGCCGCAAGACAATAATAAAGTGTTTTTAGGAATTTATTGTGTGATGGCTGCTAACAATTTTATTGTTAGTTTCAGTATTGCCGCAAACTGACAGCATGTTAAGTCAAGTTGACATCTCAAGGACAAACAGAGAATTAGCTCTTGCGTGCTCACTGGCAGTGATTTTTCTGCTTCTCTTTGACAGAATCGAAGTTCAGGTTTTAATAAAATATGTTTGATAGGTTGTGAAGGACACACTCACTTCACTAATTCACTAATGCGCAAAGGACAACTAATATCTGCTGCAAAATCAAAGTGCATCTGGCTTTAAAAAAGAAAAAAGTTTTTAGCAGACTATGGCAGTGACCATTAATATATAAATGCAGGCAATTGCTAAAAAAATAAAAGAAAGAAAGAAAGAAAGAAAGAAAGAAAGAAAGAAAGAAAGAAAGAAAGAAAGAAAGAAAGAAAGAAAGA
>JBAMYA010000023.1:10636945-10696095 GCA_037176975.1 Arrhamphus sclerolepis | reverse complement strand
TATATATATAATTTTTATTTTTATTAATTTTTTAAATGACAAAACCTTTCTCTTACCGATCTGTGCCGTAAACCCATGCCACACTGATGGTTTCAAAAATAACAACAATCACCAGTGGCAGGGTTGCAGAGTAGTCATCAAACATCGTCACAAAATAGTTGCCAGAGCGCTGAGTGAACAATAGTCCAATTATGAACCCTAAAGCACAGCTGGACACTGCAAAACAGGTGAGCATAAAGACAGTGAAGATCTCATTGTTCATGTCTATTATTTAATGTTTGAATAATGTCTAGAACTGCCTTGTACTGAATTTAGAATTTTGTTTTGTTCTGTTTTTTTTTTTTAACAGACTTCAGAATATAATCCAGAAAAGTCAATGTCCAATGTGCCTTCTTCTCACAGTTTTAATCATCTTTCAATAACAAAAGATATTACTTCAATTCAGTCTGTTTTACTCTATAAATAGAAAGTAGTGTTTCAGCGTGTTTTGACTAATGTGTGTGTAGTACCAGTGAGCCAGGAACGGTGGCGCCCCAAGATGCTGAAATTGTCCATAAGAGGCGTGAGGATTCCCTGCATGGTCCCAAACATGGTGCTGAGGCCCAGGTTGAGCAACATTAGGAAAAACAGCATGGACCAGAAGGGGCTGGCTGGGAAGAGGGCCATCACCTCAGTGAATGCTATGAATGCCAGACCCGTCCCTTCAACACCCTGCACACACACAGAGAACATACTGGGGAAATATAAATATATATACATACACATACATGAACAATCAAGTATCAAATCAAATAAACATGATTTTTCTTCTTTAGTTTCTCTATTCTTTTCTGTATTACAGTGTGTCCTTTACCAGTGAGATACAATGTCTCATATGTTTTCAATCACTTGCCTGCTGGATATTTTATAGCACCTCCCTGATTCCCACAGGGCTTCTAGGAAGATCAGCACTCTGCCTACACACTATTGGTTATAAAATATTTTTTTAATCTCTAGGGGTTTTTCTTTTTAGATCACCCACTAGCATATACCCTGTAAGTCACAAGCAGTTCTTGCAATTTCAGCAAAGAAAAGCACTGTATCTTCTTTTATGCGCCTAGAGATAACTTGTAATAAAAAGGCGTTATATAAATAAATTGAATTGAACTTTATTTTTTACTTACTCTTGATTTTGTTGATGATTGAGAGCAAATTTTAATGTTTTACTTATATTAAGAGAGATGTAAATTTTTACATCTTGTTGCTCTTCTTTTACTAAGAAGTATTGTATTTCCTTTTTGTCATTGAACGCGCCATCAGTATGCAGCACTGGAACCTGCCGTTATCAAAACAAACTTCTAAGTGTTGACATAGAGTTGCATTAGCCTTTTTAAAAAAAGAAAAGAGAGAGGGAAAACACAGAGGATTGACTAAGAGTGAGTTACAACATGAATTTGACTTGTGCAGTACCCTCTGGTTGGTTATGTTGATTCAGCGTTCCTATCTGTAATGAGATGTTTTGTGTTAGCTCAAACATGACCCGCGACAACATTGTGCCTGAAGGGCAACAATCGTCTGTGGCTGAACTTTAGATGAGAATAAAAACGTATTCAGCAATAAAACTGCCAGTCAAGAGTGTTCCTGTCTGTTTGCTGAGCGCTAACGTGAACTCCTGGTGTAGCAGCTGGAACACTGAGTATCAGGATTTGGGTCCAGGTTTACATTTACATTTAGGAGCAAAGCTGACAAATCTCAAGAGGCACAGCCCATGGAAGAGGAAGGTGGAGCTGAGATTTATGCAATCACTGTCAACTGAACTGATATGCAATCACAAAATAGATTTGGGAACTTTACTATATAACAAAAGCTCTAATTCCAAGGGATATGACTGCACGTTGAATCCAGAGGTTTTGTTTGGATTACATGTTCTTACTTTCACATTTTCAAAATACAATAACTCAAAATGACCATGTCCACTCACAGGTTTTTGAGAAATTACATTCTTTGCAGATTGAAGCTTTTCAATTGTATCTTTTGATATTTCAACAACACATCAATTTAAAAGCTGTCATATGCCTATCAGTACTGCAAATTACGTGCTGAAGATTTAAAGGTTTGAATTGCAGATCTTTTGCTTTCACATTCAGAAAACAGTATCAAAAATGTTTTCCATAAGTGATGCAATGCCAGCTGGATTTTTGAGTAATGAATAACAGACAGCTGAGGAAACAGATTAGACACAAATAAACAGACACTTGTTCCCAACCACGAGGCCACTTTCCTGAAATGATCAATAAAAAATTCAGGTTATAAATAGTGACTGCAGAACTGAACTATTTTCACCATATCTGTAAGTCTATGATTTGAAATGTCAACTTGAATTGTTCTCTTCAGCTAGTTTGTGTCAGTGTTTCAAGCCATTCTCCTGAGGGAATTTTCTGCTTCTTAGTTCATCATGAAACAAGCTTTTGTAGGTTCCTGTCATGACATTTCTTTGAAATATTAAAGTTACCTTGTTCATCTCTGCCTCCAAACTGCAATCAGTGATTTCAGGCCCCACCATGGAGCTATAATGACTGTACCACTCGCTGTATTCAGAAATGGACACAGAGCTTGGATCTGTCATGTTGAACCAAGGCCACCAATGCTGGCTGGATCCATCTGTTGCCTTGAGGTTTAATGCAGCAAAATTTCTGGAAGACATTAAAAGTTAAAAAAGAAAATCACAAATATAAAAGCCATGATAAAACTGGAAGTCAAATGTCACAGCTTTTAGTCTGACAATAGAACAATCCTAGGCCAAGTGGGCAGTGATGTCAAGCAACTGGGTATGTTTTATTTTATGCACACAAACAGACACGTATAAATGCATACTCAGCCACGCAGCGCAGCGCAATGCTCTTGGCACGGAAACCCAGCACAACAAAAACCACGAGCGAGGCCAGCACGGACGTCATGAAGTTGATGCAGGAGACCATCAGCGCATCTCTGTGGCAGTTGTTGTGGACTGGATTGTAGGAGGAATAAGCAATAACGGAGCCATAACCCAGACCCAGGGCAAAAAACACCTGTGTGGCTGCCTGACGCCAAACCTGCACATTACCCCAGATCTCCAGCTGAAAAATACAGCAAAGTAACATCTCACAAAGGCAGAAAAAAAATTCAGCCGACTTGTCCTTTTAAGGCTTTAATATTCAGTTTTTTGTTTACCAGTCCAACAGATAAAAAACTCTGACAAATGAAGAATCTAACAGGCGTTTGACAAGTTTCTTACTTTGGGATAAAACATGTAGGTGATTCCTTCCATAGCACCATCCAATAACAACCCTCTGATGAGGAAAATAAAGAGCACCACATAGGGAAAAACTGAAGAAAAGTACATCACCTAAGATTGGAAGAAACAAAGAATGATTCATGTGCCAGAAAAACTTTAAGATAATCCATCTTGGGAAATATGCGTATGTTTAGTACATTAATGAAATTAAATGAATACAAGAAAAGTGCCATAATGTGCTAAAATTGTACATCAAACAACACATCTTCATTTCCTGATTGCCAAAAAAAGTGCTGTTTAATGGTGTGGTGATGCAACACAGTAAGAATATTCATTGTTCAAAATACAGTTTAAGTGCATTGCCTTTGATCTCAGTATTTGATAGGCTTTCTTTTCATGATTCTCAATTAAATATAGGGTGTAAATGGTTTACAAACCTTTGCATTCTGAAAAGTGTAAGCAGCTATTCACTAATCCATTTCAATGGTATGCCACAAAGTATTTCTTGACTTGGTTAGACACATGTTGTTGCCTTTTCATGGAGCCTGGGCAACCTTTTTTTTCCCCTTGCTTATAGTTTATTTATTGTTTTATTTTAGCATCAATTCAAATTCAATGCAGCTGTTTCTTATAATGTCAACGGCAACAGGCTGCATCATCTTCAACAACTTTGGCTATTCCACTTCGATTGAAATGGTGGGAAAGAAAGAACTCCACCTTAACAGGAAAAGACCTCCAGCAGAACAAGTCTGGGAGGACGGCTGTCTGAATTGGCTTTGCACCAAGCTGTTCTCACTGTTTAAAATGTGGATCATCTACATTTAACCTTGTTCTTTTAACGATATTATGAGCATAAAAGTGTGAACGTTTGCGAGAGATTCATTGCTGTTACAGAGACCCTTTAGGTCAGGTTTTTGCTTACCTTTGCAGAGGACTTTATTCCTTTGATCATAGCCAACGACACAATTGTCCAAGCAGCCAATAAACAGCCTGTCATGATGGGGTTGAACTCCCCAGATTCATCTATGGAGTTTGTTATGTTTAGAGCTTTACGAAACCAGAAATATGACGTTGGGGAGCTACTTGCACATTCCTTCACTGTTGATTGAAGACAGATAACACTGTAGCGTTAGTCTGGAATCTATGTTATGTGTTATTTGACCTCTGTATTATGTAAGTACCTGTGTCATTGGTGCCTACATCAGATGGACAGTGTTCCCATGGCAGAGGATACTGAAAGGAGTTACCCAGGTAGAAGAGACTCCATGCAATAATCACATTGTAGTAGAGAGCCACATAAAAACAAACCTGGAGAAGAAGAAAGGCTTCATCACTTCATGAATGTTATACTGTGAAGCTTGAGGGGTAGGAGACAATATGTTCAAGCCTGCTGATTATACACTCCTTGAAAATGCATTTAAATGGGAGAGCAGCAAATCTGAGTATAAAATAGGATTTAATTCTGTATCTCCTTTTTGTTTTTACTCAAGCATTATAATTTATGCTTAATCTGCTGAATCATGTGAGGGGGAAAAAGTATAGGCCTCCACAGTATCTAATACTATCTATCATAGTATCTATAAGTCTTTGTGCTGTGGGAGCACAGGAGGCTTTCAAGGGCCCTGTGTTTGGCTCGCCTTGACCGTCGAGAAAATAGTTACGCAACAAGCTCCCTGCAAAGAAATTCAGCACACTCTCAAGTTACAGCATGACATGATGTCGTCATCGCCCTTCAGTACACATACAGTGCTGCATCAAAAAAAAAGTTGTGTGCAGAAAGGTGATAAAAAAGGGTATGGCATTTAATGACATACAGTAAAAGGGGGGCAGTCAGGAGACGATTTCATCTTGAGGCTATGAAAAGACTGTTCAGGATCCTACTTCTGAAACCCAAACACAATCTGGACTAATCAACATGCTTTCATAGTTAAGGTGCTTGTAGATTTCAAGATGGAGAAGGATACCACTTCTTCATCTTGGCTTTGACCACCCCAGCTAATAAATCATCCATAGTCCAAACCTGGAGTAAATAACCAGGAAGGGAAGAAAAAGTACTCACCATGCAACTGGAGTAGCCGATCCCCGCCAGCTTTGGGGAGATGTGTTTCCATACGCCTATGCTGCCTTGTCTAATACTCTGGCCTGCTGCCAACTCCATAAAAAACAGTGGAACTCCCACAATCACCAAAAGAAAAACATACAGCAGCATGAAGGCCCCTGGAAGAACAGCAGAAAGACAGATCTTAGAAAATCTTAGAGCTATTAGCATAAATTTGGATCTACTTTTGCACTTCTATGACCGTTAAGCTGAAATTGTGCCTTAAAAGCCACTTACCTCCACCATTTTGGTGGCAAAGGTATGGAAACCTCCACACATTTCCTAGGCCCACACTGAATCCGACTTGAGCCAACACATACTGGATCTTTGAATCCCATGCAGGCCTATCTTCGTCGTTTCCTCCAACTCCATCAGGACTAGACGATGTAGTGAGCTGTGTTTGAGATTGTCCCTCTCCGAGCCAGGCTCTGTCCTCGTTATACTCCAGTGCAGACTTCTCCGTCTGGACATAAACAGTAGAACCAAAAACATGACTGTTGTATATTAATTGGCCTTTTTTCATACTGGTTCAGACTGAAGCCCAAGCATTAGTTCATTTCAGAAAGAAAGGTTCCTTCAGACTCCCCTGTGACACAACACATTTCTGATCATGAAAATAAGTTGAATCAGTGGGTGATCTAAAAGGTAACTGTTCCCTCTGATATTAAATATTGTAAAGAAAATCACATCATATTTTTATCCTCCCATCTTTGGCGTTCTTGAATGTTTGTCTGGAAAAACTATGGCTGTACTAAAACTTTTAAAATTGAAACTCATGCAACAAAAAACATGATGCATTAACCCATAAATATTTTTAAAAGTACATTTGTCAAATTCAAAAATTTTAAATGAGAGATTGCAGGTTATGTGTGTTATTGAAGACTCCTTTGAAAGCAGTCACGGTGACTTTGAGATTCTTTTGTCTTCTTATGTTGGTATCGTCACACCAGCGTCTAAAGATGTTACTGCAGCTTTAAAGAACAAAAAAGTTCGGGATATCTGGAAGTCTGTCAGGATCATCATCATCAATGACTCCCATTTCGTACTCATCCTTGTAAATCAACCGAATAGTAAACCATTTCTCAACCAAAAGGAATACATTAGTGTTGGCAAGTGAACAGACAAGAACGTTTTGGAAGCAAAGTGTTCTGGATAGATTAATCAAAGACAGAGTAGTTTGGCCGATACCGATCAATACCCAATCAATAGAAACATAATATGCACAAACACTTCTTTGATGGTGGGTGGGACAGAACAGGCATAACCTTAGAAGATCAGAACACTGAGGACTCCACATTTTCTTCTCTCACCCGAAAGCACATCATGATGATGCAGTTACTGGGAAACACGTTGTGGACATTTTTCACTGTCTGTATAGTAGAAAAAAAAAAGAAATGTATCCAACCTTTAAGGTCTAAATAACTCATGGAGGAACAGGAACCAAAATATTTGGGTCAACAAACTTAACAGCGTCACTTAGCTGAACACGATAAATGTTATGGCTAAAAATAAAGATAGTAGAGGACACAGTCTGCAGGTTAAGTTAATGTATTGTTGATTATAATTCAAAGAAAACAAATTGGAAAACAAAAGTGGCTTCAGTACCTTTATGAAAAGGTGATAGACGTAAAAAGACCAGAGGGAGGCATCAGGAAGGATGATATGAAGGTTATCTCTTGTGTTTTGTTGTTATAGCCCATGCTTCCATCCCCACGCTCTCACATAAGTGTGAAACACACACACTACAATGTTATTACAGTTTCCAACCAATTGGATTTACATGACTTCTTACACTGATGTTGATTCTATTAATGCTCAGCAGTTTTCTGCAACAACTGTAAAAGTTCATAGATGCTTTTGCTTTTCTTTTAAATCACGTGTCTCAACTGTTTTACTGTACATTTTTTAATACACTGCAGTTTCAATCAATTTTGCTTTTATTAATTCACATTCTGACATTTTTTTACATTAGGGCTGTACATTTTTAAAAGCTAAGACTGGAATCAAAAATGTCTCACGTGTGAACTGGTGACAGCCATAAACACAACTGTCAGGTTCTGGCTTTAAAAAAAAACAAAAAGCAAAACCCTAGTGAAACTCTCGTGTGGCAGCACTTGTCACAACTAGCTGGATCTCTTGAGCACTGAACACTCACTGTCTAATTCAGCTCAGAGGACACGAGTCTAACGGGTAAAAGGACATGACCATGCAGGCTAACGTCCATGTGCCCTTGCTCGTATCAGCTGGGGAGAATGGAAAATTACAAGAGCTGTATGACCCAGAAAAAAGTACATGGCTGTTCAAGACACATGGCCAGATAGGGCAGGTGCTTTCAAAAATACATACACCTAAGCAGAGGCGTGTGAGACTGCACCAAAAATATGCATACACAACTAGAGAGGAGGGGACGCGTGCTGCGCTGCAGCCATTCAATGATGATGGGTGGGAGCAGGAGGAGGAATCAGTGGGGCGGTGTTGGGTTTACATTGTACCATGTTGTGAGTGGTGGCTGAGGTGTAGGAGAAGGCCATGCAGAGGGTACAGCATGTCAGAAGAAACCTTGGGAAAACTGACAAATATGATTGAAACACCCTCAGAGTCAAGAGCTAATGTCTGATTTATAAACTGCACAGACTACAACTTCACAGAGGTTATCAAAATGTGCTTTTGATATTCTTTTATGCAGTTTCACATCAGAATGGCTTCAATTTATCAGCTGCCGTGGACCAAGCACACTTTTGTTGCAGTAGTTTTGTATTAAACAGCATTAAAGCCATCTGAAGTGATAAACTCAATAAAGCAATAATACGGTATAGTGTAAATAGTTTAAGTCTGGATATCAGTTCTGTGTGTAATCTTACTGCCCTCACCTTCAAAGGAAAATAACTTCTGAGGAGACGGAAAGCAAGAAAAAACTTCAATCTAAACGTTCACATGGGTATATAGATGAAAATATGAAATTCAAACATTCTCTAATGAAGCAGCAAGTCTTTGTTGGGTATTCCAGTTTGCTGAAAATCACCAGTAGAGTTCACATATTCACATAATACAATCTGATTTTAAAAGAGAGGACTTTATATGTCTACATTTTGTAACATTCTTATAACCTTTAACAGGTTTTCAACTGCAAAGTAATCTTTCAGTGCTTTCTCTGCACCTCTCGTACCTCACTACAGTCATTCAAAAGAACTACTGTGTATTTTGCTTTGCTTCTCTTATTCTATACTTGGCCAACCTTAAATTATCTTCTTGCCCCATGGGGCCACTTCCCCCCAGCACAAACACACATCGACAGGCAATAAAGCACTCACACAGATAAATTTTTCACTATTGGTTGGTCAGAATCTATCTCTGGGTGTCGTTGGAAAACAGGCAACCACATTTCATATTTGAACAGAAACTGAACAAAAACATGCACTATCGGTCCAACAAGCCTAATCGCAGGAGACTTTAATAAAAACCTGCATGTTTCTATTCCTAGGTACAGAGATGTTTTTAGAAAATTGTCTGAGAAGATTAGAAATGATATAATTGGACAGGAACCCATGATCAGTCATGCAGAACATTACAGTTAATTTGGGATAGAAATGTTTATAAAGTTTTTCCTGTGTATTCATGCCATTTTCATAGAGAGAAAAAAACATAAATGTACTGCAAAAAATGCAATGCAAAATTATACAGACATCTACTTATAAGCTTTAAGGCTAAATAATTGTGCCCTTTATTAATGAGTCAACAATGAACGTTTGTTTCCTGGTGTTTTAAATGTACATACATTATCGCGTAGAATTTCATGTTCTTCATCTTGCAGTTACACAAACAAGTAGGAATAAAGCCTCTTTCATATGTGCAGTCCTACATGTCCACGTCATGTTTGAAAAGGAGCGGGAGACATTTTCTTCTCCTCGACAAGTCTCTCTGTTTACTCTGGCCCTATATCTCCCTGTCTTGTGCCAAGAATAAACTAAACAATCGCCCACCATACAGCACATTCCTAACTTTTAACTTTCAAGTCAGCAAACAGGATCCAATTGCAAAGCTGCCCTGAGAGCAAAACAGGGGTTGTAGAAAGAAATAATGTCTGCCCACAACTTAGATCTGTTGCAGTGTTAATGTCAGTCTTTTTGACATGTCAATTTGTGCGCAAGCAGAAAATACAGAAGGAATACATATGTGGATTGCAGAAAAAAAGAGTCACAGTTAAGTTATTCATTCAGCATTTTGTCTTCAACCAGCTGCAGAATGGAAATAAATTATGATCAGTTTATGATGATCTAATACAGAAACACTGAATGTGAACCATATGCAGTTGTATATAACATCCTCTGACCATCAAAATAGCATGAGGCAGCTGTCAATCACGCAAACATTGACGCCCCCACAGCCACACCCACCCACAGCATCACATATTACAACTGAACTCATATTAACTCATATTAAATCGTTTTTCATTACACATGTAAGGGCATTCTGTAACTCAACATATTAACATCAAGCAATAACACTGTGAATGATCCTAAGTTTAGGCTACACAAACCCAAAGCTGAGTGATTACACTTGGTGCGCCAAATTTGTGACCAATGCAGTGAGGGGGGGAAAAAAAAGTATAGATATTTCAATATTTGCTGTTGATTTCTACTGCACTGCATGCACGGAGGACTATGACAGAAGGTGTATCCATTACTTCCTGTATTTCATTGAACTGCAACAGCTGTCTTCACCTGCAGAAAGGCTGAAATATGATTCAACAGATTGACTAGTTCTCCACGCACAACATGCGTAAAGGAGACAGATCATCCAAATCCAAAGTGAAGTCAACAACATCCGAAGTATTCTCGTGTCGGATTATTAGATCAACAACTGTTAGTAAGTTCTGAGATCTGGAATAACAAAGTTTACCTGTGCAATTTAAATGAAAAAAAGAGGAAAGAAATGAAGAAGTGAAATATGCAAAGGCAATTAAAGCACCAAAAACCAGGTTAGTAGGCAAAACAACGGTGTGTTGTGGACGTACCATGCTGATGGCAGGATCCCACACAGGAGCAGGGTGTCCAGCGCTCCTGGTAGGAGTTTTTCTGCTCTTCTTGTCACGAGGCTGCGTATAAACCTTCCTTTTTAAAACGTAGTTTCTATTATTATCAAGGTAACAGGCATAAATTGCTTCTGATCAAAAGTTTTCACCTGGAGTTCTTTTGGTTTTTTTTGTTGACAACTTTAAGGCCACGTTTCGAGCGCTGGAAGTAACTGTCGCCCCCTCGACTGGAGAAGAAACGAAGGAGAGGTTGAGCAGCTGAGCCAATGAGGAGACCGAGGGGGCTGAGTTACCCTTCCCCAAAACGGCAGCAGGGCCGAGCGACACCAGAATACACTGCTGTGTGTTGGCTACACGGCTTGTGTTGTGCTCAGTGACTGCATGGTTGTGCTGTTGTTTTGCGGAAACGACAGAAGCAATTTGATTATTATTTAAAGGTCTGCCAGAGGACACAGAGCTGCCCTCTCTGTCAGCCTCTTAATTTGATATACACATAGGAAACTGAAGCAATCAGTCCGACTGATTGTTCCACACATGATTTTAAAAAAAAGGAAAAAGAAAAGAGGTGGAAAATCACTGTACACAGTGTAGACAGCTGCTGTATTCTAGTTGTAATGGAGATGTCAAAAGAGCCAGAATACAACTGCCTTTGACGTGTATTAAATAAATGCCACAACAGAGGAGATGAGAAAACTCAGGTGAAGGTTTGTATCTGCATAGGTAACACTTTATCAGAGAAGCTGCATGTATAGGAGATGTAGAATTAACATGCACACAGATGGAACAGTGCATGCATGTGCACAAGTCCAATACCCGCTCTGGGAGTGTTTCAAATAAATCTTGGATGGTGTGTGAAATCTAATAGTGCCATTTTAAAAAAAGGCAGTCTGATGTCACACAGCTGAGTTGAGCCAGTTGGAAGCAACTTTACCGTTTTCAGCCACGTGTTGCTGGCTGGATATGAGAAAATCCAATTCTCCCCCTGGTGGACACCATGCGCCAAACAGACGAATTATGACTCCTGTACTGGGAAAAATATGGGCAACATGCATAAGGAAAATAGATTATTATTTTTTCAAGACTTGTATCTCTACAAAAAAACTAACAAATATATATAGACCTACATATACTTCTGTTTTTTGTTTGTTTGTTTTTTAAATAATTTATCCTTGCTGCAAGGATGATGCCTGTGCAGACTGAAGAACAGTAAATTCTAAAATAATGGTTTTATTGAAAAATCTCTTGAAGAAAAGGTAGCTCATTGTTACATTTATCTTATGCACCGATGAAGACAACTGATGCAAGAACTGATACCTGGCGAGTTCAAATCAGTTTACAGCCTTTCCTTCAGAAATGCTTTTATGCTGTTTTGTGTGTCTTTCAGGTTGTTTCCTGCTTCAAGACATAAAAGCTTT
This sequence comes from Arrhamphus sclerolepis, assembly GCA_037176975.1. Lineage (NCBI taxonomy): Eukaryota > Metazoa > Chordata > Actinopteri > Beloniformes > Hemiramphidae > Arrhamphus > Arrhamphus sclerolepis. Next base: position 10,684,297 of record JBAMYA010000023.1, on the reverse strand, counting down.
TACCGCAAACCCAGTTTTCATAAAATGTGTTACTTTTGTTTTAAACTCTAAAATGCTTTGGAAATCCTCCAATTTCCTTATTCCTTTAATACGGGAAAGCAGCCACACAGCGTGACAGAAGCGTATGAGCATCTGGCCTTCAAACCATCACATGAAAATTCTCCAGATCATCTTGGAGCCCCTTTAGGACTCGTCTGTTGTTTCTTCTCTGCTGATTAGATTATTACATTTATCTTATTGAAAATCATTGACATTATCCTGAAACTGAAAATGGAAGTGTGGTGCTGGTTCCCTCTCAGGAAGAAATACCTTTAAACCACTGCATACATCAAGACTGTTACTACAAAAGCTGAACAAATGAGCTTTGACTGTATAGTTATCAGATGTTATTTACTCTTTCAACGTATTTTCTTTATTACACAGTGTCCATGCTGTCTGATATAAATATGATGTGGTGCTAAAATCTACAATATGGTATTTGCTCAGGCTGCCATGAATTTTATAAGGTTTGAGTTGTTTTACAGAATGCAAATGAACTCCTCCTTGGCTGTATTTAAAAAAAAACAAAAAAAACCTTTATAATATCCATTCATTCATTATCTGTACCCGCTATGTCCTGTGCAGGGTCACGGGGGTCTGCTGGAGCCTATCCCAACTTACTTCGGGCGAAAGGCAGGGGTACACCCTGGACAGGTCGCCAGTCCATTGCAGCCTTTATAATATCTTTATTTTATTTTCATTTTTGATGGGTCTTGTTGCAAATCACACTGATATCATGGGACAAGGTACAGGCAGTTGTTGAAATAAATCATGTCATGAGGAAGAAGAGACTGACTAAGCAATGAGAGCTGAGAAGAATGTGTGTGTATGTGTGTGTGTGTGTGTAGGTGCGTTTGTGTAGGTGTGTTTGTGGATCTAGGAATTTTGACCAGAGTGAAACCAACACACATCAAATGCAAAGTGAAAGCCAGACTTGTTTTTCTTGTTTTGCCATATCTCAAGAAGGTAGGACATCCGCTTGTAAACAGCTAAGATCAGGCACGTACAATATAGCAGGAGGATTAGTGTCTGTGTCTTGGATTTGAACATTCAGAGTTGACCAAAAGGTATGTTAATATATTTAGATTTCATTTGAGCACATGTGTGTGTGTGTGTGTAAAAGAGAGAGAGAGAGAAAGAGAGGGAGAGAGACAGAGAGAGAGAGAGGAGGCTGGTTGAGATGGGAGGAAAAAAAGGTAAAAGAAAACATCACATCTGTCAGATGACATCTGTCTTCTGCCATTATACACTACGGCTTCATTTCAAAACTGTAATCTATCATTAGAATATATAAATATTTGTAATTCCGTTCAGGATTTTTTTTTCCACTGTGCATTTTACGAGAATTTGGTTTAAAAAGTTCACTGCTTTGATGTCACACAGAAGAAGAAAGGAACACCGTTTTAAAAAGTTTCATTGCTTCAGTAAGTGTGATTAGCTGTCTTTTTTTTTTTTTTTTTATTCAGCTTGTGCTTTTTTTTATTCAGCTTGTGCAGTGTTGGTGGTTGTATCATCTGCATGCCTTCTGGAGACAGCGGTTTTTCCTGTATTGTGTGTCTGTCACTTATCTGCATGTGAATCTCTGTGTGTACACACACAATACTCAGAATTCAGATTATTCAAACTGTGCAAATGAGTGCAAAGAAGTTAATAAACAAAAGAGTGAGAAATTAAAGGAAAAACGTGAATGCTGACCTAATCACTGTAGTACTGTGGGGGACATTTTACTGGCATGGTTTGGATCTACTTCTCCCCTTTGAAGTGAAGTCAGATCACACAAATTTGCTGTAAAAGATCACCTGGAAATTAAAAATGATATAAATTACATATTATAGATTTTGCATTCAGCCAATATTAATGCAGAGATTTTGTGCCAATGTGACAGACGGCGCTCTCCACTGTGATGAATTAATATCTTTTGAAGAATTTCTTATGTTCCCTCCAGAAAAGTTCCACAGAGTTGTAGAATTAAAGCCAAGGTGCGCTGAAGCTGCCCAGTGTTTAGCACATGCTCAGTTGTACTCTGCTTATATCCAACAGATGTCAGCATCACCTCCTCCGGTGGTCCCACGGAAGCCTACAGGTGTTCGAGTACTCATCCCCTCTGGAGAACTGTCTCCTGGTGGGCCGTCCATCCACACAGGTTCTGTCAAAGGTATATATGAGCATGTGTTACTGCCACAAAAGTGTATTTTACATGAGTTAAGTTGCTGCTGCATCTATATGTCTAATTCGGCATGCACCTTTCATGGTGTTTTTTTGTTTGGTCAGAGAATGGTGCCAGTGAGGAGACAAATCAAAAATCTCTCCTGAATGCAGAAAGAGAAGTGGTAAGTTTTAATGACAAGTTTGGATCTTACTACTACTGCCATCATTATCATCATTATTATTATTAAACAATATCATTAATATTGTATATACTGCCTTCTTGATCAAAGTAGAAGCGCCAGAAAGTTGTTAAGACTGTTATCTAAAAACAAAGAAACAAACAAAGAAACAAACAAAACAAAAAACTTGACGGGAGGATGTGTGTATCCGTACCCAAATTTTGGACCTTGAATTTTGGAGACGTGGGAAACTGAGGACACAGATGGTGAGGTGGTGAACTGAACATTCATGTAACTTTAGCTCACATTAGACTTGTTGAGTCGCATAATTGTGGACAGAGAAACCTGCAGTGTCATAGCTGTGCTCCTTCAGTGATCTATTGCTATTTCTCAACCATTTAAACTTTTAGTTTAGATCTTTTGCTCACAGTTCTTTTGTGGGCACCCAGATCTGTAGCACACTGATAACAAAATAAAACTAAAGATGAGCCAGTTTTATTTTTTATCTAAATCTGTAAACTCCTGCAAGAGTCTTTAAAAAAAGAGTTCTCCCTGATATAAAGGAATTCAGTTTAAGTACCTCTTTATACTCTGCAATGTTTATCATTTCATCAACAATTTCAGTGTTTGAGTCTGAAATTTAAAGCTGTTAAACTGGATTGGATGTGACAAGATGCTTATGTCACTGTCTACTGGGTTAAAAATGAACCCCTTGGGGATGTTATTAATAAAATAGTACCTCTTTTACACTGTCCTGAATATTCATTCAGTCATTTAAGCATTACAATATTAAGTTATATGCTTTGTCTTGCTTATTTGAAGGATATACAGTTTATTAGCATTAATGCAAACAAATGCATTAATAAATACAAGTGTTGAATCATTGTGTGCTATTATGTTACATGGCAGGTGAATGACTCAAGCACCTATGATGTGTGAAACTGTATCCTTCAGGAGATCCTGAACCACTGCTTCGATGATGTGGAGAGATTTATGTCAATCCTGCAGCAGACGGCTGAGGCTCAGGGTGTTCTCAACCAAATGAAAAAGAAGAGAAGCACGAAAAGAAAGAAAGGAAACCAAAATGGTGAGAGCTGACTTTACATCAACTATAAAGTCAAGATGGCAGACATACTCTGCTAAAACCTCTGAAGTCATGTGTTTGCAATTGACCAAGGTGGCCTTGCCATACCTTCATATGCAGACCCAGAATCACAGATCATTAAATATCATTAGATGAGATCTTTCAGGTGGGTTTCAGGCTTGGATGGTGATGAATCAGCTGGCAATCAACTATAACTATGTTAAATATATATTTCTATATGTTATATCAGCAGGTGAAAAAAAAAGAAACAAACAAAGACTCACTTTCTTTAAGAAATTCTTTTTATATGGCTTTCTATGTATTGGAGGCTATTTCGGACAACAGTTGGCTGACATGGGCTGGTCATTCAGTTATGTAGCTCAGCTGGGTGTTCCTGTTTGCAAAAGCTATCGTCAGTATGTGTCATAGTCTCTTTTTCCAATCACCTGCTATGGGTCTCATGTTTCCACCATAAATATTTCTACCACACACATCCATCCACTTCTGGCCATGCGGGTTTGGACACCATTATAGTTTCACATTTGTTAGTTAGCATTGACTTACTGTAAGTAAACCCCTTGCTTGTCGCTGGATTGTTTAAAAATCATCCCAAAGAACTGACTAAGGCTGCAGCTGATGCAATCCAGGAGGATAAAGAGTCCTTTGTGTTCACAATGCATCTGATAGTACGTGCAATTCAGAGCTACGAACATGGGGAAAATATTTTGTAATGTAATTCCATTTTTGGCAAAGATTTGTACACAATTTATACAATGTATAACTGAAAGAGAACAGACTGAGATAGTTTGGATATGTACAGATGTTGGTTGGATAGTGAATATATCTGTAGAAGGATGATGAGGCTGGAACTGCCAGGAAAGATAGGGTTAGATGGAGACAGATGATTGGCTGTGTTCCCTGAAGGGAACAGCTGAAAGGAGAAGAAGAGAACTATAACTGCCATAGCCAACATATCGATATATAAAATAATGTTTTTTGTTATTTTTAATTACTCCACCCAGAGCAGTGGGCTACCTTACCCTTGAGCAGTCAGGGACTTCAGGTGCCTTGCTCAAGGGCACCTCATCCATGGGTGTGGATATGGGGAAGCAGTGTTCAGGCACTCCCCTCTCCACATCATTAGTACCAGTTGGGGATTGAACTGGCAGCCCTTCAGTTACAGGCCCAAGTCCTCAACCAGTAGCCAAAGATATTGCGTATAAGTTGGGACAACTGCAATTATTATTTTTTTTAAACCCTTTATTGGGAACATTCCCAGTTCACAACTACAGCAAACAGCGTCATACAAAGTCATTACGGAGCTTTAATACTTACAGAATAAAAGAAAAGATGATGCAGTACTGCGGTAAACATGCCAATCTTCACATTTTTTTGTTTTAATTTAGAGAAAAAGTCTCTTAGTAAATATATAACTTGATTTCTGTTCAGTGATGAATAAGATTAAAAAAAATATATTTGAAAAATAAAAATAAAAGCCTAACTGCAGTCTCCAGCCCTGCTTCATCTTCCCGAGCTTTGCTGTTTTAATGTGGGTATTATTGTTTAGTGTTTGGGTTGGAGTTTCATGTTGTAAAATAGAAGAGTGCTTGGTGCTGTTTGTTTTTCTTTTTTTCACATATAGTCAAAATCATCCATGTTGTACATTTTACAGATTATAAATAATTGGCTAGATTAAATCAAGTTTGAAATACCAGTGTGATTGCTAAAATCAGTGATTGTAAGGTGTCCATGTTTAATTTCTATTCTTGGTTTTATCATTTTGATTATAGCTTGATTGTGCTTTTTTTTTGTCTGCAGATGATTTGCTGACAAAGAAAGCATGCCCTCCATCAGAGGAAGCATTTGTGGACCTGTTTCAGAAAATCAAGTACTCCCTCTGTCTTCTGGTGAGATTAAACTGGATATAATTAACCACAGAATTTCTCTGAAAAAAAAATTAGACAAAACCAATGCAAATGAACACAGAAAAGCTTGTTTCACGTAGGATCGTCTCAAGTCCTCGATTTCTCAGCCGGATGCACCAGAGCTGCTGCACCACATCTTTGTGCCGCTCAGACTGGTGGGATCATTGTCTTATTTAGTGGTTTCTCCATTTGTATCTCTTGTCTATACTGCAGCAGCAAGTGTTTTTTGTTTGTTATTAAAATAGATGGTGCAAACGACTGGAGGGCCAGCATTAGGTGCGTCTGTGGTCAGTCCAGCTATGACCAGTGGTGCTGTTTTACTGCTCCAGGAGCACCTGACCGAAGAGGAAAAGAATCTGTGGACTTCATTAGGAACCAACTGGACCTCATCCTGGTCTGTGTGTTTATATCTGCCTATCAAGATCTGCATCAGCTTACAGTTTTCCACTCTTCTTACTGTAAACCCATGGCCTCTCTTTTTCAGCTCGGATGTCAGTACGTCTCTTCCACCGTACTCACCTGTCTTCTTGGATGGCTGGCAGCCTCAGGCCTATGACTCAGCTGGCCAGCTGTTGGAAGATCCCATCCAGTTACAGCACAAACAGGATGCAGTCAGAGAAAGCAGGCAGACACAAAATCCACAGGAACAGGCTTGGCTGACAGCAAAGGGCTATGTGGATGGCACTGGTGAAGTGTAAGCCTGCAGACACTTAAAAACGTTTCTTACAGAACAAGGAGGAGTGAAAATGACGAGCAGATTCCTGGTAACTGTAATAGCAATGTGATGCTGTGAAATTCAGTCTGGCTGTTAAGATTAAAGCAGCACACAGGAACTTTTGGCAATTTATTAGCTTGGAGGGTCCTGCATGGAGGCTAAGACAGCTAAGACAATTTTATTTTAATTATCAGAGATTTGTTAATTTTTTTGGTCACTTGATCTCTTTCATTACCTTTTTTGAGTCTCATCTCACAAAAGTCCTTTGTGCTGCTTTAAGGAAGAAGACACATTTTCTTGTCATCAGTTAATTTAATTAAGAGGATACATGGAAAAAACAAACAAAAAAAATCTCATACGTATAGTATATTTGTTGTCTAAAGTGACCATGATAAACTACCAAAGATCTCTGGATATTGGTTCAACTTTTGAGAAAAATTGCATAACGTGTTGCATAACTTTCACATGTTATTTTTATTTCAGAAATGAAAATGGGCTTCCACCAGAGGGTGACAGACTCTACCTCTGCAGTTATGATTTTGTGGCCAGAAACAGCAGTGAACTCTCTGTGCTACATGGAGAAACACTAGAGGTATTTATCCTACCCTTGTTGTCACAGGAGGTGCATCCACCTGCAAAAGAATAACTTGATCAATTTGATCAATTTTCACAGGTAATTGAATCATCAAAACGCTGGTGGAAGTGTCGGAATCGCTTCAACGAGATAGGATTTGTTCCCTTTAATATCCTAGAGCCTCTGTCTGCTCTGAATGACGCGCAGAGAGACAATCCGGTGGTTCGAACAGAGTCAAAGGTACAAGTTCATCTGCGGCTCCACAGCTGTTCTGTTTGTGTCCCTCTGGCATTTTGTCTCATGGTACCTCACATTATTTATGTGCTCCTGGTGTTTCCACAACAGAAAGTAGCTCTTACTCCTCGGATAAGCTGCTTCTCATATGTTCCATCAAGCCCAGATGGGATGAGTCCTACAGCTGTGAGTCCCACAACGCGGCCTCTGAGCATGAATCTACCACCTACATTTATGTCAGGTGAAAGTGTTGATCAGCCGGCAGTGCGACCCTATAGCATGCTTCCATCACCAACATCTATGTCAGGAGACAACAGTGACCGAGGTAACACATCCATCCATCCATCCATCCATCCATCCATCCATCCGTCCATCCATCCTGGGTTGTAGAATGAGAGACACCAATACACTACATGGAGCTTCTTGTCTGTGACTTAATATGAAGTATTTATGGAGTAAAGTTACTACAAATCTATGTTAGAAACTTTTTGTCAGTTAAATCTTTTTGTTGTTGTTTCAGCAATATGTAAAAGGTTATAGTTTTAAACTAAAATGAAGCCATCTGATTTTACAACGCCTGGATATTTCTGGGATTTTACTGTAGCATGCAGGAAAAGGAGATGCTTACTGTTCTCGACAAGGCTGATTTTAAATTGTTCTTCACTTTTGTGTGAAGTTGTATTGCTAAGATAAAAAACACAATGGTAGAGCTTTGGATTTTTTAATTACACACTAAAAATGCCCACATTATGCAATTCTGATCCCAAATCACATTGATCAAGCACAACAATAGAGCTGTTTTACTTTGACTGCAACTCAAACCCTCCCTGGGTCCCTGGCGTGTGTGTGTGTGTGTGTGTTTGTACAGTCCTGATAATGAATGATGAGCTTCTACAGAAACTGGCTGCAAAAAGAGACTCAGTTCGTCAGCCGGTGGTCCCCCGCACACCTGACACCTGTGCACCCCTGAACTACCATTCTCCATCAGCAGAGGTGGAGGCATGGCTCACTGCAAAGGGCTTCAGTCAACAGTGAGTGTTGGAGGAACCTTTAGAAAGACGATTCACACTAAGATGACTTTACTGAGCCCTTTCACTCACACATCTACTGTAATACTAGAGGTCTGCAGGTTTAAGGAACTTCAATTCTAACATGTACAAGAAGAGTTGTGAGGTGAAAAAAAAAAGGATTTAATTCTATTGCTTCACTGGAGGATGCAACAAAATGTGTGTGGTACAAACATGGACTGTAACACAGGAGTAACAAAGTTAAAGTGCTTCGTAGTATACGTACTGCACAAGCAGCTTTTAAAGGATACGTGTTCTGATTCTGTATAGTGCAAGCAAACAACTTTTTATCCTTTAAAAACTCCTGTCCACCAGTTTATTGATTTTTTTTTTTTTTTTGATATACTATTATTTATCCCCGTGGGGAAATTCTTTCTCTGCCTTTGACCCATCTGGGTTGCTGGACCCAGTGCGGTGGGCTGCTGTGATGCGGCACCTGGGGAGCAGGTAGGGGTTTCAGGTGCCTTGCTCAGGGGCACCTCATCCATGGATGTGGACCTGGGGAGGTGCTTGTTCGGGCACTCCCCCCGCCCAAATCATTGATACTGGCTGGGGATTGAGCTGACAACCCTCCGGTTGCCAGCCCAGTTCACTAGCTGGTACGCCACAGAACCCCCCTCCCCCCAGTTTACTGATTTACTGATAACAAGATATTTCAGCTTTGTAGAACTGTGCAGGGGTATCAACTTTTAAAAGCTCAGAGAACAGAAAGAGATGAATCTTTATGTTGCTTTAAATGATTCAAATTTCAAAAACTGGATTGATCCTCTTTACAAAGATTCAATTTAATGTTTCTAACAAAAATTCTCGATACATTTCTGAAGTGATAAAGGGATATATACATAGCTGGAATTCATTTTATTGTTTCCCGCTCTTCTGTTAGGACAACCCAGAGTCTGGGAATCTTAACGGGAGCACAGCTGTTCTCCCTAAAAAAGGAGGAGCTCTGCACTGTGTCACCAGAAGAAGGACCAAGAGTTTACAGCCAGATAACGGTTCATAAAGCCTTTCTTGAGGTTTGTCCAGTCTCGTTTTGGATGCACTGCTGTGTTTGTACATTTATGCTCGGGTCCATGTGCCCTCAGCTGTTTGTTTACTCAGCCTTGACTTATGCACAGACTTACATCATTATACTGGTTTGTTGCTGGCCTACATTAACAACCAGCAGCAGTACGGAAAGTTCAGGAATTTGGAATAAGCTGCATTAATCTTTTTTTTTTTTTTTGAAAAAATTATTTAAATTACTTTTTTCTTCCATTAGTATTATTGAGCTGCATAAAGCAAAAATGATCATAAACCAATATAAGAGATTAGACATTTATCAATGAACAATTATTGTATCCATAGAGGGGATTAGTTTGACACTTTGCAACTACTGAATACAATTAAAAACAACATACTATTTTGAGCAACTTTTTGGATCAAAGTAAAACTGAAACCTAACAATGTTATGTAGTCTGAAAATGTTTTGTTCCTCTGGGCTCCTCCAAGATCCTGGAGTTCAGAATTGTCCTTCACCTCATAACAAATTATTAAAATGTTGAACTTTAAGGAATTGGATATTATATTGCTTAAAATAAAGTTTCCATCATATGGTTCAGGTGGATAAAAAGAGTATTGTCTTTTTCTCAGGATGTGCGCAAAGCTTCAGAACTAGAGACAGCGATGGAGAAGCAAAAGCTGAAGATTGACCTGAAATGATTCAGATATCAGTACTCACTAATACAGATGTAACTTCAATGTTTATTTGATGTAGAGGTTAGATTTATCTTTTAATCATACAAACTGTCAAATCTCATGTGTGCAACAGATTCAGAAATAATAGGCTCACTACTAATGATGCTGACATTTAAACATCAAACATTAATGTTATTCTTGTTGTTTGCCTTTCTGAAACCATGTTTGGTATTTTGAGAAGAAACCATTGAAACACAATGAAAAATTAAAATGTTATAAAACCCATGAGTTGCTTCATGCTTTATAATAGAAATCTAAGAAAAACATAAATCAGCTTTGCAACTGGCTCAAAAAATGTTTTATTTAAGATAATTATAAGAAAGTGACAGCATACACGTCAACACTGATTTATGACAAACAAAACACTGAAGGTAAATCAACATCACGTTACTTCAGCATTTTTACATCTTTTTACAAATTTCATTTGAAGTCAAATTCCAGCTCCAATTTTATTCCTAAGTTTTATTCTTGCTTTAAAAACAGTCATCTCTTTAGATTTATTTAGAGGTAGGAAGATTTATGTTTTCAGTTGCAACAATTTATTTCATTGAAAAAAAAGGTTAAAAAAAATTACATTAAAAGATATTTCATGTCAGAGTTCAAGTACATTAACTTACCCATTTATGGAAAGGTATTGTTCAGTCATTGATGTTGAAAAAAAATATAATTCAAAGAGGTGTGTAATCATTGTACAAGAGATACAAAGGTTGTCAAGTAAGTAGATTAAGAATTGGGGAATAAATGAGGATGATCCTCTAATAAAGAAATCTTTACAGTAAACGTTTATCATATTTTTGCAAAGTTGCAAAAACGGATTGAGAGCAACGTGTTTTCTTCCTCTTTTTTACTCAGTAAGCTGTGTTTTGGGAAAACCTTACCTCACCTGATGGACTTGCTTGGATTTTCTTTCCTGGATCTAATGCCACAAACAGTTGCTAGTGAAATGCAGTATTACAGTAGCTTTGTTAGAGGAAGCTGTTTGAAAAGAGTCTGCAAGAAGGTATAGATCGAAAAGGCAGTAAATTAGGAAAATAAAAAACATTTCAGTAATTATTTACATCACTTAAGTTTTAAGAAACAAATATGGATATATCATGACTTGGATTGTAACTCCAAAAAAAAAAAAAAAAAAAAATCAGCGAGCGCATCTTTAGTGTAAGATGGTCAATGTCAACAGATTTTATTAGGTCATCCCATATATCCGATGTCATTGGCTGGTGGAAAATTTTGATGCCCTAAAATTATCTTAAGTGCTGTATAAATCCAGGGAAATAACAGCATCAGCTCTGCTGATGAATGCATAATCAATGCATAAACACTTCTACTGGGTGACTGAGAAGAATTGCTTCAGTACAAATTCACTTAGTTAGTTTTTCCAAATAATATTTTGCAAAGTATCAATTTTAAGAATATTAGACTTTTAAATATTTGCTAGAAACACTATAGCACTAACAGGTAAAGTAAAATATGTTAAAAGCTACACATAGTTGATGATGTCATTTGAATTCTAAGGTTTCACTTTTCAACCAAAGTCCATTCATTCTGAGTGCACTTATTGAGGTATTTTTTTTTTCTTCTTTTAATGGAGCACTGCATATAGCTCATCTTTTTCAGTCACTGTGTCCACGCTGTCAGAAGAGACAGACCTTTGAGCAGCGTAAGCATTGGGACCATGACTAATTCTTAGTGCCTTCGGCCATCAGTGTCTTCAAAAATCGCTGGTGCTTGTTTGGTCACAGCAGTCCCAGTCCAGGAGATCTTTAGCTTGAAACCACAGCTGGATCTCCCTTTGAGCCCCCTCCAGTGAATCACTGGCGTGGACCACATTCCTTTAAATGATCAAAACCTGTGATTCCTTTATCTCTAAGGACAAACAGTATTCTAAAGTTGTTGGTTTTTTTTTTTTTCTTTTTGCTTAATCATGTCATGACATCAGATTACCTGCTGACATGGATACTGAAATCTCCTCTGACGGTGCCTGCCTGGGCCTCAGCTGGGTTAGTATGTCCCACCATTACTCGTGATGTCTGGACAACATTGTGCCCTTCCCATACCTAAACAAAGATAAAAAAAAAAGAAACACACAAACATTCCAAAGGTTAGTCAACCCGACAAACTGAAAATAGAGTCAAAACCACAAGCAACCCACTGGATACATAGGATACATAGTTGGAGCTCACCATGACAACCACAGGCCCTGATGTCATATAATGCAGCAAACTGCGATAGAAAGGCTTCGGCCTCAGTTCACAATAGTGCTCAGATAGGAGTTCCTCAGAGGCCTTCATAACAGATACAGCAACAGTAAAGCATTAAACAGAGAACCTTTACATAACTCAAACACAGTCTAAGGCATTTACTTCACATTTATTTACCTTCAACATCTTCAGACCAACCAACTTGAAGCCCCGCTGCTCAAACCGCTGAATTATCTGTCCGACGAGACGACGCTGCACTCCATCTGGCTTTACAGCGATGAGAGTCCTCTCTCTCACATCTGGAAGACCTGTTGAGGCAAGGCAGAACAGAGAAGACATCAGTGTTAATCATGAAACACCTCCAGTGCACTGCCAATGTTAGTAACCTACAGAGAAGACAGAAGATAAACAGAGGTAGAGGGCAGTCAAACAAGACCACATGCAGGTGTGTTGACATTACTTCATAGCATGTTGCACTCACGTCAGATCATTGCATGGCCACCCTCGTCATGTTTTTCACTTCATAATGAACAAAATGTTTTTCACTGAGAGAATTATGAAGTACGGGAAACTTGTTTTAACACTTGAAACAACTAGAATGGACCCATGATGTTGAAATGCATAGACATACAGATTAAGGTTTGACATAGGGAAGGCTTTCATTGGAAAGGAAAGGAAAGGAGAGTAGAACCTCACTCAGTATTACCAATACCTTCACACTTGCTGTTTATTCATTCCATATGTGCCTATAGGCTCAAATGTCTGTTGATTTTCATTGAGAGCAAACTGGATGGTAACTCTATTTGAACTAGGATGCTGCCCATGATTTGATCCACAATTTCCAAAAATGAAATGTAATATTTTGATTGTCAGACACACATAACATGTTTGCTCTTCAGCTCTGAGGAGATGACAGTGTTCTTGCCTGTGCATTTTTTTAATTTTTATTTAGCTATTTATTTGTTGTTGTTGTTGTTTTTTTTTGTTGTTTTTTTTGGGGGGGGGGGGTTTTAACTACTATTTTGAAATAAATTAAGGATTCAGAACTATTTGCAAACCACTGCATCTGATCTCAGTACGCTCTTCTGTATTTTACACTTCCTCCATTTTTAAACAGGTTAGTATCAGCTGCAGCACTGCACATGAGCTCATGAATGACTGCATGCGATCAATTAAGTGGCCTGCACGCGTGACCCGCCTGAAGAATTCAGAGGAGGCTGCTTGGATGGCTGTAAACTACAAACAGTAACATGCTGGTTAACGGTTTCGAACCTCTAACCTGATCCTGGTTCATGACCACATCTGGCAAGATTTGTTCTGAGATTAGAGTTAGGTTAAGAAAAGTAGCACCTCGCAGGTAAATGCGCTCTGACTTGGTTGTGGAGCAGCGAGAATGTAGCCTATTCATTTTATTCTAAAGTATATCTATATAACATTTTATTCATCAACATAAACTAACAGAATTATTTAGTTTTGAAATGTGAATTTAATATCTGCATTAAATATCTGATTTCATGTGCAGTTTAAAAAAATGAGATAAGAAATAAAGAAAACAGGCACAACCAAACTAAAACTGATGACTCCAGCGTCCAGACAGATAAATCCAGTCTCTTACCTGGTTTGCTCCCATGCCAGGTTGATTTGTGCTCGTACCGCAGCGGACAGGAAAACCCTGACAGCAAACTTTTGTTGCTTCCTTGAATTCTCCTACAAAAATGTTGGAGAACTGCGTGAAACATTCTCCGTTGAAGCATGATCGAGCTTTGACGCGTGCCGTCAGCCCCTAGAGTGGAGTCAACCCTTCTCAATAAAAACTCACGAGTCATCCCCCTGTCCGTCTCCCCTTATATGTCACTCAAACTCAAACATTTAACTCCACTGATGCCAGACCTGTCCTCTCCAGTAAGCATTTACTTACTGAATTTGACCCACCTGACAGAAGTCACCCCAGTCCCATCTGTAGTTGTCTCCTTCTGATGTGAAAGTTAATCATCTCCTTGAACAGTTTTGTACGTCAACAGCACAATAGAGCTTCCACTAAAGAAATATTCCTATCTAAGTCACACATTTTAAACGAAAGTGAGATTTTCAGCTCATCTTCTTAGACCCAGCAATCACATCATAAAACTAAAACCATTTTATTCCTTTTTCACAGGTTTAAACGATTTCCTGAGTTGTTGATGGAATCTCTGTCATGCTTTGTTCACAGCATCCAGTTTTAGGGGGAGGAGTCAAAACACTCAACTTTACTGCTGAGTGCACCTCTTTTAAAAATTGTTTTAGAGCTTTGTGCTACCCTCTCCCTACTTACAGCCAAAACTTGTGAAGTAAACGTTTCTCTACTGCCTGGTAGCAAGCAGTGTTCTTCTCAATGTCAGAGGCATTATTCATAAACATACCACTTACAGTTGTAGTTCAAACACTACCATATATATATTTTTTTATTTTAGCTTATTTTATTGTCTTGTTTGCATGACTCTTATTTTTACTTGTTTAATGTCTTTTATTGTTTTAATTTATTTATTTTATTTTTTTAAACATTTTATGCCCTTAAGACTGTTTTGTCTTTTATTCATGATGTTTTATTTATTATTTTGTACAGCACTTTGGTCAGCTGCTGTTGTTTTTAAAGTGCTTAACAAATAAAGTTGGATTGGATTGGATATATGGTAAGAGGTATATACATCATAATGTATATCAAAATAAACCACAAAAGACATGTCTCTACATGTATAAAAATACAGTATTTTTGTCATTTAAAAATAATTGAAGTAGTTTTCCAAAGGAGCTGCTATAACTAGCAGGAAGAAACTTGATTCATTGTTGCTATGACAACGGGTTTGAGGGAGAACACAAAGTGTGAGATTGTCATCATCAATGTTTCTATGTACACAATTCAGTAAGGAATAATTAATGTACAAGTTTTACTAAAAAAAAAAAAAGCACTTTATTAATCAAGCAGATTTTTCTCTTTTTCAGAATGGAATGATATGAAAGATCTTCAGTTGACAGTCTGTCTCCTTTGGAGATGAAAAAGGCAAAATGAATAAAAGCAGACATTTAAAAAACTCAAAATGAGTTGAAAGTGCTCAGTCCCAGCTCATTTTTGTTGTGGCAGCGTGGGAGAGAAGGCCTGGCTCAGACTGCTCCAGGTCTGGGCGGATGCCAACTGCAGACCGGATATACATTTCTCGCCAACTTATCATTGGCAATACTCAAGGAGGGCACTGCTCAAAAAAGAAAAAAAAATACAATAATGTGCCAACCTTCTACAGTAGAGAACAAAGAAAATCATCAGCAGCATTCTCAACCTCCAATTACTCAACCAAACAATGTTTGTTGCTCCTTCCTGTTACTTTGAATAAGTGCGGCTAAGATGAACTGGAGGAGTGTTGGGCAGAGTGGTCGACACGGGTGCTCTTTGCAGATCATTGTTGATGTGTGAAGTGGTTCAAACAGTCAATGTGCTATAGCTTGATGGTGCCAGTGGGTAGGCTACTATTGCACAGTCGATAGTAGCGAAGGTCATTTACCAGCCGCTGCACGCTTTGAGTGAAAGAAGGCAAGTCCTGAAGAAAAAGAGAGAGGGATTGGGGGGGGGGTTAAATTAAATTACAGGAAAGACAGGAATTGTCACTGCTAAATGAGTAGATGTAAGGCAAACAGGGATATACTACTAATTTCCCCAAACAGCTGAAGCACATGACTCTCCAACCTGAGTCTGAAAGTTTCCTCCCATTCTAAAGGCAACTGTACTTTTTCAGCTTCCTCCTTTTTGTCATCCATGTCAAGGATGAAGGAATTAATTAAACTGAGATTCAGTACCAGCTTTTCCATTTTCTTTGCTAGTATTTTTTTTTTTTTAATGAATTGGCATTATACGAATAAAAAAATGCAATTCCACAGAATGCAGTTTCAAACGTATTTGACTGGACTTCAACTTTATCTGTGAAGTGCACACCTTAAACAGTTACAGCATCTCTAAGCCACAAATTTAATTCATGGATTGATTTGAAGCCTGGTTCAAGCAAACGTGGATGGAGTTACACTCATGCTGACGTTGGGGATCTAAACTCTTTTTTTTGTAAAACTGAGGAACAGTTATACATACAAAGATTATTTAACAAAACTATGAAGAGAAAAATATGTTTTCAG
Organism: Arrhamphus sclerolepis; assembly: GCA_037176975.1. Lineage (NCBI taxonomy): Eukaryota > Metazoa > Chordata > Actinopteri > Beloniformes > Hemiramphidae > Arrhamphus > Arrhamphus sclerolepis. The sequence continues at coordinate 10,668,242 of JBAMYA010000023.1, read as the reverse complement.
ACTTCAGTAAAGAAATTATGGTGACGCAAAATTCCGTGGCGATAGATGTCCAAACGTCACGTGTAACTTCTGTCCTGGGTGCCTTCACAAGTGCTTCCAAAGAGTTTTTAAAGCAGTTAAAGCGGGTCGAATCTTGTGGTCTGCCATGTTTAGCTTAATAAAATGTCTGTTTGTGACAGGCTGCACGGTGCACAATTAAGTTCCACCCTCCCACCCCCACCTGTGTTAATGTTACGTTAGATTTAGATTATTGATGCTTCAACATTTAATAATTGATTCAGAATTGTCCAAGGCTGAATCATGATGCTTCGAAGAATCAATTTTTTCTCCCACCCTTAAAGAATATGACGGACAAAGTAAATCTCAAAATACTATTGAGCATTAATAACTAAGGCAAGTTGTGTATGTAACAAGTGGTTAATGCCATCTCTATGTGCAACATACAATGCTTGCCTATAGTACATCACCATGATCGCTTAATAGAACAATATCTTTCGATTTCATAAGACGATGAATATTACAACACTGAAGCAATGACAGCACATACCCGTTCAAGCTTGAAGTTGCGTGCAAGAACAGCTCGTTGGCTGGTGTCGACACCATGACAGCCATTGAGGAACTCCGGCATGAAAACTGAATAGAAGGCATCAAAGTCAACAGAGGCCATGTTGTAAATGGCAAGAGTGATTTCCTCCTGAAGAAGGTCATGACTTTTGTGCAGAAGGACCTGCAACAGCACGTTGATGAAATGGAAGAGCATCGATGTCCGGAACAGCTTCTGAAGCACAATAAGAATGAAATTGGAAAAAAAAAAAAACCAAGTATCAGAACATGTAAAAAGAGCCACTGAAGATTTATTTTTTCTGTCATATTTTAAGCTGAGCAAATACCATGAGCACCATGGAGTGCATCTTAAAATATCAGAATTTTTATAATAAAATATTAATGATGTACCAATAAGTCGAGACAAAAGAAGATAAGAAAAACCCAGCCTTGTTGTCAACACAGTGATTTTAAAAACAGACCTACAGTTAATTGGCCTCAGACGAGCTCTTTCAATGTCTGCAGCACTTCAGACGTTGAAGAATCTCCAAAGCAGCTCAGAAAATCTGCTTCATGCTCAGTGGATTAAAGGACCAAATAAATGATCTGGTACCGCCACTGTCACAGGACTGTGTGCACAAACTTACTTTTTTATCCCACAATTTTGTAATCATTTTTTATCACCCAGTGCTCACTACCTAAGTTACAGTCCTGGGCATTGCTCTCTCTCTGCCAACGCCAGAAGGGCCCTGCACTGAGCTCAAGTCTCCTGAACTTGAGGAGTGAGCAGGCCCTTCTTTTCACCTGATGGGAGGGGTTTTTCCAGTTGGATATTCTAGCCAGATCTTCTCTGCCCCACAGGTGCCCCGGCTGGCCAGGGGAGGCAGTGCATTGTCTGGGACTGCTGCATGTTTTTGTGCGGGTAGAACATATAGCTACCCAAGGGAACACAGGGAGAACATGCAAACTGCACACAGAAAGGCCCTTTTGCCAACTGCACCCAGGACACGGGTGCTGATGATGCGTAGAAGCAAACATGTCCCCAGTGGGAATTGAACCCGCTACCTTCTAGCTGTGAGGCGACTGCACTTTATGCTTTAATCTGATCTTGAAGAAAACGGCCAACTCTGCTCTGTAATCTTCTCATATAATCAAAGATACTAATATGAAGGCTTAACTTACTCTGTGATACAACTTGTGCTTGCTGTTGAGCGACTCCAAATAGGAGAGATTCTGCTTGAAAATGTGGATGTCGGGCTGCAGGAATGACTGTCCAAAAGCCTGAAAAGATGTGCATGTCACAATTAATGGTGCTGCCAAAGCACACACATCTGTGTATAAAATTACTGAAACACCAGAATTTCAAGAATACAATCAGCTCTGTATCCTTCACAGTTAAGTTTTCTCCTGGATCAGTTGGGAGTTAATTTAAGTTATTCTCAATAACAAAGAAGTCAATCTCATTACCATACAGATTAGTCCAAAAATGTTTGATAATGACAATCACTGGGACATACAAAAACACACCTGCATGGCAGCTGTGAACTGGGCCTCATTTTCCATGGTGTCTTCAGCAGCTCCTCTTTGGACACTTGTTAAGACTGAAGTTTTAAAGAAGTACCTCCAGTTCTGGTGAAGTATTTGGTATAGCAACTCAAACATTTCTGCCTTGACATCAGGAGAAGACCGCTGTAAAAGACAAAAGATTGGGTTACACTGTTATCTAGGAAATATGACCAAAGCTAAAGACCAAAAGATCAGCACCATGACTTACAGCATTATCAAATTTGATCCCCCCAACCCCCCCCGCCCTTTTTTTTTTGCCTTCAAAATACTGCATTTGTGACATCCTTGATATTTAGCTTATATTTCACTTAATTGTTTCCAGAATTTCAAATGGATAGTTGCACAACATGCTATTGGGCTACGGCGAAATGTCTATAATAAGCATCAACTGACCTCTGCCACAACTGGGTAGACCTGCTCCATGCACAGAGAGAGGATGTTGGGTAGGAAGGGCTTGAAAGCTTGACCAGGTTCTTGTACCACCACCTGCAGGATTTTCAGGAACTTTTGCACCACTCTGCATCCGGCACTCCCCTCTTGCAAAATACTGGCTGCCAGCTGCTCCCTAAAGCAAATAAAAGTGAAATTACTTTGCACAGCCCACTAAGACAATATGTAATATCATTGTGAATATATCTAATAAAAGCAGCTATTGTCTGAAATAGGGATACTATTCCCTTTTACCTGGTGAACATGCTGAGAAATGTGTGGATGATCTGTCCTGTGAAGGCAACACCCATCTGGACTCGCAGCGCTTGAAACAGTGTCAAGAAGAAGGCCAACATCTCATCTGTCACATCTAGGAAAGAGAAGTCATAATTAACTAACCTTGCCAGTCATATTACTTTGTGCCTCTAAAGTATGTGTTGTTTTCAGTTTTTTTCCTTCTATTAACTATAACAACTCATAAGATATTTAACATTAACAAGCACTGCTTGCAGTACTGGTGATTAAGTTGACAAACTGACCTGGCTGCTGAATAAATACAGGGAAAAGGTTGAGGGACACTTGGACTGATTCCTGTAGACTCTGGTAACAGATCTGTCGTGATTTGGTAGATTCACTTGAGATGCTGTCCACAATGTCCCTGAGCAAAGGTAGGGTCTGCTGTATCACTGCTTTCACTGGAGTGGGAGAAGATTGAGACGACCATGGATGAATACATAATTAAAACAAACAGCAGCAACAAAACAAAGAGAAAAATATACTGACTGTTATCTAAGCCAGGCTGTCGTTGACTGATGTTCACTGTCCCTCTTAAACTACGATATTGCCGTGTGAGAGCAGCCAGTAGACTGGCGTGGTTGCTGGAGCGTGTCTGCCATTGCTGTTCACTCTCTGGCAAGTTTGGCCACGGGAGAAGCAGCATGTTGGATAAAGCTCTACACACGAGCATGTGAGCCTGTATGAAGCAAGGAAAACATGCAATACTAAGATATTTAATATTTATTCAATTTAATAATTATATCACTGAAATCTAACCTTCAAATACAAATTCAATTCATCATTATGATCTCAATTGGTTTACCTAGAATTGAGTTTTGAAATAAAGAGACATTTCTACAATAATAAACTTAAATACAAATTCAGAGCTGATGCTGATAAATGTGGTATATTTTTACAAAGTACATGAAAAATAAAACAAAACCAATATAATACCTCTTGGGGAAGTCTGTGGGTCTGATTCTCTGAAGTAATAAGGTTGAAGACATTTTGAACTGCTGGCAAAGTGACCATGAATACGGGCCTCACTGTCGAGGTTATGGACACCATGAGATGGCATGATGAGAGCAGCAACTTTTCAGGTACCTACAGGAGATAAAAATGGAATTTGTATTGAAGTAACATAATTAAAGAGTAAAGAGTTTTATCATGTGTACACATAACCGTATAAGAAGAAAATAAATTTCAGAAAAACAACTAACAGCATACCATTTTATTCTGTACAACACATGAAACTTTTACAAACTCACTCTTAACACAGGTGCGAAAACCAACAATAAATAAACAGGAAGATAAATAAAACTCCTTTCTAAATGTCAACTAAAGCAATGAGAAAATAATTACATTTAAAAATACAGATTTTGTCCCTTTAAAATATACAAATGAACTTGAATGAAGCATGTTTGAGTTGTGTGCTATATTGCTTGAGTTGTCTGTCTGAATAAGTTCACAGGTGCTTTAATTCTCCTCTGAACTTCATGCGTCTTTCTCACAGTGACCCCTCTTATTTTTTATGATTGGTAGAACCACTGACACGTCCACTACATGAGTGTCACATGCAGCAAAGGCCTTTCCTAGTCTGACTCACTGCAGACCAGTAGATTATTTCGCACTAGTCAAACAACGTACCAATTCCAATGCAGCCCTCTGCATATTACAGTATTTCCCTGTTAACAAAGCACTCTTGCAACATAAAACCAACATTCAGAGAAAGTAGGAGGAGTTGAAATCTCCATAGACTGTGGTTCCATTGTAAGAAAACACTCAGGTGAAACTCAGTATAAGCTAACAAGTCTTCTATCCATGTATGGTCTTGTATAGATGTGGTGTTTCTAGGCGTTAAGAGGGAAAGAGGAAATGTAATCTGGTTGTTTGTTTGGCAAACCAAGTGTGTTTGGTTAGATCATAAATATCAAAATCTACTCATTTAAATATTCTAAGAATTAAAGGGAGTTCCTGTTTCAGGGAATCCCCTCAGTGCTTTATTTTTTTTTTTAAATATTGTGTTGATAAGAATTTGAAGAAACAAGTCTGTTCTTGTATGCAACCAGGAAATAATGCTTGTTGAGAGGCAAACTACCTTAGTTGTAATGAGTGGGCTACCAGCATCTACTGCAGATGTAATGAGGCTGATGAACTGGCTCTGGTTTTGATTGTGGACTTCGTTGTAGAACTGTGCGAGCCAGTGAGAGTAGGCCTGCAAAGCAGCAAGGGCCTGTGCATGTCTGTAAACAAACAAAGAAATGCACAGACTTATACAATTATAACAGGCTTCTTTATGCAATGTACCCTTAAACAACATCAGTATTCATTGTCAATAAATGTTAAAAAACAGCTGGGCCAGCAATACCATTCACTTTTCAAAAAGATTCTCATGAAATGAGTTTGGTACTCCTCCCATTTACATTACTAACTTCAAAGTGGCTTTGGGTGGACTTTATTCAGTGACTCTCTCCTGTCCAAGGAAAACTGAGTCTATCACTAGCATTCCTACTCCACACTATTTTAGATATCTTTTGTTGGCACTAGTCAGGTTGTCGCATTTCTCTTATTGGTTGTATGTCTATCCAATGGTGTCCAGAGGCAGTTACTTTGGTGTCTGTTCGTACTGTCCTAAAAATCACATCCAAAGAAATCAGCCTAATTCTTTGTATCTAAAGGCTCTTTTCCACTAGTACCTACTCGGCTGGACTCACCTCGACCTCAGTCATTTTCCATTACAGTTCAGTACCACAATGTGGGTGGGGGATTCACAGTAAAGCGGTGACATCTTTATATGCGACAACTCCGGTCACATATGCAAAAATAACAAACAAGGCCATCGGGGCGTCCTCGTTGCACTATGGAGAAGGTTTGCTTGCCGTTTTTAGCCGTATCAAAGTTTAGTTGTGAAAATAAAGTTGTAAAGGTAGAGTAAATCAAAGTCACTGTTGCAGAGTTTTCAAAACGTCAGGTATGAAGGAGTCGCTCTCATGACTCATCAGTGACGTCACTCTCTGGCCAATCAGTGGCATGTATCCTGGTGACGTTGCATTTTCGGCCGGACTCAGCCTGGTTGGAACCCCAGCCGAGTAGGTACGAAAAAAACAGGTACGAGCCGGTACTACGACCTCATAGAGAACCCTTAAAGTGGAGCTGAGTCGAGCTGTGTAAGTATTAGTAGAAAAGGACTGTTAGAAAATAATCAGGATGGGCCACTACATGGCCTAGTGGTTAAAGCAGGTGGCCCATGTACAGTGGCTCAGTCCTCATGCAGCGGTCGCAGGTTCGACTTCTGTCCAGTGACCCTTTGCTGCGTGTCTCCCCCATTCTCTCTGCCCCACATTCCTGTCTTTCTAGTTTTTGTCAATAAAAGGCCACAAGTGCCAAAAAAAAAAAAAAAGAGAAAACAATCAGGATGGCTGGCCAGGCTACATTTACAAGGTTACCTGCTAGGCATTTTAAGCTTTCATAAAGGCAGTAATTTTAACTGGATGAACAAAGCTCTGATCAACAGTGAAATTTAACATTTGCCTATTGCAAAATTAACATATTGGGACCAGCGTAAGCTAGTGCCAATGTTGAGAGGATGTTTCTGATCTTAAGAGGTTATATGCAAGACACAGTAGTATGGTCTATGCTACTAATATGTAGTAGCATAGTCTGGAATTCAGTCACGTCAGTCTCTGAACTAAAATAAATCCTGTAACTTCAATATTTTCCATATTGAAGTTACAGAATGTAGTTACACAAGTTGTTTTGAGCAGGAAACAAGGACACCGAATAGAGTAAGTTTTTAAACAGGAAGCAAAGACATTAACTCTGTGTGAACAGAAGGGGTGACATTTCAGTGGCTTTAACAACTTCACAAGTTTTATAAAATTTACACAAACATCTCAACACTGGACAGTTTTTTGTGGGTTTGTTTTTTTCACCCATATCTTAACAGTGCCCTCCTCTCACATATAGAGCGCTTTGGTTAAAGTTTCTTTTCAGCATGTGATACTCACACATCAATGAGGTCAGGTTTGAGCACAGAAGGCACAGCTGTCTCCAGGTCATAAAGGCTGATCTGAGAGCCGTAGCAAGTGACTTTCACCAATCTTGAAAAAGAAACAAATGGTCCATTATATTTTGAATATTTAAATAAATAAATAAATGAATGAATACCGCATCAAGTTTCAGCACAGAAAACTGAATAGATAAAAACATTAAACTATGTTAACAGAAATAGAGGGAAATGGCAACTTAAGTGTGCCAGGTTTCAGTAACAGAATTTCCAATATTCTGAGAGAATACTGCTCTAATCGTATTGTGTTTGTGTTGTAATCGAATGTAGACAACTATCCTCCTTGTTTTTGATGAGCAAAAAAAAAAAAACACTGACCTCTCAACCACAGCTAGTGCGTCATTGAAACGTGCAGGAAAGACTTCTCCTATGAAATGCTCAGCCAACCGCCCTACAGCTTGAAGCAGCGAGCTGAGGTCCCTGAGAGAGCAATGAAGTCGACGGCAGTCGTTCTCTGCTGTAATATTCAGCCTCCGACCTGGCAGGGAATAGAAAATATGAAACAAAACCCAACCAACAGCATAAGCGCAAGTTATTCTCTGGTTTAATTAATGAGATTACATTACAAGTGCTTTACATATCACTTACTTGTGCCAGTGGTGACAATAAACTGCTGCAAACCCAAGTATACATCCAAATTTTCTTGAAGGATTGGAAACTTGAGAAAAGGGACAGGAATAAAATGAGGCTCCAAAATACTTTGGAATGTATTTTATATCAAACATACTTTCACAAGCAACATTCACAGTCATGTAAATGCAATTCTCATTTTGGACAGTAACCTGTTCTTTTAGAAGTGCACATGAAAGAACTAGAGAACTAAAACATGACCCCACTGCAGATTTGCATGTCTTGAAGCAGTTTCATGGCAATGACATGCAGCGGGAAAAGAAACTAAGTAACCACCCTTGTAACATTGTGAATGATATAACGACATGGCCAAGAAGTGCAGTGCAGGATTTTGATATCACGAGTATCACTATAAGGGTGTACCCCTGCACAGGAATTAACGGGTATTGATAATAAATGGATGGACTATGACTTAGTAATACATGAAAATTAAATAATGTCACATATCACTGAGACATGATGGTGAGATATGAAGCAGTAAGTAACACTCAAAAAAAGAATCTTGTTGGTATGACTTCTAAATGAAATTGAACATCAAAAACATCTTGCCCAATATTAGTGAACCGTTTATGTTTTTAAAGCATGTACTTTAAAAGAGTGAAGAAAGTGACTCAAGTGTCTTACTTGTGATACTGTGTCGATATACTAAACATTGCAGGATATGATAATTTACTCCAAGAATTCTTTAAGAGTAAATTCTCATTGTTTTATTTCTTTAATTGACCAAACAGAAAACACTTGTGGCTTTTAAAGCTAATTTAATACTCCAGTGGTTTCACAAATGAACAAAAATATACATGTCATTGTCATGTGTAAATTTAGCTTAATGTAAGATGTGCAATGGGCTTGCACAAGTAATTTATAGCAGCATGACAATGAGGTGAATTGATGATTGATGTCTGCAGTCCAGTATAATCGCCAGCAGTTAATATGAAGCCTCACTTCCTACATAAATGTTTTCATGTATGACCAGTCCAAGCTTTCTTACAGCTATTACACAAGTAGTTTTGCACATTTGCTCTGAGGGAGGGGGGAAGGAAAAAAAAAAAAAAAAAAGAAAAAGCTTCTTCAGGGAATGACTTCAAATAAAATCCACACAACACTGTTAAATGTGACTATTGAGAACATAAAATGGTAAATATTGTATTGTATTACCAGAGTAGAAAATGCATGGGATGGGAGCAGCTCCATCACCTTGGCAACCACCTCCAGACTCTGACGTAGGTACCTCTGCCACTCGGTCTGTTGCTACAGGAGAAAGGAGAACTTTTCAGACATTAAAGGTACATGCACCTTTGCATCATGTGAATGTTGCAAAGGGCCACAGATAAGGAAAATAAGATAAGGAAAATAAAAAGATTTATGACCAATAGTTGTGATATTATGTAAACTGTTCTGGCCAAACAGGCCATCAAACAAGACTGTGCTGTTTATCAATGTGGGTTTAACTTGAAAATGAGACTTGATTAAGTATGAAAGACACAAAATCTAATAAGATCATAAAGACATTGGATCAGTCTCAGCCAAGATACAAATAAACCACAATATTGTAATTTAAAAGGTATTTTAAAAGTTGTATTTGCTAAGTTGGGTTAGAATGTGTTGAGGTACATGGCTTTATAGAGGCAGTATAGAGAAAACAAAACATGTGAATGTTGCAAAGGGGTTAGTATGTTAAGAGTCTTAGGATCATATAATACATTTTAGACTTTGTGTTGACATAAATGCTATACAAAGCACAGTTAAAGTATATTTTATGTAAAATATTCTTACATCATCATCCAGAGTTTCATCATCTAGCTCTTCCAGCTGGGCCTGATTGTATCTGAATTGTATGCGATTCAGAACCTCCCTTAACAAAAGAACTAAAGCGTCTTTGTACCTGTTAAAGGATAAATGAACATCTCACAAACTGCAATTTAAAACAAAGCCAGGATAGAACACATCAAATATTGTATACACTTTGTTAACTATGATATACCATATGCACTTGCATTAAAGACATCAATCAGTTTTAGCTTACTTGACTTTTTAGAATCCAAGTCTACGAAGCACCTTACCTATTAAGGACACTTTCTCTGTCTGCAAGTCTGCTTTTGATTTTGGTTGTTAGAAAATCCAAAAACACACTCCAAATGTCCAAACAGGCAAAGTATCCCTCATGGGTAGGCTGAAAATTGAATAAAAAGTAGATATGCATGATTCCTCTCGCAATCATCATCACACAGCTTCAATAAATGTTTTACAAAACCAAGGTTACCTGGTTGAATGTGTACTTGAAAAGTTGGGCAAGAAACTCTACAATAGGAAACTGAGGACTTGACTCAATCCTCCTTAAGTGAACACTGACGAACAGGCGCAGAAAATCTGTGAACTTTTCCAAGTAACTGCAAAATTAGAAAAAGATCAGAAATACAAAACAGTTACAACACACATCTTGCTGTCATGTGCTTACACAACTGTAATTTACATTTTGATTACAGTCACTGACAAAATGACCAGCCTCAAGACTACACATATCATATTTGTTTAAAAACAAATAATGTGCCACAGATAAGGAAATAAAAAGATTTATGACCAATAGTTGTGATATTATGTAAACTGTTCTGGCCAAACAGGCCATCAAACAAGACTGTGCTGTTTATCAATGTGGGTTTAACTTGAAAATGAGACTTGATTAAGTATGAAAGACACAAAATCTAATAAGATCATAAAGACATTGGATCAGTCTCAGCCAAGATACAAATAAACCACAATACTGTAATTTAAAAGGTATTTTAAAAGTTGTATTTGTTAAGTTGGGTTAGAATGTGTTGAGGTACATGGCTTTATAGAGGCAGTATAGAGAAAACAAAAGGGGTTTTGAGAAAGACAATGAGGAAGTATGACAGTGCAACTTCTGATTGCCATTTAGGTTTGAGAAACAAAACCACAGATAACCAACTTACCACAAAAAATAAAATAAAATACAGCAATGTTTACACATTTTCAAATGTATCAGCTTTTGGACTGAGCCATACCTCTCATCAAGCTCCTGTAATCTGCTCTTGACAGTGTGAGCGTTATTTTCCCGTGTCAGCCTTTGAAGAAGAAAGAAAGTCTGCTGGAACATTCGCAGCAGATATTCCTCAAAATCCATTGGCACACAGTTTTTTGAAACCAGTTCATTGACGCAGGTCATGGCAAGCACACCAAGCCGAGCGCGGTCCACCTTGTTAGCCTCATTCTGCTGCCCATTTCGCCCTTCTCCATTTGATGTTGGTGGTACAGTCCCAGGATTAAGTTGTCCATTAGAAGAGGTTGAGATGAAAGTTCCTGTCTTGGCCTTTGTCCGTAAATCACAACCAAAACGTGCAAAATGAAAAATGGATGCCAGTAGGGTGGGTGTTATACTTGTGGACAGGGGGATCCAGCTGAACAGGTGTGCCAAACACTCCAAAACTAGACAACAGAGCTGATGACTCTCATTGTCCAATGCTGCCATGGGCTGACAGAGTAGCTTTGAGTATTGGCTGCCCTGAAACAAACTGCCCAGCAATTCCACTGAAGAATTAAGAGCACAAAATTATAGCGTTAACACACAGAGCGCTTGATAAAACACTCGTTATAGGCAGTATAAAGCATTAACAATAAAAACAAGCAACTGTATCGTTGTTGATTTTTTTTTTTTTGTCTTAGCAGATTTAAAAATCTCACTACTCACTACTTTCTCCTGATGTGGGTGAAGGAGGTGGGGTAGAAGCTATCACACTGTGCTTGTCCCAGTAAGTCTCGAGGATACCTGATCAACAAGAAGTAAAAGAAGCCATTTACAGACGTGTCCTCAAGAGATTTAAAAAATTCTCCAGACTTATTAATCTAGGAATCTAGATGTATTGCCAGCAAATTTTAACTTTCTCAGCAGGTCCATTTCTCTACCCTCCATTGGAGCTCATTAATCACTCCCAATAGTCTTGGGGGGCCAATCAGATCAGCCTATCCTTGTAGAGTCTCTGGATCAGTTTAATGTGATGACAAAAGGCCTGAAACACTGTAGTCTAGATGGTAAACAAATAAGATGGCTGCAGCAGGGGAACTTCCAAGACAATCACTTGGGGACTGTAATGGATAAGAGCCATCTCATTTACAAATGATAAGGTAAACTTGCTCTAATGATAAAGTAGGCTAAAATCAAGAAGATGAACATGATTATGTATATGTCTAATGTTAGCTGTAGCCCGCTGTGTTGCACACAGTTACATTTTTTGGAGGTCTGTCACACCCTACATCTGTCTACCAACTTTTAGCTTTGCTCAAATGTTTTAAAGATTTTATCTTTATCCAATTCAATTTTTTAAAATTTCATTAGCCCTTAATGTTGAAACTAAACTGTTATTCACATCAGGAAAATATGTTGTGAAAAGTCTGAAGCAGAACTCACCAGTCAGCAGTCCAAGCACTGTCGGTACCTGCTCCAACAGCAGTTTACGCAGCTCCTCTTTCCTGGCAACGCTGAGGTCTTCTCGAGGACAAGCCAGTTCCTCCGATGTGGTCTTCAACATCACCAACCCCAGTGGAGCCAGAGCTGGAGTCTGGATCAGCTGTAGTTCAAAGATTGGCAATCAACATTTAGAATGACAAAAAAGCATTTCCTTCAAAACATATTAAGCCCTTTTCACACATGCTGCAATCCTTAAATGTTCAAGGAATGTGGCATGTACACAAACTCTCAGGACTTATTTCAGAGGCTATCAAGCCAGCATTTCAATAATGTGTGCATGTAGCTAGTAGCATTATGTTCAAGTAGGTTAGAGCTGTGCTCATAAGGGTTGCTGCTTTATGCCTTTTCCTGCTGACATGCATGCTGCAATCTACTACTGCGGACATGTTCAGATTCATGTAAATATCAATATAAAAAGATTCAAACAGCAAAAAGTGCTGTAAACAAAATTGAGCAAAATTCCAATTTGGACTTTTTTGACTCTGTCCTGCATCATACATGATGTAGAGATGCTCCCCTACACCCTCTCCAGCTATGAGAGCACATTTCCATATAAAAAAAAGTCTAGTCTAGCAGAAACCATGGGAAAAGTCGATACAACAGTCTTGTAAAAATGTTGTACAAAAAAAAAAAAAAAAGAGTAGAGGTGAAGATTTCATGAGGGTTGACCAACAGATCAGGTTGGCACATTCTGTTTTAAAAGTATCCAAACTGGATTATAGATGTATCTATTTAAGCAATATCAGATGAATAATTTCAAGAGGCAGTCAATGTATTCTCTGCTTCTTTAATGTTTAAAACATTGACCATTCAAGGAAATATTAAAAACACTCTCAGTTTGACACATACATGCAAACAAACTGGTAAAAATATTAACTTTAAGCCTATTAAGAGACAAATTGCACATAAAACACTATCCCACATAAGAACTATATGTAAGTGCTTTAGTGTTAATCCACATCTAACTTTTTCCGTCATAAGGCACAGCATACAACAGATAAAAGCGCTCAACGAGAATCTAAAGGCTCCAGTGTAGATGCACCACAGTTTAACAATTGCTTTTTATTGTCCTTAATCGCACTGTTCTCTAAAATTGTATTTTTCTGCTGTCATTTGATACTTTGAAAGCTGAACCATCATCAAACAGTAGCATTGACAATATTAGTTCAAGGGATCAGTCTCTCACCAGTCGAGAAGTAACAGGAAAAAAATATATATAATCTTTGAAAAATTCTTAAAGTTATTTAATATTTGTTGTAACACTAAACATTTAACAATTTTTATTTTTGACATGAAAGTTCTGCATCAAAAATCCCAGTTCCTGAACACATTTTTAATCAACTGTCATCACTGAAAATAAAGAGTTAAATTCCATAAACATTGAAGACCTGCAACACACTGTATTTTAAGCATAATTTCATAAATGTATCCTTTGAAATTAGATTTTTTTTTTTAAATCCAGCTTCTTTGTTCAGTTCTTAAAAGATCATTCAGTGTGCATTACTGATGATTAAAACTTTAGCTACATTTCAAAAGCAGCAAGGATTTAACAGGGCTTACCTGAAGGGTATTTGAAAAAAAATCATGGTAAAACATCGGCCAGTCCTGGCGTCCAATGTCCACAATGACTTTGCAGAGTTTGTTACGGATAAAATAGGGCACAGATTTGTGATGAGCAAGTAGGAGTTTGGGCAGACAGCTGCGAATCTCCATCTTGTCTTGTGAAGCCACACCAATCCACATTTTGTTCACCAGGTTCTAAAAGCAAAAGACAAGAATCACTTATTGATTGTCTGAAGTAGACTAAACATTTTACATGCAATTGTCCATTAGAGGAATTAGTGATTCGCGAGACTAAAGAGGAATTTGTATCTCGAAGAGTGCTTCTCACAGATTATTTTTTCAGTTTACAAAGCCAACAATGCAACTGATCTTGGAATGCATATCTAAAGTGCATTATTCATGGCAAGATCACAATAAATATGAGGATAAAGGAGAATATTTATTTACTTTTATAGAATAAAGTAAAATGCACACACAGAATAAATGCATGAAACACATTCTTATTGATATACACCTCTCCCTGCATGGTGTGTATAAAACAATCCCTTTATCTAATACTGTTTTTCTATTCTAAGAATAAGATGCTAGACAGTACTCTGAACTTCAAAATGCAGGACTTACTTCAAATACTGTGAGACTGTACATCATTACATACTCATTCCGAGTATTGGAGAGGAAAAACAAGCAGTGACGCCATGCCCCAGTCTGCTGTGCAAAGTTATTCAGCAGCTCTTCTGCAGAAAAAAGGAAGTAGGCAAGATTTCTGTCACAGGGAGACAACACCATAATACTCACAGACAAATTGAAAGTAATTCGTACAATACAGGAAATGTATGAAAATGCCATACAAAAAAACTATATAGAATATAAAATAAATATCTTAAATTCACATTCACAATTCAACAGGGACAACCAAAAATCAAAAGAGGAAAGAAAGAGATGCTCTGGGCAGAATATCTTGTTAGAAGAACCAGAAACTTAATTTTACAAGCAAAAAGGGTTCCTGTTACTAACTCTTTTACAAGCAAGAAGGGTTCGTGACAGGAAATGAGGAGGCGGTCTCCACATGTAGCAATGGTTCTAGTGGCCTAGATTTGAATTTGGGGTGGGTTATTGAATGCTAATTAAGATAATGTCCATGTCAGGCAATTTTGGATTATCTTAATATTGCATATAATCTTCTTTTGTAAGAAGCTGCACAGGTCTCATGATTGAATAAATGCCAGCACTGGTCATATTTTCCTGCTCCCAGTGACCCAAGTAACAGCATGACTGGTAGTGAAACAAATGAGATGTTCACTGGATACACCACATGCCTTGTTTTTGAACTAGTATTCTTGAGTCACTGCAACATTAGCAGTAAACAGTACTTTTTTTTTTTAAGCTGTTCCCTTCAGGGATCGCCACAGCAAATCATCAGCCTACAGCTAACCCCATCTCACATTTTAAAATTGCAATCCCAAAATTTGAAAATGAACTTTTTTCATTAAAGTTTTGCATCTTAAGAGCAATTCTAATGTTCTCTTCCACAACTACCAATATATGCACTTAACAATCATCTGTAATCTCATGTGATCATGGTGCTTTCTGTAGTTGTCAAACATCCAGGGAACCATGAAGACAACCAATAATAAAATCACGAGTTTAACGCAATCTGAGGAGAAAATTGTGATTCAGACCAAGGATTGGGATTGCATAAAAAAAGACTGTCATATGATGTTTTAGTCTGCCCCTAATCTGAATCTTCAAAGATTATATGGTATGCACATTAACTATGAGACTGCCGAGGCACTCCTGAAATTTGACATTGAATTATTTTTTATCATTTTTATTTAATTGAAATCCTAAAAGTTTTACATGTCGTTAATTTTCAAAATTGAACTTACCAATTTCCCTTTTCCGTTCATTAGTTGTGCAGCTGTGAAAGAACTCTGTCATCAGGTTCTCTAATGCACGCAGGGATGCCTCTTCTGAACCCTAGTTGATGATAAAAGATTTAGATGAGCACAAACAATATAAACACTGATATTCAAAGCACACACCAGTGAATAATTCTGTCCATTCAATATCTGTCACCAAGCCTAAATAAAGAGGAGGACTCTTCCTACTTCTCTTCGTGAACAACAAAATCTACCCTCACATTTATTATAGCTAAGGGAATTCAGTGTAGAAAACCATCCAGGTTCAGGGGATTGGTTAGCAAGCTGTGGACCTACCTGTGCATGTTCATACTTGCACATATTATTATTTTCTTGTTGTCACAAGTACCTTTAACTCTGTTGTTGTTGTTTTTTAAATGCACAGTCTCACGGAAATATAGATACGTCAGTTCTACAACTCAAAGCTGCTACCTGACTTTGTAAAGTGGATGAAGGTGGGCCCTGACATGCAAAACAAGATATATCAAAATGAGGTTTTTAAAGAGCAGTTCCCGTGGCAGCCAGGTCTAAATTCCTCAAATAAGCCACAACTTGCCGGAGCTCAGATCTGCTCAAAGAAAATATTTGGTTTTGCAAGATGGGCGTCTTGTACTATAAAATGGCTCAACGATCAGCCACATCCCCTGAAACACCTAGCCTCAAACCGTTAGATGACATAACTGACAAGGAGGTCCACAGTTCATCCATTTATGCGTTATTAACTGAATGTTATGAATTTATCTAGCTGGTCTTACAGCTCAGCATACAAGAATAAAATGATATCGTTTGATCTTATAAACAACAACAAAAAACAGTAAGGGGAAAACTCGAAAACTAACGCATGTAGAATTATACTTACCATGTTTGACTGGCTCAGATGTTTTCTTCGGCTCACTTAAACGTTGATTAATTCTCGTGAAAAAGCCAACATTTGTTGCGTTGCTAGTCAATCCTGCAGCTAACCTTAGCTAAGGTGTTGCTGGCTAACAAAACCGCAGAGGGTTTTCATCATGGTCTGCACGCACTTTAATTTAAATGCTAGCGTTGGCTTTAAAAATATAAATAAGCGCAATATAGCAGTTTTTTCAACCTAGTCTTAATAAAATTCGTCTCTGACTACCAGACAAACAAGACTCAGCACTTCATCGGCTACCTCAAACTGATAGGTTAGCTGCACCGCCGTCCATTTCTAGCTACGTTTACCGTCGACTATCTTAACTCGTATTTGTATAAAATCTGGCCAACGTCGACTCCTCCAGCACTGGCGAAGTGTGCAGCATTGATTAGGATTCAACGTCAGCCATTTCGACGATAAATTACACAGCTGCTAACGTTGTAGCGGATGGCTAACTCGTTAGCTTTTCTAGAAGGATGAAGGCATCATTTTCTTCAGCTAAATGTCAGCAGTTGGCATGCTGCTGCTGCTCACGACAACTGCGCTTTAACCGTTCCCGATTTCAAAATCGGACGAATATGCACGTCCAGGGCATATATCTTACACGCTTGTAATAATACTGAATAAAACTTCTGTTATTTCCCTTTTCGGAGCTTAGGGCGGCTCAAGACCACAGTTAGCTGCAGGTTAGGGTTTGCCTCGCAACTTCCTCTTCAGATACAACCATAGACGTTCCAGTCTCTGTCAAGTTACTGAGCACAATAAACTCCACATCCGGTTATTCCTTTCAAAATAAAGAACACTTGCGACAATATTAAGTCGAAGTAAAAGCGGTGAACTGAATTAAATGTATTAGTAATTGAGTTAGGCCAGACCAGAACAATAGATCAAGAGATATAACTTTATCTAGCAGGATTTATTGAAAGAAAGAAAGAAAGACAGAAATCATCAGTAAAACCTGCTGCATGAAACCGAAACTGTCAAATAACTTCACTAAAGGTGGTTAATGTAGTCATGTAAAAATTATTTTCTTTTCTTTTTGAAGTATTGAAAGATATTCAATATAGTCCAAGTACCTCATATTGACATACATACATTCCACTGCTACCTTCCACACATTGGCTGACTTGTAGTTGACTAATTAAGTCACAATTCACACCGTGTATGACAAATGGGATTTTACTGTCCATTGATGGAGCAGAGCAATAATCTTAAAGTATCATTTACAATTCAAGATAAGTGAACACACGTATGTAATATTTATATAGTGCCATCTATGCTTTGCAACAAGAATTTTAAAACAGAAACTTGTAATGATAAAATAAATTTGATTGTGGGCAATATTTATAATTACTCTGAAGGCAAATAAATAAATGAAAAAAAGTAAAATAACTACAAAAATAAATGCATCCAGAGAGTATAGAACACCTTTGATTCTCAAGCAATACATTTTCATTTTTAACTTGAACAGACAATTCTCCTACCTGTGGACAACTAGTAGGATCATAAAACTGAAGATTTTAGTTGTATAAAATCTAAACGTAAATGCTTATTAGTTTTTTAGCATATAGGTAACACAGCAGACACAAATGAACATTGTCATTTAAATGCTGGTATAGATTCTCACTCATCGGGGTCATGGTAGTCCCAAGTGCTTAGTTTCCTATTCTTAGATAGGCAATTATAAAAGTTTTGTTTCTGCTTAATTCCAACAGAATACATTACTCAGTAATCATTGGCTAAAACATTGTGGTAGCCAACTGAAGAAAAATCCCTCTAAAACTACAGATGACAATAATTGGTGCATGGAGTGCACTATTACATCAGGGTCACTGTAGAGAGAAACAGAGTCAAATCTGGACTAAAGTCTAAGACAGTAAAGACATTTTCATCCTATAAAAAGATAAATAAAATTAAATGGATCTTTTTTTTTCTTGATTATTTCATCGTCAGATGGACTCATCATTTTTCTTAAAGGTGTGTTGTCTTTGTGCTTGCATGCTATATGCCCATGCCCTGTCCACGCCATGTCCCTCAGTCCTACAGGGTTGCCAGTCTGGGAAGGGAAAACGACCAGCTACCACTAAGGCATCATCAGGAAGCTCAGTCTGTAACTTTTCCTGCAATAGTGAAAGCTAAGAACACAAGAGAACAAAGTTACAGCAACACTTATCCATAAATGACATACTGATAATGCTGGTGATGATAATCGTGATATTAATAAAATGACATCATTATTCTGGCAACAGTACATATAGTATGAAAACATCATGTGCTCTCTGTTGACATTAAAACCAAAATGCCATTTTTCACATATTTTATACATCATTTTACAGTTACTATATAAAACTTTAAACAGGCAAAAATATAGACCATATACATTTTAGATAATTAAGGATACTGTTGTTCACTGTCAATGTGATGTGTGTGACCTGTCCAAGACATCACTCCATCACCACTTTGAACAAGACAGTGAATTATGGCTAAATATCTCTGCTTTGTCTGTTCGAAGCAGATTGCTCCAGATGTTTTCCAGTTAGTTCAGATTTGATCTTGCAAACTGATGCCATGTTACTACATTCTTTGTGAAGCAAAGATACATTCTTTTGGGAGCTACTCCAAACAATTGAGCAAGTCTTTTCTTTTCCAAATTGCACTGACAGGAACTATGGAGTTGCAGATGTGATGTTTCTTTTTTTCATTTTCTTTAAGCATTGCAGTTTGACTTTGAGCTGAACATGCTGGAACATCCTGGGATGCATTTTTACTTGGACAGTTACTTGGATTGATTGGCAGTAACACTTGTCTCTTCAAGATAATTGATGATGTCTTTCCTCCTTGACATTGTGTTAACAAAAAAATCCAAATGGTCCAAACCACCAAACTGCCAAAACGTCTGCTTTTATAGAGGTGCTCCCGTTTTGCTGGTGAACAATTATTTGATTAGCAGTATCTGACTGGTACCCTTTTACGATACCAAATCAAAAAAGATAAATATATTTAAAAAAAATAAAAATAAAATAAAATGCAGAGACTTGAACGAACCTGTTTTGTTTTTTTGCACTGTATGACGTTTAGCAAAAGCATGTCTTGTTCATTTTATTTGTTAATTTGCATCAATTTGAATTTTAGGCCTGTACCACATTGTGAGAAAGTTGATACGGGGGCACAAGAGTACTAAAAAAACAAAACTGTGAATGTAATAATATATACATATATATCTATAAACAGTTCAATTAATCTATATCAATGTCAGTGCATAAAAGCCAAAAAGCAAAGCCTAACTTGTCCTGAATTTAAAGTTCTTTGGAAGAAATAAGGGTGTATCAGTTCTTTGCACACTATTTTGCATTTTGGCATAGTTTTTGTTACATGAATAATGTAACATGGCAATATATCATGTTGTTGTTTTTCATTTGAGATGGTGTTACCCTAAGAGCAGGTGAAAAAATTGTTTTCAATTTCCTGATATGCAAAACCTTAGACTTAAAATAAAGTGAAATTTCTTTTTTACACAACTGGATATGTTTATTGTATTACTCACCACACTGGGAGCCAAAAACACTGTCACATTCTTGCATTTTGACAAATCTACCTGTGATGAGATGCAAAACACAATGTAAATTGACCCAAAGCCTTAAGAGTTTGCATTAATCAATAATATTGAGTTCATTTTAAATGAAAAGATGAACCATGAGAAATACAAACAGTCAGGAAGGAAGGAATATCAGAAGGAAATACTTTGTATATGTCCAAAGATCTCAATGCTGAGTCAGTTAACTTTTGGAATTTTGAACTTAAGAGTTTACATGGGAGGGTGGTTGTCAGACTGTGTCATTTTACAGCCCTTTTTGGAGTTACATGGGGTGATTTTCACCTTCAAGTACAATATTTTTGCATTAATAAATCACTAATGGTTTATGAAAAATCTGAAAATGTAGATGACAGTGTAACAGATGCTCAAGTGAGAAAATTCAAACCTTCCAGAGATCTTCCCGCCGGTAAATAACTTTTCCCTGGTGGCCTGATCTCCAGGCATGAAAGCGAGCTAGACGAATGAGCCAGGGGTTGAGCTCATAACCAATAGCAGGACTGAAACCATGATGGTGGGCTTCCAACACCTTTAGGGTTAAAAGTAACAACAAACAAAACTTTTCTATAATCAGTGCATGTACTCCAATTGTTTTGGTCATATGCTCATACTTACTATACGACCATCCCCAGATCCCAAATCTACAAGGCCTCCCTTTCGACCTCTCAGCAGTGTCATCACATTATCTACTTGGGCTTTGCTGGCAGGAATGTAGGGAACCTGGACAAAATTTTAAAGGGCTAATGAGAAAAGGAGTGATGTTCAAGTCTTTTAGGTGTATACATTTTTTGAGAACACTGAAGTTTTTACACCAATGTTGCACCTGCAGCCTCAGCGGGACTTTTCGGAAGCCTGGCTGAAGGATTCCCACCCACATAGCATATACAGCGAGACCAGAGCCAGCGGCGATCTGAGCAACACCCCAACCTCCAAGCTGCCTCGTTTTCAGCTCACTGAAGACCTCATCTGATGTGTCGTCATCCATTCCTGCATGAAATGTATGGATCTTAGTGTGTACACGCACACACACACACACATATGTGTATATTATATATACATATATATATATATATGTACATACATACACATATAGTTTATTCTGAGCATGTGGTGAAAAAGATATTTATACAATTTTATTTTATTGAAAAGTCAAAACAATGAACGAAACATTCAATTTAACACAAATGCATGAAAAGGAGTGGGAGGAAGTATACACTTATTAAATCCCACCACTTCACCCAGTGTCAATATTTAAATATTTAAATACTTCCTTATCAGCCCTGAAATTAAATTATTAAAAAAACAATCGTGATTCTGTGCAAATCATATGTTCAACATTAAAAACATTGCTTACAAGTATTAATCACACATTACTTGCGCAGCACCTCATATAAGTCAACCTTGTTCATTGCAAGGTGAACGTCATCTTCATACCTTTGCTTGTGTTGTTTTAGATTTGGACCTTTCTTGATCTCCACATTTAAACTACTCCATAGCAGTCTAATCTATCGTACCAAAACGGAAGCATTAATAAGGCTCTGAATGCAAATTCGGGTAAAATATGTTAATTATTTCAGTTTCACCTGATGATGTAATTGATGGGTTTCTGTTTTAACTGCAACCAACGTGGTTACAACATTCCATAGAAGCGTTCAAACCTTTCTGTATTTTTCACATCGTTTTTTTTTTTTTTTTTAATGATCTACAAATGTTTAAAAAAAAAAAAAAAAAAATCAAATAATACAAAAATATAATTCATAAACAGTAATAATTTCACCAAAAAAACTCTTATAGTTCAAATTTTATATTTTCTTCAAGGTACTTATAAACATGCACGTTAATGTAAACCTGTTATTATCAGTATGTTACAGAAATAGCTCTTAACAGGCAGTTTGCGGATTCACATTGACGGAGTTCTTACTTTGTAACGTTGACGGCCAACAAATTAATTAATTAATTAATGTTTACACAACAAATGGAAAGCTCTCCTTTCCCCGTAACGAAATTTAAGAGAAAAATTGACAAAAACAAGACAAAATTCAGTTGACCTGCAAGGGTGCTGGCGGAAACATTACAACGAAGGACCGGTCCGTCGGCTATAATGTTTCGTACACACGAGTGCTTTATGTTTCCGGATCCAAGGCGCGAACCGCATGGCTGAAAATAAAAAAATATTTTTATGTATTGTCCAGCTCCATGGTGTGAACAGCAACCGGACATCACCTTCCCCTGCCTTAAGCAATATAAATAAATATTAAAATCTGTACATTTTATCACAACTCTTTTATTTGAAATATAACACAAAAACATGTAATTTCTCTTAAACACTACATGTACATCATTTTTAAACAAGTTTATAAAAATTCTTTACAAATACTGGATGTGCATTGTATCAAAGTAGAAAGAAAATCAGATAATCGCATCCATATCCATATTAAAACTGAACATATGAAAGTGGAAGTGTCCCGGCTAGTCACTGTCTGCACCATCACTGATGACGCCGCGCAGGTTGGTCCAGTCTGACAATTTTTTGCGACCTCTGGGTGCACTGCTTTCATCATCACTATCAGAGCCAGAGTCCAGAGTGCGCTGATAAGCAGAAGAGGGAGGGTCCTGGTGTTCCGGCCATGCTGCAGCTGCTCGACGCTTAGGTCGACCTGAGAGGCATTCACATCAATTCATTAATAAAAGATTTCACATAATAATCAACACTACTAACTAAGATTATGAATAGAACTAAAACAATACAAATACAAGTCATATTACACTGAGAATGTGGTTGATTGCATTATTAATATCAAAGCTATTTCAGTGAGGTGCTTATACATGTACTACACATTTGCATTACACTCATTTAATACAAAAATAAAACAAATTAGGGTGAGTTCATTTCCATCCACTTCACTGTATCTGTGCTTGTTTCTGAAAGTGCATGAAAAGAAATTACTTCTCTCCTCCAGAAAAACAGCGATAACACAAAAGTATATACCTTGTGTGGTTATGATGTTACTGGCATCAAGCTCAGCCAGTTCCTGAGCTTCTTCTCTCTTCATTCGGACTTTTTTACATTTCTCGATCGATGGTTTACCTAAGTGAAAAAGGAATGGCTGTTTAACTTTAACCAATAAATATCTGCTGCTGTGTCAGTAAGAGCCTCTGATTAGAGCTGAAATTTGAAAGTCAAGACAAATAAGAATAGATTTGTGTCAGTTACATTTTTAAACATGATAAAAATAACTTCAACAACATAACAGGTTCTAGTGTACACACATCAGAAATGAAATATAGGTTTTCTAGTAATCTCAAATGTTACTTCCGTTTTTCCACTGCTGATTGGAAAATGGGATTTAGAGATGGGTAAAGAAAGCCAGAACAAATAGTCTCGTCTTTACAAAGTAAATGAGGACTGACCACGGACACCAAGATCTTCAAGTTCCTTCTTTAGAACAGCAACTTTAGATCGAATGGAACGGCAGCCATCGAAAAGCTTCTTATAATTCTTTCTCACACCACACAGAGAAATGTAGCGTTTGAGTCTCACGATTGCTTTGTCGTCGTCCTGCAGGATGAAGAAATTGAAAGGCAAGTTATGAGGGCAGGATACAACATTTAAGGATTATCTCATTTGTCTCCTTGCTCTGTCTTCCAGACTGAGACCTGGACATGAATCTCAGTAAAACATTTTCAAAGATGCCCAGATTCCTAAAATTCCCCTGGAGGAGAGAGGAGGCCTGCCAGAGCTACAAAGACATTCCAGCCTATTGTAATGTCTGACTGCTGTGTACAAATTTACTCCCATGTTCTGTAAGTAATGCCATTTCAAAATGACAGCTCTGAAGCAAAAATGTGTCCCTCACTTCACCTACTCTATATTCCTCTTCTTCTCACATTTCTGGAGGGAGAAAATAAAGCATGAGGAGAGATGAGGAACCAAGAATATACAAACAGATTTGAGGATTAGTTTACATTTCAATGCTACATTTCCCCATTAAGCAGAATGCTATCTATGCTGTTTTTTCTCCAGTTTCTCTTTTCTTTTTTTTTTTGAAGTGAGGCTGTGACACCAGTACTCTTCATGAAACGTCAGAATAAGAAGATACCCATAAAGAGATTTCAGGTGCTCCTTTGTAAAAAGTAAAACATTTGTTTTTCTAAGCCATCATTAGTCTCATGAAAAGCTCCTTTTTTTTTTTCCATTTCGGTTTTGATGAATCACTCGTGAGCTCACCTGGTGTTTGGTGCTCTCATCCCTTTTCACTACTTTCTTCTTTCCTTTCTTCTTGTTTTTATCGTCTGATGTGTTTTCTGGACCATTGTCTTTATCGTCTTCCAAAGAAGGAAGCGAGGACGAATCCGAGTCTGAGTCATTATTTTTCTTTTCCACCGAAGCTTTTTCCTCTGTGTGACCAAACAGGAGGTATAACAGTCTATTACCAAACATGAGTACACAACTGAAAAACTTACACGATATGAAGTAAAATCAGCTTAATCACCATTTTCATTGTCAGAGGAGTCACTGTTATTGATTTTGTCGCTTTTTTCAGACTTATCGTCATCGCTCTCATCGTCTTTGTCACTTTCTGGCGTTTTCTTTTCTTTGCTTGTATTACTGCGCTTTGTTTCTTTGTCCTTTTCAGAATTGCTTTTCTTTTTCACAGCTGCCTTTGGACTGTCATCGCAGCTACTCTCGTTCCCTTCTTTTTCTGACTCGTCGTTTTCCTCGTCTGTGGAGTCTTCACTCATATGCTTTTTACCGTTTCCATTTCTCTTTCGCCCTGATTTTTTCACCACTTGCTTTGCATCATTAGGTGGAGAATGATTGTGTTCTTCGTCTTCACTTCCTGTTTTACCATCCTCTTTCTCCTCCAAATCTGAAAAGAAAAAGCATAAAGAAAATAACATTTTTAAAGAAGTAATAATGTCAGTGACAAATTAGATAAGCTGAGTATTGCTATGTGACTGCTTAGAGGGTTATTTTATTTATTTATAACACCAGAGCACTTTGGTCAGTGCTCTGCTGTTTATTCTATTAATAGTTTTTTTTTAAACTTATAAAATCCATTAAGGGAGAAGGAGTAAGTCCATTTAAAACTTTAAATAAATATCTGAATACTGTCAAAGTCCAAAACATTGTACTTACTTATGATGACACAATAACGATACTGTAAAGGCTTTTTGTCAAGAATTTTCAGTGTTTTCTTGAAAATAAAAGGGCTTAAAAATGGCCTCTGAAGTGTGAGACCGTGTGGTAGGACAGTAGCTTATATGCCTGAATATCATGAAATTCTATTTGATTTATCTGTGGCTACATGGATCTCATTAGAGTTGAAACAATTTGTCTCTGAACTGCTTATCAGCAATTGACAGTTCTTTTTTTCATAGTTGATGCTGATAGTCCATTTCTGATTGGATGGTATTCAGAAATAGACTAATTTAGGTTTGACCAGCTATCAGCTGAGACTGGTATATTCAGTTCAGACAAACCCTTTGTTTGATCGCTTATTTATATACACAACTAAATGCAGAAGTGTAGAAAATCAACAACACATGCTGGCATACAGGTATGGCTTCTATACAGAGGTTTCTAACAGTGAGCAAAGCTTTTCTGACTTTATGAGAATCACAAGTAAACCTATCACCTGAGAATTTTCAAAAATAATTAAGAAAGAGTGCAAGTACTGAGTTATAACAACCATCAATACTTTCAGCACTAGTCCTACTGTTAATGGTGGTTCAGGATATTTTTGCACTGAGTAACATCATATAAGAGCACGTATATTACTCAAACTAGATAGGCCTTAAATAATGGTTATATCCTACCTGATGACGAGCTTGAACTATTAGATCTCTTTTTTTTGGATCTGGATTCATTTTCTCCCCCTCTTTCAACTTCTTCCTCTTGTTCTTCTCTCTTCCTTTTGGTTTGTGGCTTCTTGGTGTCCGACTCACTTCCACTGTTGTCATTTTCCTAGTAAGAATATTGATTAATTAATTAATTATACAAATTACAGTTAGTTTTCACACACACACACATTATGTACTATAAATAAGGCCAACATTATTGAGCCTTAAGAAACTACTAACTAAGAAAATACAAGTTATTAATGCATACAAGGCTATTAGGCAAACTGATGTGGGTCCAAGTAGGATGAGAGGCTGTCTCCATTACATCAAAGACAGCCTTTCGTCCCACTTTGACCCACACACACACCACTCTTTACACCATGCTGAGTCATTTGGAAAACCGGAAGATCTCTGTGAGGATGCTCTTCATCAACTACCTCACACTTTACCATATTTGATGTTTTACTTTTTTCTACACCTTCCATTGTTACTAACTGAAGATATATACGTATACACATTATATATATATATATATTTAATATTGTATGTCTCTTGACTTGTGTGTTCTAGTTGTGTATTAACAGTCGGGTGCTTACCAATTTCATTGCATTATTAGCATATACAATGACAATAAAGACTTTAATTACTTACCTACCAACTGAGGAGTGTAAAACAGAAGTCTGCACTCCAATGCCACTAATGCTAGTGAAAAAGTTGAATTCTTTTATAGGATTTATTTTCCAACTTGTCACTTTAAAATTCACCACAACTTTGCCATAGGTGAAGTTCACACTGAATGAGAACCCTGCAACTCCCCATCTATCCATCCATCCATCCATACACATATGTTACAAATTAAATAAATACTGATTCTCAGTTTTACTAACAGGGTTATCACTTGCTCACTGAAGAAAAAGTGAGATGATATATGGTTATTTCCCCCATCTTGGTTCAAGATTTGATTTTTAAAAAATTATTACTTTGATCTAAGTTGATCAGTATTCACTCTGCTCATGAGCTGACAAACCCTGTGATCATTCTTAGCATTGTGATGTGTAAGCTCTAAAAGAACCACAAAATGTAATTTTTCTCATATGAAAATACAATTCTACAGCAGATTAAACCACAGTCAATGGCTCATTTCACACCAAATGTGACCGGTGCTGCATGAAAGTGCTTAAAGATTGGATACAGTATTAACCCTGGAATATCTCAGGTTAAGAGGGTTGGAGGGCTGCACTTAAATCACACCCATGCTGGCTGCCAGTTGCTAATTCCCACAAACACAATAGCTGTGTCCCAATCCAGCGGGCGCATCCTTCTAAGGACCCTTCCTATGTAGTCTACGTAGGACGGGTCCTCCAAAGGCCAGGTAGACCGGATGTCAGCGGCTGTGAATTGGGATGGTCTAGCCTTCAGATTTACCCCCACCCTTACCTTGGCGTACGTTCTGTTGCCTAGCAACCGTGACAGCGCTGAACCAAAGAGAGAATGGAGATCGAAATTTTGTTAAGTTTTTTTTATTTATTTTTTATTACTGTTCTATAACTGTTCTGTTTTCTCAGCTTAATGAAAGCTAATGAAAGCTTAATAAAAGCGGCAATAGTTGAAGAACTACGAGACCCGATGTACAAGCTCATTTGCTGTCTTGATGATTTCTGACAAAAGAAAATACAAAAAATGTCTACACAAATGACAAAAGTCTATCACCATAACCTCTTTGGGATTTTAAATTTTGCGAACACAGCTCCGTCCCAGCTACTATAGAGTTTTCCGGTATACTTGCAATGCATCTCAGGATAGGGCGGGCCGAGAAGGATACATCGGACCTGTCCTTCAAATCGGGGAAAAGAAGGATGCATTTGTAGGCCGCATTTGAAGGACTCTTTGAATTGGGACAGCCTTCGGCGCGTCGCTGTGACTTAATCGGCCTTCAAATGTGGCCTTCGAAGGATGCGACCGCTGGATTGGGACACAGCTAACGACACTGTTTACGGCAAACACCACGACGGTACAGCATGTCCTTCAGCATGTCTAGTGCTAGTACTCATTCACGTGATTCAGACTCAGCTTCATGCATTGCTGAAGCCAGTTTGCAGAGCCCTTGGCAGAATTTTATGTACAAACAAATGAAGACTCACGTTTTTATGCAAACTGTGCCCACTGGGTCTTAACAAACAAGTACGTACGTCAGCCACATCCACTTCAAATTTGAAGTGACACATCGAGTTAAAGCATCTGAGCTATCTTGGGAAATATCTACAACTGAACGATGAACGTAAGAAAAAAATTAACGAAGAGAGAACCGCCGCCGTCTACTTGCATCCACCCAAGTGAAGCTCACTGCATATACTGTAGTAAAGGACTTGTTTCCTTCGTCTCCCAACAACAAGTGGACAACCTTGTTCTGGATTATATTGTGGGAGATCTGCAGCCTTTAAGTAAGATTAACAAGCCACCTTGACTGCAATTGTATTTTCCACTTTCTACATATTATTATGATCAAAGATTATTTAAGGAGTGAAATATATTCTGTATTTCACCATTTTTCTCTTGGGTGTAATAATTAGCGGTTATTTTTTTTTTAAATTTTATTGGTACATTAATTTGATATGGGGTGACAGTGATTTACAGCTGGGAATGGTTAAGAGGTTCTATTGAGGAAGATAGTGACTTAATGTAACAAGTGAACTTGAACTAGTTCATTTTTAGGTTTGTGAACTTTGTTCATTTTTTTAAAAAAAGTGAGCTATGAACATGAACTAGTTCATTTTAATCTGTTTGAACTGAAATTTGAGCTAGTTCTTTTTAAGTATGAACTGGCACAACACTGACTAGAACATTACTAAAACATTGCTGGAACATTACTGAAACATTACGGGAATATTACTGAAACATTACTGGAAGATTGTTAGAAAATTAATGAAAACTTACTGGAATATTATTAGATCATCACTTACAGAAAGTTGTAACATTACGGTGACATTACTGGAACAATACTAGAACATTACTAGGACATGACAAACGTTACTGTAACATTACTGAAACATTTATAGGAGATTGCAGGAATAGTACTGAAACCTTACTAGAATATTACTGGAATATTCCTAGAACATTGAAAGAACATCACTGGACCATTACTGAAACATTACTAGAGAATAATTGAAACATTACTACAGCATTGCTACATTACTAGAAGATTACTCGTACATTCTTGAAACATTATAATAACATTACTATAATATAATATGAGAGAGAGAGAGGGCAAGTGAGTGAAAGGGAGAGAGGCCACTACCCCGTTGATAACTGAGGAGACGTGACAGTGGAGGAACTTGAACCTGTGGGTTATGGTCTA
Organism: Arrhamphus sclerolepis; assembly: GCA_037176975.1. Lineage (NCBI taxonomy): Eukaryota > Metazoa > Chordata > Actinopteri > Beloniformes > Hemiramphidae > Arrhamphus > Arrhamphus sclerolepis. The sequence goes on along the minus strand of JBAMYA010000023.1, from coordinate 10,639,084 downwards.
ACGAGTCACAGTCCACTTATTCAATGTGCTTAAATAAGGGTAATAGTTAATAAAAAAATTTTTTAAAAAATTTAAAATAAAAAAAAGCAATCTATTTTAGTCATTGTGTCAGCTTCTATTTTTGCCGGACGTCAGAGCAAGGCGTATTGATTAAGCACAGAGTAGACTGTGCAGGGACAGGAAATTGGAAATGAAAGGACAAAAAATTAAAAAAAATAAAACACTGGATTGATTTTCAAAATAAAATGCATCGTGTTTACGGCAGATCATATTTCCCTCACTACAGGTCTGAAGTACAGGTCCGAGGTTTAGATATAAAGTTTATTGTGACTTTGCTACTACTGTGGGCTAACAATAATAATAATGATGATAATAATAATAATAATAATAATAATACTATCCTCTTTGAATCGCTACCTTATTGTGGTGAAGGAGTTTGTGCGCCTAAATGATGTTGTCAAGGGCTTTATGCCCCTGGTAGGGTCTCCCAAGGCAAATTGGTCCTGGGGAACAGGCAAGACTAAGAGCGATTCCAACGATTCCTATGAAGAGACAATAACAAGGAGCATGATGTCTCTTGCCCAGGTCAGGGTTACCAGGGTCTCACCCTGGAGCCAGGCCTGGGGGAGGGGCTCATTTGCAAGCACCTGGTGGCCAGGCTTTTCCCCAAGGGGCCTGGCAAAGCCAGAGTAAGAGATGTGGGTCTGCCATCCTGTAGGCCAACCACCCGCAGGAGAGGCCATGGGAGTCGGGTACAATGTGGAACGGGCAGAGGCCGAAGGCAGAGGCCGAAGGCAGAGGCCGAAGGCAGAGGCCGAAGGCAGAGGCCGAAGGCAGAGGCCGAAGTGTTCTGATCCTCAGTTGTCGACTCTGGCTGACTGGACATGGAATGTCACCTCTCTGGTGGGGAAGGAGCCTGAGCTTGTGCGTGAGGTTCAGAGGTACCGGCTAGATGTAGTTGGGCTCACCTCAACACACAGTCTGGGCTCTGGAACCAATCTCCTTGAGAGGGGTGGACCAAGTTAAACTCTGGAGTTGCCCATGGTGAACAGCACAGAGCAGGAGTCGGCTTTCTTATAGCTCCCCAGCTCAGGGCCTGTGTGTTGGAGTTTTCAGTGGATGAGAGGGTAGTTTCCCTGCTCCTTTGGGTCAGGGAACGGGTCCTGACTGTTGTTTTTGCATACGCACTGAACAGCAGTTCAGAGTACCCGGACTTCTTGAAATCCCTGATGGGTGTACTGGAAAGCACTCCTAAAGCAAGCTCCCATGTTCTGCTGGGGGACTTCAACACTCACATGGGTTGCTACGGTGTGACTTGAAAGGGTATGACTGGGAGGCACGGCCTCTCTGATCTGAACCCAAGAGATGTTTTCTTGTTGGACTTCTGTGCTAGTCACGGTTTGTCAATAACGAACACTATGTTCAAACATGAGTGTCCAAAAGCGCACTTGGCACCAGGACACTCTTGGTCGCAACTCAATGAACGACAAGGGCGGACTGGCCATCGGGAGTACCGGGACTTTTCCCAGTGAGCCGGTGGGTCAGTGGGCCGGTGTGCCGAGAAAAAAAAAAGTTTTCATGTAGTTGGGCTGGCCTTAACCTGTTAACAGTTCCTCTAGTGTCTGGCCAGTCATCATTGGCCTATATGGGCCTGTCTCTGACTTCTTTCACCTCAGTCTGTCAGGCTGTTGGCCAGTCGCCTATCAATCAATCAATTATTCAGCAGTGCAAAAATGGAGAACAAACGTATGGGAGGAGCCCAAACATTGAGATAATAGTAAAGGCAAACACTACCAGCAGAATCGGCCAAGTGTCAGAAATTGACAAGAGTTTTTTCTGGTGGTGCAGAATCATTCTCAGCAGCATCTGCAGCTTCGACGTCTAAAGGACAATGTGAGCGCAAGGAGGATGCTAGTCAGGTAGGTGACTGTAATATGATGACTTTATTTTTCTTTTAGCACGACGCATTTAGGATAGTTTGGCTGTAAAAACATCATTATTGTCTGTGGGCTAGGTCCAGGTGGTGCTTTTTTTTAAGATTATGGCTGAGCATCATAATCTCTTTAGTATTTCACTTAAAACCTAAACCTAAATACTGCTGTGCTATCTTAATAACTTTGCTAATTCATCAACATTATA
>JBAMYA010000023.1:10601686-10627092 GCA_037176975.1 Arrhamphus sclerolepis | reverse complement strand
GCATTACGGCTGGCCATGATGCTTCACTTGATATATAAATCAAACTTTATTAGGATTTACTGTGGGTTACTATAAATCAGCAAAAAGCAGATGTACTCTGATTACTTTCCCAAGTCTCACTCAGGTTCTTTCAGCCTTCCTCCACATCCATGTTGACTTCTTGGCATTGTACTGTTGTCCGCTGCCTCTGTAAATTACTGTGCTGCTCACCATTATTGGATCCACAAATACTCGACTGTTGTACTTATTGGAACTCACTGTGGAAAAGTAATAGTAAATTGTAACTGACATCTTTATGTCCTGCCATCCTATCGCTGATGGTCCAGCCCTCGACTGATGTGAATGAACTTTTCTGAACTTTGCCTCCCCTCGTCAGTCTAAAGAGCGTCTGCGTCCCTCCATTGTTCACCATCACCCAGCGGAGACAAAACTTTGCGGGCCAAGGCCATTTTTGTCTACATTTGTGACCGTTGTGGTGAATTTACAACACAGTGTTGAAAAAGGTTTCAAACCATTTGGCTTTCACTCGGACCAACAGGCCTGAACATGGCTGCAAGTAAATCTTTGTAATGGCCAGTGAAGTAATTTTACTAAAGACAACACTTGGACGCCAGACAACTTTGCTACCACAGGTACTACAACTCCAATTTCAAAACAGTCCTGGCACAATGTACAACGTAGCTAAAAACACAATGCAGTTGTTTTCAAATCTGGTAAACCTTTATCTTATTCACAACAAAATAAAGAAAACATGTAAACATTTTTACCATTTCACTAATAATATTTGATCATTTGGATCTTGATGGCAACAGCATGTTTCAAAAAAATTGGGACATGGAAAAACAAAAGGCTGAAATAACCTTTTTCTGCCTTATAGGAACATCAACAACTAAAAAGAGAAACACCTGGAGGAACATTGCAACTACAGAGATCAGTTATCTACAGCTCAGTGACGTGATTGGGTTTAAAAAGATCAAGAAACGGGCAGGATGAGAAAACAATGTGAAACTAATTAAAAATAACTTTTCTAAGTATCTATTTGGACTTACATGTCTCTGTGTGGTCATTGTTGATAACATCAATAGTCATCAGAATCAGAATCAGAAATTCTTTTTGTTACAGAAGCACAATGTCCAACCAAGAATGGGAGCAATTAGAAGAAAGAGCAATATAAGATGATCAGTAAGTCAAAAATGTTCAAAAATGGCAGCGGTGTTAAAAATATAGAGAATATACCAAAACTACAAATACCCAATGTGCAAAATCAAGATAATAATATCCATCCATCATCTATACCCGCTTCTTCCTGTGCAGGGTCACAGGGACCAGCTCACTTCGGGCGAAAGGCAGGGGTCCACCCTGGACAGGTCTCCAGTCCATCGCAGAGATAATAAAATAATAAAATAAAAATATCAATCGCTGTTTGTTCCAAGTTGTATGACTACAATTTAACCACTGTAAACACCTCTACATGGTAAAGGGCATGTTATACATGAACAAGTTATGAATAAATAGTGTACAGTGACCATGTGACCTTTGGTCACTGTCCTCTCCTTGTTTTGACCAAAGGGGTTCCCCAAGGATTGCTCCTGGGACTACTCCAGCTGTTTTAGTTGGCTTATCGTGATCAAAACATTTCAAATGACAGTTTTTCCCAATACCATTAAAAAAAAAAAAGAGTATAAAGAAATGTCTGTACACCACAAAGGAGGATAAAAATCAGCAACAGATACCTTTGATCTTCATCTTCTCCAGCAGCATTGTATTAAAAACAGATTATCTTTAAAAGCTGGCTGTATCATTGTATGGGATCAGGAACACTTCCAGGAATCTGTCCATGAGCCCATCTACAAATGCGTAGTGTAAGTTCTGTCTCTATGGCAACAATGCATATGGTCTACTTAATGACTCATTTAGTTTCCGTTTATACTAATCTGCTGCTGTTTGTGTAGCTGTGTAGCTCTGCAGGGCTCTAGTTTGCAGGGTTAACTTTGATTTTGTTTACTTTCTTTATGAAGCTCAGACATAGAAACGCAGCAAATGACACAGATCTTATGTGAGTTGAAAGTCATAAGTGTAATTTTTACTCACATTCTAGCTATCTTTTTACCTTACCTGAAAACAATGAAGTAGTGGGAAATACATAGAAGGAAATGCAATGCTACCACAAGAACCAATCATATTAGCTGCATGCTGGCTCCTCAGGCCCTCCATTCCTGCTGTGGAGTCATATGAGTGCCTATTAAGAGATGCTAATGGTATTGTTAGCATGGTTGTTGTCAGCAGTCACTGTAATTATTCAAACTTTGAGTGACTGTTGACAAATTCAGCAGGTCAGATTGAGTTCAGTCCTGCAAGAAAGCACTAAAGTCTCTAAAACCACCTTATCTTGAAGGGATTATTTCTTTTATGGAGTGGGGTTGTGTGAATTACTTCTGAGTAGTTGTTCTCCGCTAGCCTAGCTCCTCTCTTTGCAACATAGGTGCACTGTGACCATCTAACAAAGAAAGTATATTTTTATACTATTTTCTGCAGTTCTGAAATGTTCTGGAGGTTTTCTAGATGGACAGGAAGGGAACATGCAAATGTCTACATTATTTACATTGGCCTTTTGATTGTCTAACAAACTAAAATGAATGTAAAATCAGTGAAAGGTGTAATGAAGAGTGAAATTGTTTCATTCTCTTTTACTAAACTAACCACAAAAAGTAAGAAAATGTGTAGATTTTTTTGTTGTTCTTGTAAAAACCATTGGAAAATCTGTTTTTGTTCCCTTTTAAATGAAGCCACATTTATCAGAGCTAACTATGTGGGTTGTGTTCATCAAAGATTTGACAAATCTTATCTGCAAACAGCTATTTTTTGTTTTGTTTTGTTCTTGCTGTTGCTATGGAGTCTTCTTTTGAGCTGCAGGATCCTTCATCCACTCTGGAGGTAGTCTCTGATAAAGCCCGCTCTGTGGGGGGCAGCGTTGAGTTTGTGGACATATGTGACCAAATTTCACCTTGATGTGCCTCTGCACTGAGAATGCCTCCAACGATTACAAGCCTTGTTTTTTCAGTGAGGGAGATGCCGGCCCACACCATCACACTGCCTCCACCAAAACATGTTACTTTATCATTTTTAGCGTTCTCTACACTTTGACCCACAATCCAAGTTGTGTCGCCACAATCTGGACTCATTGCTAAATATAAATATAATGATCCTCAACATGTTCAGGACAATCAGGAGCATTCAGGAACCTGGGGGTACCAGAAACTCAGAAGCAGACTCCATAGCAACAGCAAGAACAAAAACTAAAATAAAATAACATACTTGGCATTGGCAGATATTTGTCCAACCCCCCAACCCCTCAGCTCTGCTGCTCATTCTGCAGATGCATGTTCCTGATAAATGGGGCTCCACTGAAATGGGAATTAAACAGGCTCTTTTTGTACGTAGTTCATATTATAAACACATACAAATACATCTTCTATTGGTATTGATTTATCAAAACAGTAATTAGTTCATTTCATCCACTGTTCTTTGAGTGTTACAAAGAACGCACAGATTTCCTGCTTCCTGGCAGCTTGAGACAGACTCAGTTGCTGCTCTGCAGCGTAAATTATTATCCCGTGAAGTACACTTATGATTGCCATGAATTTTCAGTTTTACTTGAATTATGTTAAAGTGCTGTATGTACAGGTGATAAATCTACACTAAGTTGTAAGAGGTGCTGGGTTTGTATTGATTTCCTTGATGGCCACAAAGTTTAATTTTTGCCTCATCTGACCACTTTCTTCCACAGGATTTAGTTTCCAGTGTGCTCTTCTGGGAAATCCCAACATGATTTTTTTCTGTGATCAATAGATTAAAAGCTCCACCTCCATGGAGTGTCCCGTTCACAGTGTGTCCTGTGGACAGATATTCCAGTCTTTGCTGTGGAGTTTCCTTCAGTTACTTTTGGTTTCCTTGATGCTTCTCTAATTCAATTCAATTCAATTCAATTCAATTCAATTCAATTCAATTCAATTCAATTCAATTCAATTCAGTTCAGTTCAGTTCAGTTAAATTCAAATCAATAGTACTTTATCATCCCTGAAGGGAAATTCTGTCTAATACAATTATATTATTAATAATATATTTTTTATAGACTTTTCCGCTTCTTTTTACTCTTCTTGAAAAAATTGTACAACTTTCCTTTGAACTTCAAGGGAAAATCTGAAACTCTCAGACATGACAGAAATCTGTAACAGGAGCATATGTTTATGTCAAAACTAAGCATTCGCATTTTGCAGAACTAAACAGGGAACTAAAAAGGGATAAGTAAGATGATGCAGTTGGGGTCTTTCATACTGCTCCTGCAGGTTCTTACAGGAGCAGTATGAAAGATTTAGAGATATTTGTTGACATAAATGTAACGTCCAACTATATGAACTACATTCCTACTGCCCAAGCTCCTTTTTCTGGACCTCTGAAAAGAAATTGTGAGAAACACAAATAATGCAAAATCAAAAGAGATTCCCAGAGAGGTGGGAGTTTTATGTGGCTATTGTCCTTTGAAAGGAGACGGTCTGGAAAGACAACAGCTCTTACTTTCATGTGAGCCTGCATTTCTGAAAAACATAGTTACTGTTGTCCATTTAATCACCAATGACTTAGACCTCCAGATAACTTATTCTGTGATAGAAGACAAATTGAATCCATTCTTACTTATCATCATCTTCATCCAGTGCAATCCTCTCAAAGTGCAGGTGGAGTCTGTGTCCCACTTTGGCTTCTATTAACCAGTGGCAACTCAGATTATTTCCATTACTGTGGTTGCTGACAGATGAAGGAGATGGAGACAGTATTCGTCCAACAGTCGCATTTCGAATCCACCCTCCACAGGACACAACTGTGGAAAAATAATGCCCTGCATATTATTTTCCAAGATTCAGGACCTTAGCACTCGTAGTGTGAAAAGCTAACTGGTGCATTTGATCCAAATTTAAATGATCTCACACACCAACACACTGGGGCTCAGGAGTGCTCCAGTGGGGTTGTGTTGTGTTGATACATGTTGCCACCTCATGGCCACGAATCTGGAAACCTGGATCACAGTGAAAGTGTGCCTGCCCTCCAGGGTGGATGTCAGTCACTGTCACTCCGCCTCCCTCGGGTGACATGGGGAATGGGCAGGACAGCAGAAAGGCTGGCAATGAAGGTTAAACTGGTTAGATGGCTTGGCTGAAAGCTGAATTTTTTTTCTCTCAGCCACATATTCACCTTATGGTAAATTTATTTTCCACATTGTCTCATCACCATTTTATCTTTCATCTACATTTTTGCTTGTTGAGTCATACAAAACATTCTTTACACATTTTGAAAAAACCTTATGGGCATTGATCTTTATATAATTATATGTTAATGACATCACTATTATGTGTGTGTGTGTGTGTGTGTATGTGTGTGTTTTAAACCCTCTTCATCACTAGCACGGTGGACAGATTGTCCCATAAATTACAGTCTTCCTACCAGTGCCACCATCACTCATCATCATGGGTGTTTTGTAGGAGGTTGCCACAAAAATCTTTTCAAATTCTTTGCTGCTTGCTTTCTTCTTTTCATTTTTTTTAAAGCTCATAATAAATGTTGCTATTCATTTTGATCTGTTTTTCCCAAAGTGAACCAAAGGAATGAGCTCAGTATTCTCAACTGAAGAAAACATTGGTTTATATTCCTTTTTTGTGCAAAGACAGCTAAATCAGTAAAATTACCCCTCACCTTTTGTCAAACAAATGAATAAAATGTGGTCTTTTGTCGCAAAGAAAACAAGCATACATTAATTTCACACACAATTGATTACCTGTTTCTATTCCACTGTAAAAACTGAACCCAAATAATAAACAAAAGACCTTCTTTTAACTATAAAACCAGATGGGGTTAGTTTACCTTGGTAGTGGAGGCTGAATGTGCCATGGTTGGACTGCCGGAGACTGCGATAGTGAATATACACCTGATTGGTTGTGCTGCGAATCACCTGGCCCTCTTTCATAAGGGTCTCATTTGCTAACATCTCTGGTCCTGAACCTCCGTAACCCATAATCATCAGAGACTCTTCCTTTGAGAGGTTAGTCTTCTTCACCTTGGGTGAAAAAAGAGGATGAATAGGGCCTCTGTTTAATAAATGAGCTTGCAAAATAGCTTGAAAGTGTGGTTGGTGAAATGAACCTTATTCAGTTTAATACAGGGTGTTATGTTACCTTCTTTCTTCATTTGCGGTTCACTGGGCTATCAAGGTCTCTATAATTATGTCAGTATTTCTATTTACAATTAATTAAATATTAAATAATGTTACAGTGGGGAAAAAAGTGACAAATACATTTAAAACTAAATATGCTGAAGGATTTATAATGCACATTACCTTAATTTCCACTCCATAACCTGGATACACAGTAATGCTGTAGGTGCATTCCAGAGGGGAAAAAGAGGATGATGATGATGCAGGATCTGGTGATTCGACAACATCCTCCATAGCAAACAATGTGGCATTGCATTGTACTATAAAAAGAGGGAAAATATAAGTTGAGAAATGTGTTTTATTCTTTGAAAATATATTCTATACACACAACCCTTTTCAGAAAAGCAATAGCATGACTTGACAAACAACATAAGCTGTGGTTTCAAGATACCATTAATTGTTCTTTTTTCCCCCAAGAGATACTTTAACATCCAGTCAAGGGATACTTTAGATGAAGATACTCTGTCAATATGCATGTAGCCAAGTGGGATGTATATCTTTACACAGTGTATGGGTGGTAGATGCATATCAAACATCTGTGGGACTGTGCACATATAGTTCAGCCTTGGCATGATAGAAGAATAAAGTCAGAAAGTGAAAGTATAAAAGGGTCATGTCACTACATTGAAAAAAAAAATCATTCTTAACAACATCACACTGAAAGCATGTGAAGAGTACTCTGAATCTAAGTAATCTGCTTTTTGCTTGAGCATTGGAAACAGCAGTTGAGACATGACTTCAGATCTTTTATCAAACTTGTGCGTCTGGATGTAAATAAGAAAAGATCTGTTCACCAGCGACATTATAAATGTGTGAAAAGGCCCAAATCTTTCTTCCTTTATTTAACAGATCTGGTACTTGGTGCCAGCTTTAGCATTCTCATAACAATTCACCAATGTGACTTTTGTGTTCAGTACTGATCGCAATACTCTAGTTACGGTGGATAAAACAAGTATTAAAATAACAAAATTACAAAAGTAGTAAATTATTGTTCTTTCCTTGTTAAACAAAAAAACTCTGTCTTTAGCAGGGTTCATTACATTAATCGGTGCACCTTCAGCTGTATCTCTTTTTCCAGTTTTATGTTAAGTGATTGAAAACTAATCAACTGCTTGCTGCACTCTCCTAATTTATGGGGTCCACAGGTACTAAAGTGTCTCAGCAAGAAAGTGAATGAGATTTTTTTTTTTTTTAATGCAGGAATGTTATTTTAAGGTACTGCTGTGTTGTCATGACTGATAATATTTGAGGTACCTTTTTTTTTTTTTTTTTACAGTTTACAGAAGGTTCGAATCTGCAGTTTCCAGTAAAGACACAATTAAACTCAAGAGGAACGAGGTGACACTGTTTTTTCTCTCAATCACACACATATACACACTCACACCTCGCAGATCATTCGTCTTGCATGACATTTCTCCCCCACATCTGGTGTAAATCAGCTGACGACCGTCATATGTAGCTGTCGCTGTACAACTCTCACCAGGCTTCAGTGCGAGCTGCACGGGCTACGCAGTAATGGTGTCTCATTTAGGTGCATTTGTGACAGTCATTTGCACAGGATACTCTCTATCACCCTGTATTAGTATGCTGGTCATGAGGCACCATATTGACTGACTGATTTGTCACAGGCAAACAGGATAGCGTTGGTATTAATATTTATAAGTTAATGTGATCCCTCTTTATCAAGCAAGTTTTATAATTGTTGAAATATAAAACTAAAAAGCATACCACATGTTGTACCTTATTGTGAAGACTCTTCTGGATTCATGTGACAGTGTGAAAACAGACATAACTGTCCTCAAGATATGAGTCCTCTTGTGCATGTTTCATTTTAAATTATTTTATAAAAACATCAGTTCATGTCAGGCAGGTAGGAACGACTAGGCCTTTATTTAAGGTAATAAAGTAATTAAAATTATTAAACCATGAACATAATTCACAGAAAGAGCAACAGTCTTTAAAGATTCTTAGTCATTCACACTACAGGAATAAGGCCAGAAGCAGACAAACACAGTTATGGTTTTCATTAAACTGTTATTGGTGTTAAGTACTAGATCATAAATATATTACAAGATATTACATTGGTTTGTTTTCAGGTAAATTGTTCTATTTATTCTATGCTCAGATTTGTTTACACAGTTGTATGCTAAAACTAAGTCACCAATGACTCACTATGAAAACTAATGGTGGCAATTTTCAAAAAAGAAAGAAAGAAAGAAAGAAAGAAAGAAAGAAAGAAAGAAAGAAAGAAAGAAAGAAAGAAAGAATTGGTTATTAATGTATATATTTTAAAGTAATATATTGTTTGTGCTTCATAAATTATTAATTCATGTTACTTGTTAAGATATTTTTGATTTCCTCTCTAGATGAAGACTGAGAAGAGAAAAATGCTGAAGCTGTAACTGAAAGAAACACAGTTCTTAGTGATTTTGTTTGTCCAACAGCTGCCTCTATTATCTGAACAATTCTAAAGATGATCATGAAATTCTGAATCACTGAGATTTCTTTTCTTTTACATAGCTTTAACTGAACCATATTAGCGTATAACATGAGATTTAGGGGGATCACTGCAGAGGGTGACATGTAAGTACCTGGCATGTGCATTGTGGTTATAGTTGTTGTGGTTATCAGAGTGGTAGTTGTCTCCTCTTCTATGGGCAGCGAAGACATGGGACTCCTCAATCCTGATTGGCTAGCAGCAGAAGAAGAGCTCAAAACTGTCGTGAGAAGCCCTGGTGATATGCCTGCTGCTGTTGACTCAGTCTGCCTAAACCCAGGCACAGCCTGTGTTGGATTGGTGGTAGTACCTGCAAAGCCCGAGGGTTCAGTTTAATGTAATCTACAATGAGAATTCACACATTTCTTAATACAGCTTCATCACTCAAGCCTTAAATGTATAGTTAGTGTACCTGTCCCAGCAGGAGCCTCTCCTAAGTATTCCTTACTCTGCAGGGCAGCATGGATCAGGTCACCCAGGGGGTAAGAGCCTGGGGTTGACGCTGGTGGTGTGTCAAACTCAGGAGTCAGAAGGCTCCTGCCTGAAATTGTCAGGATTGACTTCTCTCAGTTTTTGTTATTTACCATGAAATAAAAGCAAGTTGACTGAGCAGAAAGTGCATTTTCAGGAGTGAGATAAGCATAACACTCTTTATTACTCCGTGACTGAGGTGGCACAATAACTGTCCATGCATTAGAAAAGATACACAGCTAAACACACTCACAGACAATTACCTGAAACTAGGTGGATCATGGTGACAGACAGCATCACAGCGAGGTGTGTCAATTCCATGGTTTTGGATGAAATTAAATGGCCTGAGAAGTTTTAAAATGATCAGATCAGTTAGTAACTGTTATGTGGTCATGGAAACACAATTAACGTCTTATGCCGATGTATTGTTACTTATAGTTGCTGCAAAGGGCACAGGAATGCAGGAGTGGTAAAAGATAGAGATTAATTAGTCTCTGCAAATTATCTCGCCACTCAGGTTGAGCATGTTTACATCACACAGGCCACAATGACTCGAATCCCATGATCATTTCGGTATGATACATTGAAAAAAAGCTCTATAATAGGCTATATGATCTATTTATATGAATTCACATATTAACACAATATAGATGCACAAATGGCAAACAGTTAAAATATTTCACAGGTCGAGAAAAAAAAGAGTCGGTATACATCGCACACGGTAGGCTATGAGGTGAAATATTTAGGTTTACTCCCCCCCTCCCGAAAGATTTTATCACCCAAATCTGCAATACCATGCCGAAAATGCGCTATTCCGAAATTCAGCAAAAGAGAAAAAGCATCAATGCAGGTAGACTTTGAATGGTAATCTGCTTCCAACCTGTTAATGGTGGTTTATCATAGAGCACCTCCGCTGTTATTCGAGGCGTTTCCTCGGTGCAAAAGCAAGCCCGGTGTGTGTCAAATTGATGGGGTTATACAGGCAGCATCACTCGCACCTCCCCCGGCCCTCCTTGTGCGGAGGACGATTTTTTGACATCAATCATCAGCACTGTTTGAACGACAACCAGCAACAATGAAAGGTACAAACTGCTTACCTGTCTTCCAGCCTGCGTCTAGTGTTTTGAGTGCTTTTTGCTTTCGTGTTTTTAAAAAAAAAAAACAAACAACAAATCCTGGTATGAATCCTGTTGCTTTAGGCCGAACACACGGCCGGGTTTGTGCTGGTGAGATGCCGCTGGCTGGTTACCGTGTGGTTGACGCATTCGGCTATGATGTGAGGGCATTTATGTTGAATTGTCAGGTGTGCCCTAGTGGCGACTCGGTGTAACTGCAGCCAAGCGCTCACATCCCCACATTTTGTCTGTGATCGTTGGAGGAGCTGTCCACCAACACGGTGCTGAAGTGCGTCCGACACAGCGCTTTTCACGGTGTACCGAGGTAATCAGACAGAGATGTGCGATTCAGCAGACTGTGGGTAAAATATGTTTGCTTATTTCAAGACCTGCATGTGCCATACAATATGCATGGCAAACATTTTGCACCAGATTTTTCCTGGAATGGTGAATGTTTGAGCTAACGTGGACAGTAAACATGAGCCAGCTGAGCTGTGGGGGCTGGTGCAGAGCAAATACAAAATGAATGCCGGAGCTGCTGCAAGAACATCTTCCACAATTTATGAGTTGTCCAACCTGCTGCAGCCTTTGCTGTTTCCAACAGACTGTATTATCCATGTTGATGCGACCATGAGACAAATCTGCTGAATTAAGCTTTTTAGGGAGCTGCCCTCCTGTCCAAAACACACATGCATGCGCACACATGCACTCACGCGTACTCACATGTGCATCCTCATGTCTTCTGTTCATGTGTAAGAGTAGAAAACTACAAAAATCTTTTGCACCAACAAAAATACACATACACACACAATCCGTATGAGCTTTCTATATTTCTTCAATAAAATCAGTCAATGTCTGCATTTTTTTCAGTATAAATATCCTTTAGTTTAAATTGCCATTCACAGAATCAAAATTACTCTTAACCAAAATCACAACAGCTTAAGCTTCCATAGGCTACTACTCATACAGTACTAATGTTTGATCAGTTTTATTGCTTTCATAACATGTTTATTGTGCCCATAAAATATACAATTTTAGAAAAGTTGGGAAGTTACAACCAGAATATTTAATTTGTTTGGTCTCTTTATTTAGAAGATACAAGATACAAGCAATGAATATACATTAAACACTGGCTTGGAAGATTTTACATTCAGCAAAATAAGTTTTGATTGACAAATGAGGGTATCAGAAAAATAAGTGTTGATTGACAGGTGAAGGTGTCAGGACTGGATATCAAAGGAGTGTACGCTAAAGACTTAGTCAACCCAAGCAAGTGACTGTTTTAGCTCATCCATTTATTCCAAACTCTCTGTCAGAGAATCATTAAGTTTAATAAATGATTAAATAAATGAAAAAATATCCCAAAGAACTTGGGTCTTGTAATGTCTAACCTTGTGAAACCTTTTGAAAAGATTCAGGGCATCTGGGAAAATGTAAATCCATGAATGACAACTCGAGAAACCATAACAGCTGGATGAACAGGATCTTCTTTGGTGTCACTGCACCAAGTACCAGGACAACCCTGTCATGGTACTTAGATCATTATAGTCTCACATTCTTTGGAGCATCTTAGAAAACAGCGGCCACTTTACAGATTCCACTCCTGCATCCAGAAATGTAGCATGAAATCATGTGACACAATGCAGGAGACATATCACCTAAATATTAACTATTAATAAAATTGCTGCCAAATGGCCACAAACTTATCTCAGATCAATGGAAAGACAATGCATATATGTATGCCCATTCAATTCAATTCAATTCAGTTCAATTCAATTCAATTCAATTCAATTGAAGTCAGTTCAGTTCAAATTCAAAAATGTTTTATTAATCTCTTGGCTGAAGACACTGCTGCTGAATCACTGTGTTGTGTATTCAGTGTTGCCAATGATGGTTTCCACTTTATGAAATATCCTCCTTTGCACAATCAGCTCCAGAGCTCCCAGAACAGAGCCAGCCTTCTTTTATCATTTTGTTCTTTTTTTAAAGTCACTGGTTCTGATGCTGCCCCTCCATCAGATGACTGCAGGCAGTATTAAACTCTCCACAACAGACCTATAGAGGATATGCAACATCTGGCTGCAAACACTGAAGGACTTAAACTTCCTTAAGAAGTAAAGTCTGCTCTCTCCCTTCTTATAAAAAGCATCAGTGTTGCATTTCCAGTCCAGTTTGTTGTCCAGGTGAACATCGAGGTAGTTACATTCCTCCACCACCTCCATTCCTTCTCCCATGATGGAAATACAGTTTGACATAAACCTGGTTCTCCTAAAATCAACATTCATCTCCTTTGTCTAGTTCACATTTGACAATTATCTCATCACAGATGAGATAATTGTTTCCAAACCATACCACAAATCAGCACACCGGTTCTCTGTACTCTCAATCCACATTTAACTTTGATTTTGTGACTTTGGGTCTATGTCCCAAAGGTGGAAGGACTATCCAGGTTGTTACGACTGAAGTCGCAAAAGCCAGCATCTGGGATCATACAGAGGCGCATCAGTGCCCATAGCCTGGGTGACTTTCAGATTTGTGAATGTAAGATTAATGCAGAGGCACGTATTAGAATTTTTAAGAGACACATGTAACCATCAATATGACATCTTTTACCAGAGGGGCTGTGGATATTTCAGCATGACAATTACAGACCTCATTTTTCATAGCTTATGACAGTGTGACTTTATCAGTACAGTGTATGCACTTGGCTGGCCTGACTGATGCCCAGATCTGTTTATCTGTCTCTAATTAAAACGTATGGTGCATCATGAATAAGGGAATGAAACAGTAACAGCTGTGGGCTATTGAGCTACCTAAATTGTATATTCAGTAACAATGGACCCATATTCCTTTTACAAAATGCAACAATTTGTATCCTCAGTTCCCAAATTATTAAATGGTGTATTTTAAAATTTAAAGAACATTTTTTTAAAGAATGTATTGGAACAATGATCATTATATTCTAGATTTATTTGTATTTTAAATATACAATGGAGTTGGTCAGTGAAGGCACAAAAATGATCACCTTTTTACATCTTTTGCTTGATAAAGGTTCAAACAAATCAACAATTTACTGATATAAAAAATTTTGTTGCATTTTAGAAATTGGTGTTTATAGATGTCATTGATCATTAGCAGGTACAGATAAAGATCAATGAGCAGACTACACTAGTTTGTGAATTTGTTTACTAAGTAATCAGGATTTACACAACACCACTCATTCACCCTGGGCTGATTGGGGTTCACTAATCTACTCCCAGTGCATGCTGGGAAAAGCTTTGGTCTACACTGGCCCTGAAGAAGTTTTAAGGTAAAGTAAACCAAATGATTTTTGAGTTTTCTGTTTCAAATAAAGACACTTCATTTGTTCTTCATCATGTGCTTTAAGGTGTTAAATATCTGTGGGAGAAAACTCAGTTAATTTTTATCATTCAAATGAAGTAATATGACACTGAATGAAAACATATTCACATACACAGAGTGTATTTGGTTTTTAGGACACTTGTTCACCCTCAGTATCACAGATGTCTAATTTGACATGCTGATTTCAGTGTACGCACTATCACAGTCTCCCATTCTGTTTCTATTTCAGGCGTTCATTGTCTTCCAATTTTAAAGGATGCACTGGTCAATGAACACACTGCCTCTGCCTCAGTATATCGAGCTGGGCGTCCATTCGCTGAGTGGCCTTCTGTGGACTCTACTGCTCTTATTTTTGTGGCACTGTTATCGGATTGGCTCTGATCTGCCAATCACAGGCCATACACATGCTGGAAAGCTAAAGTCTAGCACAAGACGGTCTATGATTTCCCGTGGCGGCAGCTGCATTGGGACAAAGTCCAGTGCGAGGTCCAAGCTGTCCAGGAGTGATCAAATCACTCCCTTCATTTCCATGGAAACAGTGGAGGATGAGGATCAGGGACAGGGCTACCTCACACCAGTGCTTAGTCATGCCTTGTTCCCTGCCCAGGCATCTGCAGAAGCCAAGAAGCTTTACACAGCACTGAAAGAGTATGCAAAGCGTTACAGTTGGGTAGGCATGGGCCGCATTCATAAGGGTCTTCGAGAGCAGGTAGGTGTGTTCCCCGAGAGCACATAGAAGGAAATGTTGTGAAGATATAATACCTAATTTGCCATCACTTCTATTTTAGGTCAGACTGAATGATCTCTCCACTATACAGAAGCCACATCTCTTCTTCCTGCCAGATCTCCCAAGTGTTCCTTTTTTCCCACGTGATGCTCATCGACATGATATTGAGGTTTTGGAAGCCAACTATCCTGTAATCTTGGCTGAGTTCCAGGCTGTTTACCAGCGGGGGATGGACTCCAAATTAGGCTGGACTTGTCTGGGACCAAAGGTACTCAACTGAGCCTTGAGGGAAAAAGACAGAGAGCAGTAAACACTCCAGTTTCAAAATCTTATCAATCACAGTCTTTGTCTCAGAATTCTAAATACGTGACATCAGCAGTCATAAATACACAACTATTAGGCTCAAGCTCTTTAGAGAGAATAGCTTCCTGCTCAAGCCTGTATAAAACTGAATTCATATCAGGAAGAAGCTATCAATGTTCCTTAGTGGACTTATTGTTGGTGCTTGGATGGTTTAATGAACCTCAGTTGAGGAAAACAAATAAAGATCTAAATAGTACTTTTTTTAAGAAGCACTTCATTTTTCCTACTAAAGTCTGGCAGCTACAAGCGAGTGAAGTTAGTGAATAAGTGACTATGATGTGTTAATCAAATCTTACCAGGAAATGAAGATTGTTGTCTCTTTCAGGGCCAGGCGGTGTTTCCCTTGTACAGTGCAGGTGTCTGTGTGGCGAGTAACTGTCGCTCCTGTCCCTGCACCTACCGCACACTTCTTTCTCTACGAACTTTTATAAACAGCAACTCATTGGGATCTGCGGGATTTTGGCTGCTGGGGCCCGGAGCAACACTGGGAAGTTCTTATGGACCTACAAACACACGACTTCGTTGTCATCTTGGTATATAAAAGACTTCTTTTATGGTTTGCTTGTATTGTATGTGTTTTGCACTTCAAGCAGATTTGAAAGATGTGTCACTGACTGCTGTTATTGTTGCAGTGCTGTAGCTGTCCAGATTACACAAATACTAAATCACCAAAGGGAATACTGAACTCAAAGTTATGTAAATTATTTGTGATGTGTCACCAAAAAGTTGAGGATAATATCTTTGTTGTTCAGTTTACACTCTGACCCGTCCATCTGTAATGCTGTCAGTTTAAAACACAAATGAGGCTGCAGCTCATGCAGCCCTTTGAGAAGGAAAATAATTTCTGTATATCTTGATGAAGGCTGCTAAATAGAGATAATTTCCACAGGTCTACAGACTCCTCCTTTGTGCGAGCTGGTGGTAGGTGGGGAGCCTCAGTGCTGGTCAGAGGGACATTGCCTCCTGGTTGATGACTCCTTTCTTCACACTGTCTCACACAAGGGTCAGTGAATCATGCAAAACCTCTTTCTTTGGTCATATTTATGATGTTTTATATAATTTGATTCTTTAAGTCCTTTGCTCCATTTTAACATTCATATCAAAAAGTTGTGTAAAAGTGCTTGTTTTCTGTTTTTTTGTCATTAAAGGCCCTCCAGAATCTGGACCCAGAGTCATTTTAAGTGTGGACCTTTGGCATCCAAATGTGGCTGCAGCAGAGAGACAAGCTTTGGACTTCATGTTCAACCCTGATCTCTGAATTTTCTCCCTCGCTACCTGTGTGCACCATGCAGGGATGCCTTAACTTAGCCCTGCTTGTGCCAGGCCATGTATCCCATTCCAGTCAACAAATCACTGTGTCAATCTGCCCCCCAAAATTGGCCAAGCCATTAGCTGTACGTTCAAGTAGTGTTGAATGTTTGGCTTTTGTGGGAACTACCACAACGGGGCGGGGTTAGACAACGCTACATGCTAAACAGTGTGACTGCAAACCACAAAAAAGTGACGGCTACAAGTACAATGAGTAGAGCTGGTGTCCACTTATTGTAAATATTAACATCCTAACATTATTTGCAAGTGCATGCATGTGAAACTTGTGATTACTGGACTCGTTCTGAGCTGCTGACGCATGTGCTCATACTGTATGTTGTGACCATAAGAGTACTTAGGGTACTCTTATTTTTAAAGAGAAGCATTACCAATGTTTAAACCAAAAAACTGTGATGATCACAAATGTTTTATTGTTATAGATTTTAATTTATTTTATTTGATAAAATGAATGCAAAACAAATCTATCTAAATTGACTGTGTCGTGCTACAATCCTCTTGTGAATGCTGGGTTGTTTCTAAATAGAAATCCTTTTCTATAGATTATATATTACTATTCTTCTTTCTTTGTAATTTCTTTGTTATTGTTGACTTGGTTGCCATTTAAATAGATGAAAACCATATATTTTTTTTGACAATTTATTCATTTATTTTGGAAATACTCCATCAATGACACTGACTCCATGTATAAACCACTGTTTTCAATTAGACTCAAACAAATAACATACAAGGACGAGAAAGAAGACAAAATTAAGGAAAAACATATAAAAACATAGAAATAAATGGATGAATTGTGGATAAAAAAAAATAGTCATTTTAAATCAGTTTCTGTAAGCACAATATTCTCAACTCATTGAAAAAGTTGTAATTCAACAAAGGGTTTAAATGGCTGATGTTTGACAAAATTACAAAACAAAAAAAAATAATTCAACTTAATCTGAATGAATACATCATGAACAAAGCTCTTGTCGCTCTTTTGTGGTTACGTCTTTTTTTTTTTTTTCAAACGGCAGATGAGAATTAGTGTGGTGATTTTGTCTTATCTGCCATCTGTTCATCTGAGGGTCCCATGTTGGAGATTACAGACTCTGAGCTAATCCAAGCCAGACAGGCAGATTATTCCTGAGACTGTTGACATGGGCTTGTATGTATGTTGTTTCCCGATGTATGATTCATTTTTCCCTGAATATTTTACATACTGGGTATGTGAAATGTGATGAGAGGCATATAAAAAAACACTTGTATCATTCATTGTAAAATAGTACAACTCACAACAGAGTAAAACAGTTACATGTTAACATCAAGGGATGGTAAGAGACAATATTTTATAAGATGTTCTGTTCTGTTGATGCCAACAGCTGCATCTGCACATTTTTTTTTTTTTTTTTTTTTTGCATTATTTCTCTGAAATTCTGCTTTATCGCTGAAAATCTAGTGTTTGACTAAAGCCATAAAATCATAACCTGCATATTTATTTGACAGAGAAAAACAGCTATTAATGCACGTTTCTTTCTTTTTGTTATGCAACAGCATTAGCTACAATGATACCAAATGAGTAAATGGCTGAAAAATAAATTTGTTTTTACCATTTTTACCTCTGTCAATATTCTCTTACTAGTATTTCTCCCTCTTAATTACTCTTACTGCTTATTTAGAGGTACATTTATTTCATTAGGAATCAGTGTTTGGTATGAACAAACATTTAACTCATCTATATTTATTAAGACATGACCGGACTTCATCTGTCTATGGCTGCATATTGAATTATTATTATTATTTTTTAAACAATACCAAAAAGTAAAATGAAATTGTTGCAGAAGAAGTAGTATTCAGAAAAATGTGAAAATGGAAATAAAAGAAAAGAATATATAATAGGATTAAAAATCAAATAAAAGAGGAAAAATAAAATCTGGAGACATCATTGGATCGTGTGATGCGTTAGGTTTAGAAACGGAGCAGATGACATCACATGCAACATCTGGAGGTAACACACTGTTTCATTAGACAACACTCAAACAAAAATGACTACGTGTACACATGACATTAATTAGAATATTATATTCGTGCCACTAAAGCTTGCATCGTGGATTTCAATACATTTTATTGTGGCACATTTGCTCATTACTGCCCTTTGTTGTCTTATTATTGCAAAACTGGAAAGCTTTCCAAAAATAACCACTCTGAAATAAAATGTTAGCTAGATGGACAGATGGACAGAATTTTCCAAATCTCATCATTACAATTTTTTCCCCCCACAGGCTGACTTTGATGCATACTGACGAAACATTGCATCTGCTGTTGTAATCAAATTACCACTTCATTTAATATCCAATTGCTGCCAAAAAAAAAGTTCATTATAGAGAATGACAACTCAGCCACAGCTGTAAATAATTTTTATGAGGTCTTCATGAAGAAATATGATCATAACTGAAACACTGAGAATCAAATTTTCAGAAAAAGAACAAAATGAGTCAGGCCTACCAGGGAAAGATGTGGGAGGTGAAGAAGTGACAGAAGAGGATGCGAGGTTCTGCTGAGATTAAGACCTCCAGGTGTCACTAAAGGGACTTTGAATTTCATTCCAGATTCAAGGACACACTCACACCTGTAGTGGTCAGCTCTACTTTTTAGGATTGCAGTGATGAGCCTGAGACTGATAAATGCTATAGCCTGTTTTATTAAATATAATTCACAAGTCCAATTAGGTTAATAAAACTGCAGTTTATTGGCGCTGCTACTTGTTTCCCACAATTAGTTCACACTTGCAACTTATGAACACCCAGGTACCTTTGTTTTTCTCTTTTTTTGGGATAAACCAACTCTGCTGAGGCAATTTTACTGGAACAGTGGCAACGCAGAAGAGATTTGGTGTGCCACTGAAACAGTGAATCAAATTTTGATAGTCTTAAAAATGGGTGACAAATTCATCTAAATGCACTCATGCATGGAAAATTTCAAGGAAGGGATACAATATATAGTATTAATTCCAACAGCCAGTGGAGAACATACACTGCCTGTCCAAAAATAAAAAAACGTCACCACCTTTGAGGTAAGAGCCTCTCATTGGATAATTACAGCGTGGATGATTCTGTTTCAGCTGGCAACAAGTTATTTAACCCTTACTGATGCGGTCGCTTCTCATTTTTTAAACAACCAGGTCAGAAGACACATCCTGTGGCTGTGAAAAATATATTTTAATCTGTTTCAGAATGGTCAAATTATTGGCTCACATCAAGCAGAGGAGACATCTAAGGAGACTGTCGAAACTACTAAAATTGGGTGAAGAACAGTAGGAACCATCATTTTCCAGGAAGAAGTGTGGCAAAAAAATCTTGAATGATTGTGATCAACTATCACTTAAAGGTTAAGTAACATGAAATAATAATAATAGTAATAAAAAAATAACAGCTGAATTCACGACTATGTTTAATAAAGAAAGTAAGAGCGTTTCCACATGTGAAGGGAACTCAGGGGACTGGGACTAAACAAGCTGTGGATCCTTAAGAAAACCACTTATTTGTGAGGCTTCAATCTAGAGAACATAAAGATTGGACTTTGAAGCAATGGAGTGATTTGATGAGTGATGGGAGCATCAGGGTAAGGGGAGAGGAGGATGAAGTGATGCCTCCATCGTGCCCAGTGCCTACCGTACAAGCCCGTGGAGGCAGTGCTGCAGCTGCTCAGGTAGTTTTGAGGTCAGCTGACTAACTGAATATACTGAATGACCAGGTTATTCCAAAAATGGATTTTTCTTTTTCCTTCTCTGATGGCACAGGCATATTTGAAGATGACAATGCCAGGATTCATCAGGCTCAAAATGTGAAAGCGTGGTTCAGGAAGCATGAGACATCATTTTCACACATGGATTGGCCAGCAAAGTCCAGAGTCCAGACCTGAACACTGGGAATCTTTGGGGTGTGCCAGAGAAGACTTTGTGCAGCTGTCAAACTCGCACATAATCACTACAAGATCTTGGAGAAAAATGAATGCAACTCTGGACGGAAGTAAATGTCGTGACATTGTAGAAACTTATTGAAAAGATGCCACGCTGAATTTGTGCCGTAATCAAAGCTGAAGGTGGTCCAATAAAATATAGGTAGCAACACTTTTAATTTGGACAGACAGTGTAAATAGTAATTTCAGTCCACTCATGTCATGTGAACTGCAGACTGCACATCCAACTCTTGGTTTACTTTAGCTTTGTAAGGTCAGCCTGCAATTTAAAACAGTCACAATACAGATTGTTCTCATACTTTCTTGTCCTTTTTACTTCAACATAAATGTCACCAATGAATGTAATTTTTTTTTTCTGTAATGGATCCATGTGCAGGATTCAGTGTCTTATTTGCTCACTACAGATCTGTGATATTGAGGGTGAACTCGATCACAAACATGTAAATGTTGATGAAATGAACTTGACCATGGCTGTATAGAACTGCTGCATATCTGTTGTGGGAAACTAAATGTACCCGTCAAGTCATTAAGACAGTGGAATAAATGATACAGGAAAACAGGAAGAATTGAGACTTAGCTGGCTTACTTATCTCCTTCTGTGTGACCCTGTTTCATCCGTTTTCCCTGCAGTCCAAACCTTTCACGCATTCCTTGATGGTTAATTAACAACTTCAAACTCTTTCCAGATTGTTTTCCCAACAAACACACAGGACAAAACTCTTTTGTCTTAAAATCAGTAAGCATCACTGCAGCTTCCAAAGAAGGAAAATGATTTACAATGACGAGGAGAAGAAGGAGGCTGAAGTCAGCAGATGACTGAGTGGAGAGTTACATCCTCTTCTGTCTTCCTTCTGTTGTCCTCATTTCTTTGACATCATTTTTACAAACTCTGGGAAGACAGACAATGGCACAGTTATCAGTGACACTACTGCACGCTTATACTGAACTAATAACAATTTACACACGTTTGCTGATGGAAATTACAAGTGAAGAACAGTGTTTCTACTAATTCCACTATAATAGGAAGATGTCCTTTTAAGAATATACAAGAAAATAAAATAGTATTATAAATAGGAATTCACTGGCAGACTTTATCAGTCATCATAGCAGCAAAAATAATGTTTAAAATAATATTTTTAGTCATGATTCTGATGGTGTCAAAGAATAACCTCGCATTAAAGCAGTGATTCTATTTTTTTTAATTATTTAAAGCATTTTCTTGTGCTGTGTTTGTGAGTTTGAGTGCCTTGACACTTGCAGCTTACCCTCAAAGTCAACTTTCCCGTCTCCATTGTTGTCGACTTCCCTGACGATTGAATCGATTTCATTTTTGCTGCTGTGTTCGCCTAATAACTTTATCATAGCGAGCCTCAGTTCCTCAGATGTGATGGAGCCATCACCATCTATATCAAACTGCATGACAGGGAGATAAGAGTTTTTACAGTGAGTTCATTTAGCATCCACTACAGGGTGTCAAACGACTGCACACACAAGGTACATGCACTTCATGTTGAGCCACCTCTTTGAAAGCATCTTTGAGTTCTTTCAGTCCGATCATCTCTGCGGTTTCATCCAGAAGTTTGGGTGTCATTATTTCCACAAAATCTTCAAAGTCCACTTGTCCCCCCACTGTGATGCAACATACAGGCAAGAAAACAACGTTGTGGTATCATATAATTCTGTATGTAATAACA
The DNA here is from genome assembly GCA_037176975.1 of Arrhamphus sclerolepis. Classification (NCBI taxonomy): domain Eukaryota; kingdom Metazoa; phylum Chordata; class Actinopteri; order Beloniformes; family Hemiramphidae; genus Arrhamphus; species Arrhamphus sclerolepis. The sequence continues at coordinate 10,605,320 of JBAMYA010000023.1, read as the reverse complement.
AATTTTAATTCTGTAATTTAAATAAAAAAAACAAAAAAAGAAGAAGAAACTCAAACTCAGCACATTTTTCCTCTCAACTTACTTATTTTTCTTTCATGTTGGATGAGAATACTCACAATTCATGTTGATGTTTTGGCTCAGTTCAATCAGCTCCATTTCCGTTGGCATGTAGCCCATTGTCCTCATCAGGTTCCCCAAGTCTTTGCAACTTATAAGGCCATCCTTGTCTTTGTCAAACTCCACAAAAGCCTCACGTAACTCTACAAATCATTAAGACGCAGGGAAATAGATAGTTTTGGATGACAAAAAAAAAGACCATGAAAAAAGTATTATGTAACACTTTAACGAATGCATCTGAAAGCAAGAAGCACTAAACAAAAATGAAATTACCTTCCATTTCATCGTGTGTGAGATTTCTTGACTGCAAAACAATAATAAGGAAACCATTATGAAGTGATGCTGGTTTTCTTCATGTGCAGTATCAGAAATCATACTGGTTTGGCCTCATCTTTAAACTCATTAAATCTATTTCTCCTCCATACACCATCAATAATTATGTCAGCCCACTAACACATCAGTGTCCAGTCATATACTCTACGTCCTTCTGCGAGGATTCATAAACTGTATATAAAACAGTAAATATGCTCTTCAGAATGACAAAAAAAAGAGACCTTAACTATCTGTGTCCCTTATCAATGAGTAGGCTTGATTTTACATGATCCATTTAATTATAAATATCAAAAATTACTAAAACTAATTATTTGACAATAAAGAACTCACGAAGCCAGTACAAAAAAGGCGGATAAATAAATGAAACCAAAGCGCACATTTACCTTTTTCTCATTTTTTCACATGCAGTATCCACCAATCCATTCATCCATGTTTTTAATTTATATTTTTTGTTTAAATTTCCAATGATGCTACCTCTATTTATTTTTGTCTGTTTTTCCCAATACATATTTACATGTACATATTTCAGGCTATGTGTGCGGTTTGCTGAATTATTTCAACCTTTAAACCATGCTGTCAAATTGGTATTGCATTGGATGTGTTCTACACGTTATGCAAAAAATAAAGTTTTCAGCAAACGCAATCTAATGTCAAACAATCAAAAAAGAAATAACAATAATACCAAAACTATTACAATATTATATATTAAATTACATATTTTCTGGGGTGTTCAAACCTCACAAGTTCAAAACGTGCTTTGTAAATTATACGACACTAGCAGAAAGCACGTTTTATAAACTGTACTATGAAATTGTAAAGCCATACTGACTTACTTGTCTCCTATTTCCTCCTCTGAGAAAGATGCAGGGCTGTTTAAGACTCATGATGACAGGCTCAGTATTAGTCTTTGGCTTTCGGGACCCCTGAATTCCTGCCTTACATGCCAGTAGCTTATATGAATTGGGTCTCTTTTTTGAGTACGAGGGTCTTTTGAGTGTGTAAACCGAGATCAGAAGTGGACAGTCTATTCCAGAGATGAGGGATGACGTCTCGTATGGATTATCTTTTCAGCTTTGGTTCAGACAGGAAAAAAAAAATAAGGCTTAATGCTCTCCACAAATATCACATATTCAAACCTTAATGTCATTCGACAAAACATCAATTTTTAAAATGTGCAAATGGATTTAAAGATACATGTCAGAGGGTGAACCATTTTACAGCTATATTAGATAATAAATACATTTTAATCTCGCAGATGTGAGGGTTAGTCACAATGATCAGTTTTGCTACAAAATTAATGGGAAAAAAACTTACAAAATGACTTGTACCAGGTGTATATAATTTACTGATTATAAAGTGAGACAAAATAATGAATTGGCAAAATTATGGTGTTCCTGCAACAAATGATGTTATTACAAATACTCTTATATCCATTATGGTTGAATTGCTTGCTGTATTGCAAGAAGTTCTATTCATGACCACGAGAACGTTGGTTACTCATCTTCTATTACTTTTTATATAATAACACTGATCTAATTCACAATGCTAGATACACATGGATCCCAAGTATAAAATCACATTTTTGTGCTCAATAATATCCTTATATATGCTTTTAGTAAGATTGTTTTATGAATGGTTAGATCATCCTTATGATTGGAATACATCCAAATAGTTTACTGTTGAATAGGTTTGATTTAATCGTTCTATGTTGGATAAAATACTTGTTTGTTCTCATTTGAAGGATCATTACAGCACATCTGATGACCAAGGGAAAATAGACAAAGAGAGAATCAAAAGGTTAAACAGCCAACACAACAACAGCAGTGTTTCCAACATTAAACTGTATTTTTCATATTTTGTTATGGTACTTTGTTATGTTAAAGCTGCATGAACAAAAGCATGAGAACAAGAGACTAAAGTTCTGCAGTGAAACCAATGGCAGGAAAGAAAAGGAGAGAAAGATCTGGATTTCGGTTAAAATCTCTTTTAATATTCTCTGTGACATGAATTGGAATAATAATATCCCGGTCTGATATCTGCCTCCTTCTCCAGTAAGAAATCTGGAGTGAATGCAGGGATTCCTTTGTGAATCAAACTGCCAACTTTCTTTTAGTAAAATTATGGTCACAACCTCACTTTTGGAGGTGATGACCACAGTTTCTGTTGTGCTCACAATGTTTTGTCCGTCCTAAGCAGCTTAATGCTTCGCTACTCTCATCCAAAAACCATCACATTTAATGTTCTTGCTACGGCTTCTCTCTTGTTGTCGCTCACAAAGTCCTCAGTCATCCATGTAACATCTCTGGGTTAGACTTCAGTGACTTTGGAATGTACTGGGAATTATTTTTGATTCTTCTTCTTCTTTAAAGATATCAGCTGCTAGCAACAAACTGATACTCTAGAAACTGCCAGCTCTGGTTATATCATTCTCAAACAATTTTGATTTCCCGACACGATCAGGAGGCAAATCCCCAGAAGAAGCTGCCATTTGTAACTTCCAACTTTTCTTTCCTTTTGTTTTTGACGGCGTTGGACTTTCTACAGCAGCTCAGAGTTATACATGTAGAAATAATGAAACATTTTCATTTTGTCTTGAAGCTGTCAGTGAAATATTGTCAGTACAGTACAAATAATTAAAACTGTTATGGACAAAATAAATGAGGACGCTAATAGCGTATAATTTAACACTTGACGCACAGTAGTAAAAGGTGAGAAAAAAAAACAAAAAACAAATCCAGGACTACATTTGTTTTAATTTCATTTCATTTCCTTATCAATAAATGGTAATATGGAGTTGGTGTTTTTCAATGTTCCATTTAAAATTTTAAAATGGACTCAAATGGGTTCATAATAGATATTAGCTGGGGCAAATCTTATGTTTAAAGTTCAACCTGTTGTACCTTTTTAATCCAAGGGAATAAATATATTTGCATTTTCTAGTGGAGACCATCATTATTCAGGTGGAAGAAGAACTGCTCTTTTAAAGGATAGAAGTGTCTGGTAGCGCTGATCTTCATAAGTGCCATATGCGTGACACTCTAGCTGCTTCATTATACTGTGTTCCTCTGCAAATCTTCATCTAACAACGGATAATTCACAAAATCTCTTGTGTGTGTGTGTGGTATGGGCATGTGTATATAAGGTTTTAGGGTGTAAATCCTTCATACTAATAGTCTCTGTGTGG
>JBAMYA010000023.1:10584225-10601586 GCA_037176975.1 Arrhamphus sclerolepis | reverse complement strand
AATAATTCCTATGGCATTTGGGATCACAAATGGTGGTAAATATATGTTTAATTGGCGTGAGGATTATGAGGGGGTCCCTGGAAAATTTTCTCCCTTGTAAGGGGTCCCTGGCCCCAAAAAGTTTGAGAACCCCTGGCTTAAACCATATATACTGACTGTATGGATGCAGAGAGCCCCCATAGCCACTAGGGGGCCATCAAGCTTCGTTTATCATCTGCATGATCAGAAATAGATCTGTTATCTTGTAGAAAATAAAAGTTAAGCTTTAAAACTGAATTTCAGTTTGTATTTCAGCAGATATTGCTGAAATTACTGCACTATTGTTCAGTGTAGACAAAAAGTTTTTAGACATACTTAATGGACCCTGTCCCTTCTAAGACATTTAAAGAAATTCTTCCCATAGTCTTGTATTTTGTTAATGCATCCTCCATAACAGGATATGTATCAAGAGCTTTTAAGATTGCAGTATTAAACCTTAATCTGATTATCCTGATGATATAGCCACCTACAGGCTTATTTACAGCCTTCCTTTTATCTCCTAACATTTTGGGTGGCTGCAAATCAGCCAAATTATTATCTGTGCCAAAAACATATAAATGCTGATGATAGAGCTGGATGGAAGCAGATGATTTGCTCTGGCGACCTCTAAAGGGAACAGCTGAAAGGAAAAGAAAACAATGAGGAGTAATTATGAGAATAATTTGGTCTGATAAATTGATCTAATAAATCGAAGAGCCAAACTAAATAACCCAGAATGAAGTATCTTAATCAGGCAGGAAACTAAGAAACAAATAGTTTGAAACCTCTGAGTTCTGTTGTGAAGTTGAGCAAATAGAGAAGAGCAAATATCAGTACAACACTCCACCAATCAGGTCTTCATGGCAGAGAGACCAGAAAAAGGAAATTCCTCACTGAAAGATTTATGACAAGCAGGTGTGAATTCGCCAAAAGGTGCCTAGATGATTATTTAAAAAAAAAAAAAAACAATGAGATGAAGTATCCTCTGGTCTGATGAAGTAAAGATTTCATTATTCGATCATGTTTTCCAGTGGGATTTGTGTAGGAAAGTAGGCACTAAATATTATCTCATAAATAGTATTGCATCAGTCATACACATACTGATGGCGCCATCATGCTGTGGGAATGTTTTACTGCATCAGTGACATGAGCCAGATGACTGATAGAGGGGAAGATTCAAGCAGAAATATGCACATTTACAAGAGAACTTTACTATGGTTGAAATATGCACATTAACAAGAGAACTTTACTTCTCAGAATTTCAGATGAAAGATTAACGTTTGTTGACTTTCATTCCAACATCAAGACCTCTGGGATAATACTAAGAAAAGCTCAACAATGGCTTCTGGAAAACTCCTCAAGTCCTCAGATGACCCAGCCAGAGTTGAAACTAAACTGAGTGCAAAAAAGTAAGGAAATTTGTGTTTGGTTGATTTTTTATGTTGTAACAGCATGTTTTGGCAATAAACCTTATACCACTGGAAAGCCTGATTATTTCCTGTTTAAATGGTGCTACGTTTGTAAGGAAGATGCGTTTGTGGGATGAGCAGAAGAGCTGAGTATGTGAGTTGCACTTATGAAGATGTGAATAATCTTATCAACCGATGCCAATCAGATTTTTTGCAGTTGCTATTGACTCTTGTTTTGGGGCTTCTGGTACCCCCAGGTCGCAATCAGACCCCTGATCTTCCTGAACATTATGTACAGCAGTGAGTACAAATTCTGCTTACTGCACTGGATCATAGGGCCAGATGTGTGGAGAACGCCTTTTGTGAAGGCATGTCCAATAGTTAGCATCACAGGTGTCTTCAGTCCTGTAATCTGCCAGTCTGCCTATTTAAAGGGTGAAAATAAATCACTTTGCTGTTAGGTGTCATGGTGTGTGCCATACTGAACCACAGAACACCAAAGGAAGAGAGAGAACCAGTACGTTTAATGTCAAAGCAGGCTGATGTGCCTTTATCTACAGCTGCAAATATTATTCAGAAGATTAGGGTCCACGGTACTGTAGCCAACCTCCCTAAATGTGGCTGCAAGAGGAAATATCAATGACAAACTGAAGACATGAAGCATCACCAAAGGTTCCAGGACAACTTCTGTAGCAATCAGAGGTCAAGGTTCTTCAGTTCATTAGGTTCATCAGATCGCACCATCCATCACTGTTTGAGCCAAAAAAGAACTTCATGGAGGGCCAAGCATAAAAAAAGCAAGACTGGAATTTGCCAAAATGCATGTTGACGAGCCACAAAGCTTCTGGGAGAACATCCTTTGGACAGAGGAGACAGAACCGGAGTTTTTTAGGAAAGCACATCAGCTCTGTGTTCCCAGATGCAAATATGAAGCACACAAAGTTCCGACTGTGAAACTTGGAGGTGGCTCGGTTCTCTTCTGCTTTGCTGCATCTGGCACAGGGGGTCTTGAAGCTGTGCGGGGGACAATGAAATCTCGAGACTGTCAAGGCATTCTGGAATGAAATATCTTGCCCAGTATTAGAAGGCTTGGTCTCAATTGCCGAACATGGGTCTTTCAATGGGACAATGACCCTAAACACACAGCTAAAACGCCCAAGAATGACTAAGAGGAAAAACATTGAACTTCTGGAGTTGACGAGCCCTGATTTAAATCCCATTGAACATCTGTGGAAGGAGCTGAAGCATCTGGAGAAGGCACCTTTCAAACCTGAAACAGCTAGAGCAGTTTGCTCATGTGGAGTGGACTAAAACACCTGTGGACAGGTGCAGAACTGGTTTGATTGCAGTGATTACTTCAAAAGGTTGTACCACAAAGTATTAAGGTGAGGGTACCATCAGTTTCATCAAGGCCAGTTTCATTTTCTTAATGATTCCATTGAACCAAAGTTCAAAAGCAATGTCAGATTTTCATTAGTTAATTTTCAGTATTTTTTTATTTACTACTTTCATCAGTTTCAAGTTATTTCTGTGACCATCATGGGTTTTTCTTTCTTTCATGGAAGGGTACCAACTATTTTGTCCATGTGTGTAACGACCTCGATGTTCACCTGGACACCAGACTGAGCTGGAGATGCAACACTGATGCTGATTATAAAAAGGGACAGAGCAGACTTTACTTCCTAAGGAAACTTAGATCCTTCAATGTTTGCAGCCAGATGTTGCATATCTTTTACAAGCCTGTGGTGGAGAGTTTGATTTTATCTGCAGTCATCTGTTGGAGGAGCAGCATCAGAGCCAGGGACGAACCCAGAAACTGAACAAACTGATAATGGAGGTTGGCTGAATTCTGGAGCCTCTGGAGCTGATTGTACAAAGGAGAATACTTCATAAAATGTAAAGCATCATAGATGCCCCTCAGCATCCTCTACAGAACACAGTGATTCAGCAACAGAGTGTCTTCAGAGGCTTCTTCAGATCTGCTGCCACACAGAGCTACAAGAGATCCTTCCTGAACACAGCAATAACCTGCCAATAAACCTTTGAAGAGACTCACATCATGAGTTTACTGAAATAATTGAATTTCCCTTCGGGCATCAGTAAAGTATTTTTGAATTTGAATTATGATTTGATTATTTTGTTTTTGTTTCTTCAAAAGAAAATATATTGAATATTTTCCTGTTGGCTGTTCCCATCAGGGGTCCCCACAGCCAATCATTAATCTCCATCTAATCCTTTTCTCTGCATCTTCTTCTCTCACACCAACTAACTTCACGTCTTCTTTCACTACATCCATAAACCTCTTTGGTCTTTGTCTAGACCTCCTACCTGGTAGTACCAGCCTCATCATCACTCTACGGATATGTTCCCTATCGCTCCTGAGCAGTAATCACCTTCAAACCTCTTGGCGTTCAGATTTCTTCCATCTTGCCAAATATATTATCTCCAAAGTACGACGTAGGATGCACTATCTCAGTGTGGCAAAAAGAGCTGGCCTTCCGTCAGATGTCCTAAAATAAATGTATATGACCTTTATTCCACCTGTCTTGGAGTATGCCAGTCCAGTCTGGGGAGAGCTGACAAAAAGAACTAGCTGATGAGTTAGGGCGACTTCAAAAGAGATGTCTTCTTCCTTTTCTACATTAAGGGAAAGGCGTGATGAGGCCACCCTGCACACTCTTCATAAGATCTTGAAGGACAGCTCCTCCCCACTGTACTGTCTCCTGACTGATGCCTGATGGAGGGAATTTGCTACATCAAAACGAATAAGTAAAAGACATGAACTCTTTTTTTTTCCCCCATGAGCTCTTTAGATTGTTGTATGAATAATCCATTTAACTTTTCTTTGTTTGTGATTTTAGTTATTTATATGTTCAGTGTGTTTAATACTGTTATCATTGTTTATTGTGTTGAATTTTAAATTGAAGTTTTTAAGGGATTTTTAATTTTATTGGTTATGTTTGACTCATTTCAGGTTCCAAGTGCTAGTGTATCCTGACATGTCAAACCAAATAAAATGAACTGAATTGAGTATTTCACGTTCACATTAGTAAGATCCAACTGACAATCAAGACTTTGTGATACTCTCACCATTCAGGCCCTACGAAAGCTCAGAAACACAGAGGTCATGTTCCAGTTTACAAAAACACAGTGCATGAGAAGAAAAGCCACTGGCACGTATTAACAGTTTCACTAGAAACAGGGTGAATGCAGCGATATCAGAGAGAAGTGTAAAGTGTAAAAAAGTTTTTTTTTTCTTTTTTTTTAAGTGTTGTAAAAGTGTAGTTAATGACAAAGAAATGTCAAATAAGTTTGAGAAAAGTGATGCAGCACAGTGGTAAAGAGATGTATTGCACGTATCATCTTAAAACTTAATGCAGAAACAAAAAAAAGAAAAGAAAAAATGCACAACCCACACGGATATAATTTTATTTACCTTATATCCTTAATACTCTACATATTCAGTAAGTAGCAAAAGATAATATTTTGCCATTAAAAAGTTTTCAGTCCAAAGAAGAACCCTTGTATTAACCTGTCAAGACAGCACCCACGTCTCTGGGCTCGGAGGGATCTGGAATTGGACCATCACATAGTGGAAACCAGTACAGGGTTAAGATGAATCAGCAAAATGTTTGGAATTGAAAATGGGCATTTGGTTCCATCTGGACCAAAGATGGAAAGGACCATCCACAGACTAAGTACTGTGTAGAAAGTGGGGTAGGGTAGTAGGGTGCCTTCCTCTTCATGAAAGTCTCTACATGTTTAACAAGACAATGAAAAACTTCTCATAATAAATGTAAAAATAATGATAAGAAAAATCAATTCGGTTTCTGTTTTTGCATTTTTCATAACCCCCAACCATTTGTATACCATCACTTTTGTTGGCATTTACCATACCTGGAATAAGCTGTAAATTTAGTAGACTATATGTTAAGTTTAATGTCTTAAAATCTTCACATGGAAGAATTCAGTTCCTAACCAGAGAGCAGCCCTTTGACCTACAGACCTTAGCATTTTCTGTTGGCTGCGACGAATAATGCGACTGCGTGGCTCACAGCATGCCGGCTGCCCAAATATGCGCGTGTGGGCAGGATAGGTGCCATTTTGCACATAGGGTTTCAATTGTTTACTGCCAGCAAGGGCGCGGCTTTATTCCTACTTTATATGCGCGCTCCGAGTTCACTCAAGTTAAATAAGAACACACTCTCGCGCACGGCCTACTTTTCCTAATTTCTCCCTGTCACTCACACGCGGAGAGTGAGGGGAAAGGGAGGCTGAGAGACAGTCTCCCGTTGCAGGCTGACGCTGCTGCTGCTGTGCCAATGCGCAAACAGTCCCCGCCGCGGGATAGGTCTCCCCAAATGGAGGCTGCGCTCCAAACGACCATGCGATTGAATGACGAGCGCGTCATGCTCGTCTTCCTCCTCCTCTGCTCTGTGAGATCAGTGGCTCTTCGTTCCGCAATCTCCTGGGATACTGTACCGCCCTCGATGGCTCTGCTATCGCCGTTTCGCTCGCACTGAATGGCTGCTGGGAGCGAGGACAACCGGGGGGAGATAGCCCTGCGTCTCCTCCGTTGAAGTCACGCTCTGCATCAGCGAGAGGTGGTGAGTCCGTGTTTGGTCCTGTCAGGGTCGTCCGATGGTCCACCGAAGAAGATGGGGGAGGCGGGGAGGAGGAGGAGGGGGGGGGGGGGTGAAAAGCGGATGATGATACGGGACAATTGAACTTCGGGCTGAAACATGCGAGCGGGAGGGGGGCTCTCAGGTTGGCACAACACAAACTTTCTTCCAGCCCAAATCCAAACATGTAATAAGTTCACCCTTTTAACCCATCGGAGTGATCGCGTTTTAACGTTGACTTCACGTGGCTCATAACAAACGTGCCAAAAATAAATAGATAAACATAAAAGAAAAAAGGAAAAGAGAAACGCAACAGCATTCAGGTTTTCTTTGGCACGAGCGCCGGTTGCAAAGAATTGTGCCTTGTTGTGCTCTCTCTCCCCCCCTCACCCACCGAGCCCCCCCGCTCCGTGCCGCACTGGTTCCGTCGGGCTCGCCCTCAGCGGCTGCGTGTCCCGGGATGACCTGTTGATGTCGGTAGAACGGAGAATGGCAGGGGGAGCGGTTTCCCCCCCATCACCAAAATATTTAAATTAGCTACATTTTGGGCTTGACAACCGGCGCCGCAGCACGATTACACCGTCGGCTCAGGCAGTAAGTGTCTTGTTTGTCTTTTGGGCGGGGGGGCTGTCGCGGAAATGCTCGCCGCTGCGCAGCCGGGATGAGCGCGTGTGAGGTGGACGTTGGGACGGGACGAACCCAAAATGTTTAACACCAGCGTTAGCTTAGCCGTTAGCCGCTCTCTATAGGCCCGCTGCTGCGGAGGGGAGAGGGACGTGAAACATTTAAGCGCCGTCTGACACAAGAGCCGGGAAGCAGAGGGGATAATTTACACCTAAATTGGTTTAACATTGGCCCACGTGAATGCCGTTTGACTTCACGTAAACACAACCACACTGTCAACCTGAGGCAGGTATCACCGAGGTCTGCTGCCATCCTGAGTACCTCATCCATCCATGGTGCCCTCTCCCCTCCCTCCTCCACTGCTCCGACTCTTATCAGGCACCTTTTCCCGTTTCTACATTTCTGTAGAGGGAGAAAGGATTCAGAAATACGAAGTTGAGAAGTTCAGAGGCTTTGAGTTTATCTGTGCAGTGATTATAACTAATCTTATTTCAGTCCTGTAGCTGTCTTGACTTGAGGGAGGCAGTACAGGTATGCATGCATGAGCCCATTAGAACCAGGAAATGCCTATAGAAGGAATTAATTGTGTGCCTGCTGCATCATGACTCCACATGGATTAAGAGAAACAGTCATACGGTTCTGAAACATGTTGAAAACTGTCCTGTCACAACACGGCATGAGCCGTTTGAATGTGGGAAAATATTCCCTTTAATGGCTTTAATGGAAAGTTTTAAAGGAGGCATACTATTGTCTTCAAAAGTTTAAACAGTTTTCTGAGATTATATTTAAAGCCTTACCACAGAGGGACTGTACAACAGCTCTCCTATCAGACATGTATTTACAGCTCTGTTCATCACAGCTGGTTTTTAGCGGGTACATTCAGCCATTTGACTTGATTCCCTCTTACCCCAGTGTGCCTCTTTAGAAACTGGTGTTATGGCTTTGTGCTACCCATTCAGCGGTACAGCAGATGCAGCATTGTTGAAAGTTTGTTGGAGAAAAAGAAAACAGGAATCTAATCTAATCTGGGTCGGTAAATCTGAATGGCTCACTTAATAAGAAATTTGTCAGACCCGGGTCCCCCCCACCCCCCATGATATGTCCCCTGCAAGTATGTTGCAAGTATGTTTGACCTACTTTCCTCTTTCATGCCTGCTGGTATGAGATCTAAGCCACAGCATGATCTGCATTGCTGTTCTCTATATGTTTAACGGCATAAGAACCTGAGATGATCCCTCTCATCTCTGCAGGCCCCACCACCCCTCCTTAGTGCATAAGGACACACATGTACACACAATCACGCAGTCACATTCTCTCTCACTGTCAGAGCAAACTGTGCAAACACACCCTGCTCTCAGCCCAGTGTTTGTGTGTCTTTCTGTGCACGCATGTGTGCTCACTGCGGCTCGCCAAACTGTAAACAAGCAGTATTGTCTAATGCCTGTGTGTGACTCAGTGTGCCTTTTGTGGGTTTGTTTGAGTTTGTGTGTGCGCATCTGTGTTTTAGTATGAGGGAGAGGGAGCTTGAGTGAGACAGAGACAAAGAGAGCATTTCTCTTTACCCTGGAGCTTGGCGAGAACCCAAATGAAAGGCTTTGGATATGATGGGGCGGCTCACTCCAGCCCTCATCAGTCAGTCACACCAAAGTTGGTTGCATACCTCTCACAGGGTGGGCTTCAGTCGTTTTGTTACCTAAGTATCGTACAGTATGCTATGCAGCTAGATCTCTCTGTGCATATACAAGTACAGCATGCAGACATGCAACACTTTTAAGTGGTAAAGCATCAGGTCTGACAATGCTTGCACACATTTTTGCAGCACAGGCCTGTTTTCTCTTCTGCAAATGTATGAAAATGCTCATGACTGGTCTTATGTCATAACTGAAACAAAATGCAACGTAAACTGATCAATGGAGCTTTTGTATTCTTGACTTTTACAGAGGACTTACACATGCGCACGTGAATCAGTGAGAATGATGTTACTTTCTGTAGATGAAGTAATGCATATACAAATACAATGACATAAAAGAAAATAGCTGGAATTGTTGTCCACAGTGTTCTCATATATCCTCACAGTATCAAGAAGCTCTGCACTCAGTCCTTAAATCCACAGCTGAGGAATCATTGGTTCATTTTCATTTAATGGTCATAATGTGGCGATTTAAATGGGTTAGATACAGGGCAAGGAGGTATATTTGGATTTGATTGTTTGCTGAAGTGAATTGAGACATGCAACTTTGTTTTTGTTTAGGCCATGCACGCACACACTTACCCACATAGAATAGCAGAACATGACCCAGATATCTAAAGACCCAAGACTTTATAGCTCGCGGAAGGCGGAAAATAAAAAAGGCTTTTAGCGAGCCTACCCCTGGCAATAACAACTACTGCAAGACTGAAGTTATGTATATGATTAATGTGAAGTAGACTGTCCATGGAAGTTTCAAGAAAACTGCCAAACTGTCTGCCAAAAGCTCTCTGTAGGACCATGCGAAAAAATGTTATTGGCCCATGTGAGTATTGAATGCCAAGGTATATAATTCTTATTCAGGAATGCTTTTCCCTAAAATAAAGGCATTTTATTCTAAACACTTAGTCTGAGCAGTAATAACATAGACTCCATTAGATTAAGTGTTGTGCCAGTGAAACACTATAAGCCATTTTATTGTGTCTATTAATGTGAGAGTCTGACATTCCTCACCTGTTTTCCTTTTCTCTTTGAGCTTTTTGTCTTTTAGCACCATTGTGTTACATCACACCTCCTCCTCCACACATTGCCTCCTGAAACACTTCTTGCTCAGAAGAAACAGTACAAGATGTAACATCTATTTGTTATTGTTGTGGGTTTGTGTTAGCATCACTGAGGTCTGGAGACAGTCTCGTCTCAAATAAAGACCCCAGTGATAGAAGCGAGTTCTCAGCAGTGTTGTCCTATTCACCTTCCCCTCTGTCGTTTTTTGTTCTGTTCCTTTCTTTTTGTCCACCTTTCTTTCCCAGCAAAACCCACTGGTGGTGTGCATAGGCGCACCATGGCCCAGACCCTCCAAATGGCGATCCCAAACTTTGGCAACAACGTTTTAGAGTGTCTGAATGAGCAGCGACTGCAGGGCCTCTACTGCGATGTGTCCGTTGTGGTCAAGGGCCATGCATTCAAGGTACTGCTACGACATCGAGATGCAATACTTTTTTATTATTATCGTTATGGCAATAGATTTTAGGTTTAAAGTAAAGGTTAAAGGCGAAGAAGCTTGAGTTGGAGTATAAAGAAATGGTCTGGTGGCTCTGTTATGTGGCATGAAGGATTGATGGCCATTATACTTCAAAAAAAAGGTGCTGTTTGTACACTACTAGTTGTTAGAATCAATCAGACGTGCAAGTCAGGTGTCAAAAATCTGGGGTGATGTGTGAATGTGAATTTATGTTTATTATATTGCTGCTTTTTACGACTGTTTGTTTTTATTCATTGCTATTACCATCTACAGCATATTACTGTATAGGATTGATGTTGTGACCCTGATTTCCCCAAGGGAACCTCCTCAAAGGATTAATCAAGTTCTATCTAATCTAATCTAGTCTTTGGACTGCAGGAGTAAACCAGAGTACATAAGGAAAACGCACACATGGAGAACAAACGTCCACACAGGCAGACTCCTCTTAAGAGTCATGGCATCTGTACCAACCAAAGCAATCACACCACTATTTACTTGTTTTTCAGTTTTATGGAAATGTCATTCTTTTCAATTTGGAAAAAAAACATGTTTTCTTTCTTTAAGAAACAGTAGTTTAAAGAGTATAGTCTTTATCAAAACTTAGAAATATTTTGTGCGATTGTCTCTTGAAGAATACGTCAGCATATTTGTTTACATGAAACGACAGAGACCTGAAATCTTGCGTTTGTTACTTTAAATCTCAAAAGTTCTAACACAGCATGTCATCTACCCTCTTTCGCTCTAGGCTCATCGAGCTGTCCTCGCTGCTAGCAGTTCTTATTTCCGAGACCTCTTCAGCAGCAGCAGCAACGGCAGCAATGGTGCAGGTGGTAGCGGTAATGAGATGAATCCTACAGTAGTGGAACTCCCACCAGCAGTGCAGCCGCAGAGTTTTCAACAGATTTTGGCTTTCTGCTACACTGGCCGTCTCAGCATGACAGTGGGAGACCAGTTTCTCCTCATGTATACTGCAGGCTTCCTGCAGATTCAGCAAATCATGGAAAAGGGCACTGAATTCTTCCTTAAGGTAAAGCTCAAACTAAGTTGCAGAAGAAAACTTAAGTTGATTGATATCTCAGTTTCGCGACTGGTTACGGGTTATCAAACTGTTTGACTTAATTGTTTTTCTCTGCATATTCTTCTCTAGGTATCTTCCCCCAGTTGTGACTCTCAGGGCCTTCATGCAGAGGAGACCCCACCCTCAGAACCCCAGAGCCCTGTAACGCAGACCAGCAACAGTGCGGGCCGGCCTGCGGCGAGTCTGACACCACTGCCACTGGTATCGCGGGTGAAGTCGGAGCAGCCGACCGGCCAGCCAGAGGCAGCGGCTCCTTATTCGGTGGTTTGCACTCCCGTAGCCAAGCGGCTGTGGGAAGGTGGCAGCAGCCGAGATGGTGGTGGAGCAGGTTCGGCGGGAGGAGGAGGGGCCAGGAAGGCAGCGCGGTATTCCCAGGAAGCGCTGCGGGGCAGTACGATACAGAGTCCTGGAGCCATAGGACTGGCCATGAGCATGGGGGTCACCACAACCAGCTTGGCGGGCATGGTCGCTGGTGGCGGGATTAGCGGTGGTGTCGGCACCAATGGGAGCACTGCAACAGCGCCTGGTGTGTCAGAGGGTGCAAGCCCTGGCACCCTAAGTACCTACGCTAGTGACTCACCCATTAGCTACCATGATGATGAAGAGGAAGAAGAAGGGACAGATGAAAGTGCAGAAGAGCAGTATAGGCAAATCTGCAACATGTATACCATGTATAGCATGCTAAACATGGGAGCAGCAGGTAATAGACCAAATGATTCATGTGCATTTTGAGCTTTGCACTCAACATTGATCTCAAACATCTATATTCTATATTTTCTGTTTGTATTCCTGGTTTATATTGATTTCTAAGTGTAGGGGTGGATTTTTTTCTCTCTTTCTCTCTCTCTGCCTGCAGCGGCTGGCGAGCGCGTTGAAGCTTTACCAGACCACACAGAGACGCGGGGTCGGATGCGAGGCCGAGATCTCACATGTCTTCCGGCAGAACTTGTCGCTCAGATAGGCAACCGCTGTCATCCCAAACTGTACGAAGAAGGAGACCCCGCTGAGAAGCTGGAGCTAGTCTCAGGTAATGTATGCACGAGTGCCACATTATAGTGCAAGTGAGACTTTTTGTTCTTTGAAAAACATTTGCTAATTTTGGATCTGGATGCCATCAAGGCTTCTTATAAAACTGCAGACAGGTGCAACAAAGAAGTAGAGAAGTTGTGTAAAGGACAAGAACAGTCCAGCCTGTTAGCAGATGGCACATTAAAACAAAATCAAGCACCCTAAGATGCATATCTATTTTCCAAACGTTTCTATAGACTATGGCACAAAAAAAATGTAAACGGCTGCTTAATAATTTAATACTTAGTTATTTATCAAAACTTCTGATTTTTGAAAATTTAAGATTTGCTAATTTATTAAAAAAAAAGAAATCTGTTATCTTTTAGGACAAAAAATTGTAATCATCCAAAATTAGTTATTTTACAACTTGTAATTTCATGTCAAAATGTTGCAAAAAAGATTTAATACCCCCCCCCACAAAAAAAAATTTGTAATCTTAAGTTTGTTTGTTTGTTTTTTTTGACATTAAAAGAAAAAGTTGCAGTCTTTTTGACATTTGTGATTATGTGATGTATTTGTTGTTTTAAAAAAACTCTTGAGCTTTCAATTTCACAACAAAATTAGTGTTTTTTAACAAAAAGAAAGTCAGTATTTTTTTAAATGTGAGATTTTAGTACAAAAGTCTCAATTTTATGATACAGGATGTGATTTTTGTGAAATCTGATATTTTATGACAATTCTTTATAAAGAAAAAAAGATAATGTTTCAAATGTCGCCATTTTAGAACAAAGTTAGCTTCTTTTTTTTTTTTTTTTACGGAAAATGTCAGTTTTATTGTATTTGTGATTAAACAAGAAAAAAAAGTGATTTTAATACAAAAGTCTCCTCTTTATGATAAAAATAGACATTTTTGTTTCACTATAGGGTTTTATGACAAAATTTTCACTTTTGTTTCGAATTTTACAACCGAGTCCAGGAACTAGCGGGAAATCTGACGACTGAGCTGATTGAGAAATTACGGTTATTTACCGGTAACCATGGTGATGCTGTGGCCCGGGGTGAAATCAAGTCAAGGCTGCCTTTGGAATAGAATTCCCTGAACTCTTTTCAGACTCAGTTTCTTGTAGAGGAAAGTACCCCAAACAAGAACCTAGTTTCTGTAAAGGTTGTGTTACAGCCTCGGCATGGACTGGAGACCTGTACAGGGTGTTCGTAGATAGATGGTGCTTGATTGTTTCATATAATTTGATTCAGATTCATTTTAGTACTTAAGTAAATTATTTTTATTCTGCTTTAGATGTTTTACCTTGGTTTTGTTAAAAAAAATTAAAAAAAAACATTCACAGTTTTATTGTTACAGTCATGCAGGAACATGCCTAATGTGTTTAAAGTCAAAAGATCTAAACAGGACTCAGCAAATGATACTGATACGTACACATATAGAGGAAGCTGTCCTCAGATGACTTAGCTTTGCACTGAATTAGAGGACTGTGTTGCACATGTGACTCAATGTGTTTATGTCAAGGACATCCTGTGATAGAGTCTGTGTTTGCTGTGGGCTGGGTTACACCTTTGTAGTGCCGCGTGTGTGTGTGTGTGTGTGTGTGCGTGTGTGTCTTTGTAAGGTGAGAAAGTGAGAGATGAATGAAGAAAGAGCACGAGAAAACAAACTTACTAAAAAGCAGGTATTATTCAGCTGTAAAAGTGATAAAAGACTACGAAACTGCTGCCTGTTCCAGACCGTGATTGAAATACAAATGCAAAATGTAAAAAAATAAAATTCAGAACAGAAAATGTGAAAAGACAAAAAAAAGAAGAGTCAAAAGAAAGCAAAAATCAAACCACAGCCAAAGCACTGGCTCCTCACTCCAGCTTCAGCCACAGCAATGTGATATGAATCACAGTTGTTGCTAAGTAAACACTTTCTCAATCCCTATAAAGAACAGCAAAGCTCCCAACCTTATCATTATATGATCCACAAAACCTGAATGAGGGGAACATGTTAGAAAGTAGGAAGATAAATAAGTCCTGATAGATCTTTTTTTTTGTTTTCCTTACTGTTTGCATGTGCTGTGTTTGCAGGAACTTCTGTGTACATATCACGAGCCCAGCTAATGAACTGTCACGTGAGCGCGGGGACCAGACACAAGGTGCTGCTGAGGAGGCTGCTGGCTGCCTTCTTTGACAGGTTTGTTCTCGCCGTCTGGGTCTATTTCTGAAAGTGTTTCATGTAAAGTTAGAAAAAAAAAAAAGCTTAGTTCTAATATAGAAATTGAAGTAGTTTTTAATCTGTTGGCTCAGGAGGGACAAAGATGCTGCTTTTGCCTGCTGTGTCACTCATTTCTGTTTTGATGTACCAGGAACACTTTGGCCAACAGCTGTGGAACAGGCATCCGCTCGTCCACCAATGACCCGAGCCGCAAGCCGCTGGACAACAGAGTGCTCCATGCGGTCAAATGTGAGCCTACACATTTTGTCTGTCTGTTGGTGCTCGCCCACAAGCATGCAAACAATTTGCATACAGTGTTTGCTTGTGATGTCGGGTAGATTCAGGGAGGAATGCACAATCCCTGGTTTAGAGGCTGGCTTTGTAAGTGGAGGAAAGAAATATGAACTCGCATTTATCCAGGAAAATGTATTAAATCAAATACGTGCAAAAAAATCTGAAAATGCAATCTATTCCTAAGTTAAGAGGGTGCTTGAATACCTTAACAAATTGCTGCACCTGATTAGCAGAAAACATGAGCCCAACAAGAGAGGCGTCATTCTATTGAAATGAATATTTAACCTCCTCAAAAAGCCTGTTCAGCATCGAGTGAGCAAAAAAAAAAAAACGCTGATTGTTCCTCTTTAGCTGTGTCTAAAATTTAGAGCGAACAAAATGGGAAGGGCGTAGAAGGCTATCAAAAAGGGTGGACTAAGGAAGAAATCAAAGCTAAATGCCTTGGGGGAAAAAAAGAAAGGAAAATGCACAACAAAAGAAATTAAAATTAAATGAGCAAAAAGGGTTTTATTCTTAAATGTGACTGAATAGTAAGATTTAGATACAGAAAATCTGACGTAAACCATCATTAGCACCTAAATAGAAGCTAATGCTTACCTTAAACTTAACTTCAAAAGTAATGCCAAGCTTGTAATTTCAGAGGTACAATCAGAAGAAAAGCATGAAGAGTCTCGCTTTAGTTGCTGGTCTTTATAGTCGCCTCATGCAGATGGTTTAATTGCACAATGAATTTAGTGTCATCAGCCAATAAGAGCAGTGTTTGTTTGTTGCCTAACTCCTCTTAAAGGTTTTTTCAAAGTGTACACATGATATAAAGAAGCAGTGGCAACTCTTGTGTATTCAAAAAAGTGGATGCTTTTCTCGCTCCGTCAATAAAAGTATCGTACGTTTGACGATGAAGTCGTTTTTCAGGATGATAATGCTGCCACAAAGCAAAGAATGTTAAAGACATGAGCTCAACTGCACAAATGAACAGTATAGACGTGTGATTGGAATGTTTTGCTCGAAAATTGGGAAGAAATTGGGTCAGTGTGCCAGTTGAAGATGACAACATATGATTAGCATTAGATTTTACCTCAGGGTGTCCAATAGAGAGCAAGATTCATCCTGTAACGAAACATTGGCAGAGCACACCCGAAGCAGAATGATTTATGAAGTTGGATGTATTTTCTTTATAATCAGGGGAGCTGAAACAGTGAGCATCTATTCAGATACCCCAGCGAAGTTTCTGGCTTTCGTTTTGTAGATGAACAAATTTGCCAACTGTGTCTCATTTGTGAAATGAGGGGCACAGATTTTTCCGCAGGCTGATCCCTTTTTAATCTATCCAGGCTCTGCAGGAGTGCCGGTGACTATTATCTTTTGTATTTTTTATTTTTTTTATTAAAAACAGCTAAGGTTCAGCATTGGGGGGATTTTGCTCAGAGGCTCATAGGTTTTACTGGGGTTGATGGGGGTCTTTCAGGCTGCAGCACAAACCAACCAGCTGTAACGCTGACAGACAGACATGAAAGAGATGATGACCTTCTCAAATTAATTGCGCAAGAAAGTAAATTGTAGTTATCCAATCCAATTTAGATCAACAACTCTTGCTCTCGGCTGCCTGAATCTAAACATTACAGTCTCACTGCACGTACGCGTGCTGATGAATGAATGAATGTACGTTTTTAGCATGAAAGCACATTCTTCTGCTGAGATTTGAAAAGGTGTGCTCACGTGAAATCACGTTTAGAGGTGTGTGCTACTGAGCGTGACTGCTGACATCACAACAAAGATTCACCAGATAAACTTGAAGCCTCTGCTGTGCAACTTGACAGAAATGGAAGTGAACCTACAGAAAACTCATGAAAAAGAAAGAAAACAGTTGAAACCTGAAGATTATGTACACTATAAAAGACACATAACCTTTTTTTCCTTCGCTGTCTGCCGTCTAATCAGACTAAACTTTTCCTGTTTTAGTTTAGTCAGAATCTTTTCAAAAAAAAAATTTGTTACTTATTTTCAAAGTCAGAAATGTTACATATATTTCTTAACTTTTTTGGCAGCATTACCATTAAACTGTATTATTTAGGTCAAATGTTTTGGATTTCCTTCTGCGAACTTCTCACAATTAGTTTGCTAGCGTTTTGGTCCAGAATCTTCCAAAGCCATGACATCATCATCCACAGCTCTCCCCAAATCATTTAAAGGCATAGTAATCCTAGTTTATGCAAACGTCTGACTTTGAAGAAAGTAATAAAAAAAATTCTCTCATTATTCTGGCATTTAGCAAATAGAAATATTCTTCGTAATTCTGACTGACCTAAATAAGAAAAAGTTTATTCTGACTTAATGTCGGTGAGGAAAGGACTGAAAAAATGTTTTTAGTCTTTTGTCAAAAGTAATTTGTCTTTTATTAAGTGTATGTAAACTTCTGTATCCATCTTTAAATGTGAGTGATTTTTCAGTTATGGAGGAATCAAAGAGGCTGTTTTAAGATTTTTCCAACCATGTAACTGAAATTATTGTTCAATAAAAGCTAGGCTCAGGGGCTAATAATAGAAATTTAAACGGGTTACACTGCAAAAACTGATTTCTCAGAAAGTTTAAAAATAAATAACTAAAAATATTTCAAGAAAAATGGCCTTACTTTGAAAACATGCATCTCATTTTAAGAATTTTAGTAGGCTGTAAGTCAGACTGACCTAACCTATGGAATCTTTCAGGCTTGGGTACATCTTATCCATCATAGGTCAGTAGCCTAGTTATGCACACAATCAGGAGACAGGATGGCACTTCTTGGTAGGACCCAAGGTCTTCTGATGCATCTTGACACTCAGCAAAGACACGTATGCTTTCCACAGATAACAGAGCCGATTGTTTAGCATTCCTCATCCTGTAAACTCTAAAC
>JBAMYA010000023.1:10572422-10584125 GCA_037176975.1 Arrhamphus sclerolepis | reverse complement strand
GCTGTGTTGACTGTTCTCCTTTTTGTGCACAAATTGTTCATTAAACCTTTTTATAATAAGTTCATCTCTCTGGTGCTCTTTGGTAATATAAAATTTACCACAACAGCCAAACATTTTTTTTCTTACACCACTGGCCCAGACATTTTGACTAGATTTGAGAATACAATACATTCCTAAATCTAGTTAACATGTCATATTAAGCAAAAAAAAAAATCTGCCACTGGGGTAAGAAAAAAATGCTTAGCTAGATTTCTTAAAATGAGATGTATGCATTTAAAATAAGACCATTTTTTTCATGAAACAAGTATATTTTGCTTTCTTAGAAGTCATTTTTTTACAGTGCAATAAAAGAGCCTTCTTGATAGTAAATAAAAGTAAAAATGATCTGAAATCACTCAACCAGTCCATTTCTGGTAGAATCGAGGGAAGAACGGAGGTAAAAGTGGTGAAACTCCTTCCAGCAGAGTTCACAGCAGCAGCTATCCCCCTACACAACCAGACTAATTGTGTGTTTTCTGTTCTCGTGCCAGTTTATTGCCAGAATTTCGCCACCAGCTTCAAAGAGAGCGAGATGAACGCCATCGCAGCAGACATGTGCACCAACGCCCGCCGAGTGGTGCGCAAAAGCTGGATACCGAAGCTGAAGCTGCTGATGGCAGAGAGCGACGCCTACTCCGCTTTTCTGCCCGACGGGGTCAAGACGGAGGACGACGCGCTGGGTGCGGACCCCGGCTTTGACCCCACCTCGCTGGAGGCTACCGGCGGCGCAAGTATGGAATCAGGCGGCTCTTCAGGTGAATCTCTGCCGAGCGTCGGCGGCGACGGAGGATCGCTATTTTGAACACCAAGCGCGGGGGGGATCGGTGTTAATTTGGCGATGCGCGCACCTGTATCCCCCTGTTGTGCTTGCATCCTCACTGTTTGGCCCACGCTGATCTCTCACATTTTGACTGTCTGTACTACACTGCTAGGGGCTACAGCTGTTACCCTGATATAACCAGGACTTGAAAACCTATATTTTTTTGCTTTCTGACTGTCAAAAGAAGCATAAAAGAGTGTAAGAGGGGTGTGGCTTCTGCCTCCCCCTTGTCTTTTTAAGGTGTGTTAGCATCCACTGTTGCATTTTGAATACATTCCCTGAGGTGCAGGTGGTAAGGGAAGCTACCAGTGTAGCCTGAGGAGGAAAGGATGGCTGGATGGACAGGCTAGGAGTTGAGGTGATGAGCATAATGATTATCGGTGTCGGTGGCATTTCTTTCTATGCAAACCTGACAACCTGTGTTCCAGCCTCGGGAAAGGAACTAAATTAAAAAAAAAAAAAATAGACTAAAACAAATTAACACTACTTCTTCTTCCTCCTATTGCATCTTCCTGTCGTCACCCTGCGAGTCCTCTTCAACCCACCTTGCCATTTTTTTGAGACCAGAGAATCACGCTCGAGCGTTTCACTGTGCCGCGTCTTATCAAAAATATTCCCATCTTTCTTTGTTTTCTACATTTTTCGCACATCACTCTGTTTGTGAACTGAAACGTGAAAGGAGAAAAAGCTTTTTACCAAGATGATTGTAAAGATGATTTGGTGGGGCAACAAGTAATTAAAGATGGTCATATTTTTAGAAGACAAATTATATTTATACAAGTGCCCATGCCTGGAATGGCGTGAGCAAAGAGAGTGAGAGGGATTGTTTTAAAATCTCAATATTCAGCTTTTATCGAAAGAGCTCTTGTTAAATAAGGAAATGTGCTATTTTTGCAGGAGTATAACAAAGCAGTCTTATCATAGGAGCCTCTGTCATTTATTTTTATCTTTATTTTCCAGTGAAAGGGATGGAATGAGCAGTTGAACTGCTAAATTTGACACGTTTCATCTTCTTCCGAGCTTAAAAGCAACAATAAGACTGTTTCAACTGGCTTGACTGTGTCTGTGATAACCCTTCATTGTTAGGTTGTGAATCTTCAACGTTTTCCTCCTTTGATAAAGCATTGGCTCAGAATTTTGATGACTACTTGTAGAAATGTAAAGGTTATATTGATCTGACAACTCAACTAGCTTTGTCTTTGTACAGAAATGATTGAAGTCATTAATGATCATTGGATAAAAGAATGTGCCTTTTAAATGAAACGGTAAGCAGAGATAAATTGGTGCGAGACGTCACGATGAGGCAGTTTTGCTTGAGGTATTTTGTGCTACTATCCGTGCATGCCACATAGATCTTTGACCAAAAAAGGCAAGTCTGTATTGTGCAGATGTCTTTAAGTATGTAGTGGATTCATCTATCTATTGCATCTCTTTAATCTGGAAGTTCTGAAAAGGCTTTTTATCTTGGAGCTTGAAATGATTTTGCACCTTCCATGAGCGGTAGAGTGGTGGTTTCTGCACCTTAATGAGAAGAACCAGTGGTTCATGCACCTTTTTGAGAATCATTGTGTAGCAATCAATCCCTTTTAGGTGAAATTTGTAATTTTTTTCTTTGTTTGTTTGTTTTTTTTTTCCCCCTCATGTCTGCCTTCGTTTCTTCTTTAGATGGGCAAAAACTCATACTGTAAATATTCAAGAAGACTGTTGAGTTGAATCCCAAGTGTTCTTCCTCTCTGTCGCTGGAGATGTCTGATTAAGCAGTGTCAACGACTGATATTTTATTTTATTTTTTAGGTGGAAGTCTGTTTGCCTGAGGCCTGTTGAGTGCATGTTTATGTGTTGAACGTGGGTCAGTACAGGGGAATCACTATTCCTGCTGCAGGTGGATGAAAGTGGAAATGTTCGAGGTATGACTTGCAATGTGATCTTAACCTGAAATGTTCTCACTAATGACTGAATACTTTGTACACGTGAAAACGCATTTCTATTTTTCAAGACGGGCAGGAAGGAACTCCTGCTTCCTTTTCAATGCAGTGTTGTATGAAAGTTCTCTATTTCTTGCAGACTCATTGAACATCATAACTCAAGCTATTTTTTATTGTTATTGTTTAAAAACTTACAGAATGACTTGACTTAGATGGTTTAGCTGGGAGATATGCGGACAGAACAAAAATGCAGTACCTTATAAGTATTCAGTAAGGCTAATAACATAGAAAAACCTCAGTTTTGCATTCGACTGTGGGTGCCAAATGAGCACTCCTCCTCTGTGTACCTCTCCAGTATTTTTTAAGACTGTTCTGTGCTTCCTGTCCTTCATGCAGCTGGTATTGTGTTTCACTTCCACAAGTTTGGTGATGCGTTTCAAGTCTGTTCAGCCTTACTTACTTAGATCCAGCGTTTAAGTTTTTGCATGACGTTAATGTGGAGTTCAGAGAAGCTTCAGGTCACAGTTATAATAAAGAAGCTTTTAAGTGGAGAAGCAGCGAGCTTGTAGATTGATTTCATATAGCGACCACGCAACACGGCGACCCGCTGAATGGCTCTTATTATATTCTGAATCACACGGGGCTGAAATATCAGCAGTGAGTCCTCAGAAGCTGTTTTAGTCGCAACACAACGGCATCTCCACACCTCACCAACAGTCACTGGTGTTTCTCCTTGAAGCCTAGAGTACCAAAAGGCACCGATTTAAGGCCCCAGTTGGCAGTTGAAGCATGGTTACAGTCTGTGTCAAAGGTTTAGCCGGCTGTCAGAAGATCCTCGCTCACAGCCTATTTGCACAGCGCTTCATATTTAATAGGTGCGTGAGAGTGAACTTTTTTTTTTTCTCTGCACATATAAAGCAAATTGTGTTTACATATCACAAAACATGTAGACCTACACACTTTGATGGTAAAGTGTGGCACGGCATGAGCAGTCTTTTGTCATTTAAAAAGTACATATATAAATATGATTCTATACATGTATAGATAAATACTGTATATTATATATAGACACATACACAGAACAGATTGTTTGTTTGTTGTGCACTTGCAGCATGGGGTATATATTTACCCAAAAACACTGCTTCTTCACAACCTGTGCAGTAATTGGTCTGCCCATGTCCTTGCCCCTGCTCTTTGCCCTCTGTAACCCTGTAGCACCAGTAGACCTCGTGTTCGGCTCATTCTCCTTCTTTCTGTGTTCCAAGTGCCAATGACTTTGTGAAAGCCCTGTAACTGTGACCCAACATTATCAAAGGTAATTGTACATTAACAACTGTAAAATAAAGAAATGCAAATCATAGAAAATATCAACATGGATTAAATAATGAATATCTTAATAAAAGATTTGTAACAATTTATCTCAGATTGGTATTTTTCTTGACTATTTTCTTATTCCATCTTGTCTCTAAGGCGCCCACCATTTGTTGTACTTTAATTTTGTGAAACTGTGTTTAGAGAAAACATTTTCACTACTGGCTTATCCCCACTAGAATAACAGCAGCATTTTGTACTAAAGAAAATGGTGTTTTAGGTGTGTGTTTTTTTTTTTTTTTTTGTGGGATTTACTTACTGAAATATGAATTTCTTTAAGAAATAAAAGTGGCTAACACTGGAAAAAGAAAATAAAAATACTATATTCCTTCATAACTACAAAATCAGCTTGTAGTGCATTCTAAATTATTCAAAAATGGATTAATGTCCAGAGATGCATGTTTAAAAACCCTCAATAATAGATGCACATGCTTTCTTTTTCTCGGTTTCATGCGTCACTGCAGCTTGAAGCCTCCATGTATGACCAATTATTCATGCTTTCATAGACATGTTCAGCATAGCTGTTTCTGTCTTAATATGGACATAATGTCGCGATAAAGTACTTAGCATGCTTGGACTAAAGAACTGAATCATGAGGCCATGACTGGAATATTTCACATTCTACTCTGTAACAACCTAATCCCCCGGTGTTGTGTAGGAACAGTGAAACATAGTTTATATTTGATATTGACTTAACCTTTGTAATACATTTGATGTTTTTTTTTCTCTCTCTCTCTCTGGGTTACTTGTCTAATGTCTGTAACCCTTCTGGACTCGCAGGACTACTGGGTTTGCAACTGTTGCATTCTATTTATCAGCCCACTCTAGCTAGCACTCCCCATAAAAAGTCATATACACTCATGAAAATTGCATTTTCTTTTTTAAGGCCTTAAAATAGCTTGTGTGGTATGTCTCTACACACCTTTTTCCTCATTCAGTGATGTCATGCTGTCATTTGACTGAGCCTTTGAAATGAATGTGCATCGGAGCACAGCGATGCTGTCGCTGTATTTGGCCTGAAAAAGACCCCAGTTCTGACATCCGTCACCATAACATCACCAACACAACCACCATACACTCATACCACATTACACCAGCAGCACACATCACATCCATCACAGTTTTCTGCCTTTGAACTTTTTTTTTTTTAGGTCTCTTGACAGAATCAGTCTCAGGTACTGATAAAAAAAAGTATGTTACTTGGGTAATTTAGCTGTAAATGTTTGAACTACAATTATTCCCAAGAAGATGGAGAACTAATTATACAAGGTTAGGTACAAGTAGAAGACTCAGAATAGTAGTGCATTTGCTTTCTATCGTGTTCAACAATGTCAAAAATGTAAAGGCCATGGATAATATGAACTGCTAAAAAAAGAAAAAAAAAGTGGGGGTGGGGAAGACGTGAACCATTAGTGGTCTTAAGCAATTTTAGCTAAAATATGTTTGATGTCGTTACTATTATGTAACACTAATTATACACCCTGGCCTGGAACGCAGGGGCACTGGCCCCATCTGAAATCTGACAGGCTCCCTGAAACTTCCCCGTCTTTTCACTCGTCTGTCATTTTGTCCTTGAAAGATAAGATCGTAGGCAGGTGCAATTCCATGCCCAAACAGTTACTGGCACCCGTGCACCAAACAGGAACATATAACATCAGTAAAAAGTAAAACAGGTGGTTTTGGATGACAGTGCTGCGGAGATAAGATGGAAGACTACCTTCCATTTCACTAAACCCATATTGGTAAGTCACAAATCTATATCTGTTGTCATTAACGCGTGAAGTTACTCAACTGCTGACACTCAGCTCATGTCTGACAAACATCAAAGCTGGTAGCTATTATTTAACAGCGGCTTACTTGTGCTCAGGCATGAATGTTCATGTTTTGCTTTTGGCAATGAATCTAGAGCAGGTATCTAATGTCCGGCGTGTGTTTGAAGGTATTGTGTTTTCATACAGGAAAATGAAAAATAAAAAGGATCTTTGCAAATGACAGTTACTTGGCCCCGCTGTGAGAAATGCGGCCCCATGATGACCCCGCACTCAGATTCCTAGAATCCTAGATCCGCCACTGAATGACACGCAGCGACTTTAGGCAAACTATAGGTTCATTGTCTTGTCCCCTTGTCGACACATGGCAGAACTGGAGATTGAACCGCTGACCTTCCTGTTGGAGCATGGCCAGCTCCACCCACTCATTCATCTATGTTGCACAAATTGCTGAAACAATGGCGGCTGAAAACTTCTTCATAACATTTTTAAGGGCATATAATAATTATATTAATAACAATGATCTGTGCATGAGAACCCATTTTAGGTGTTTGGAGTCACTGCCAACTCAAAAATCCCAGCATAGCATTACCTTGTCAGACCCCGAACCCTAACCAGACTGAAAAGTAGGACCCTGTGACATCACAGACAGATCAGACTTGAATTATCCAGCTTCATCACATTATATCTGCCCAACTTCATAGGCAGTGTGAGGCTTAACACCAGCTGCTCTGAACAAGAACAGAGAGTTTGGCAGCTCTGTGGTATTTTTCACCTAATCATGTCCCAGACACTTCATTAAAACATGTAAAAAAATGTGTCATCCTTTGAAAATGTCTTCTTCAAAATGTATGTTTACGTGTTCTCATTTTTGTAACCTCATGGGAACAGTTACAGGAAATAAACCCTGGTTCAGATGAGGTAAATCGTCATTTCTGTGGCTCTGAAGGGTTAAGGGAAAAGTGTGAGTTGAAGATAAATTAGTATTAGGCTGCACTTGATGAATGTAAAAGTCATTACAATATCTATGACATACACACCGATCACCAGCTCAGGAAAGAGCAGAGTGAAGGTGCACTGTGAGCTTTTTTTCTTTAATTTCTGTCATTTTTACTTCTTTTCATGTTTTCACCAGCTTTCCCTCAATTCCGTTCAGTCTGACCCTAGAACCACTTAAATGTGAAGTAACGGCAAGACTGTGAAAAAAAGGAAATGTGACCTTTTTATTGTGTTCTTCGGAAATCTGGAGCAAAGGCCAGTGAGTCTCAGGGTGAGACATTATTTATTACACTGCATTGCATAAACATGGCTGCTTTGAGATCGACTGTATCCTACTTTATTTGCATGTACTACTTTGGCAGTGATGTGAAAAACAAACATCAGCCACTGTGTGCAAAGTTAAATCAAGTAGCCTTGATTTCCTTTGTTAGTGCACCACCCAGTGTTGGAAGACTTCTTGTAGGTGTAGTTGATATAAATAAAAAAAACATGGTTTATATATGTATATACAGGTGCAATTAAAATGATTCAGCCCCCACTGCAGATTAGGTTTACTGGCAAAATGCACAAACAGCTGTTTGCAATAAATAAATCAAACAAGAACAATTTAAATAGCTCAACACAACTAATATTACAAGTGGTTTCTCCAAATTTAACACAAAATTACACTTTCAGTGGCCACTGAAATCTCATCTTTCGCTCCTTTATGACAAGCATCTTTAGTACTTAGTAGAGGACCCTTTTGCTGTTGTGACCTGCTGCAAACGTGATGAATAGCCAGACACCAGCTTCTGGCAATGTTCCTCAGGAATCTTAGTCATTCTTCATGGGCAAAGGCCTCCAGCTCACTAATGTTCTTGGGTTTGTGAGATCCAACCACCTTTTTTTTAGAGTCCCACCAGAGATTTTCAGTGGGGTTCAAGTCAGGCGACTGTGATGGTCACTCTAATATCTTCCAGGACTTCCTCTGAAACCAAGCCTTGGTGGACTTTTAGGTATGCTTGGGATCATTGTCCTGTTGGAAGGTCCAGTGACGCCCCTAGATTCAGCTTCCGAACAGAGGGCACGACATTTTCTCCCAGGATTTCCTGATATTTGAATCCATGTTGCCCTCCACATGCTGCAGGTTTCCAGTGCCAGAGGAAACCAAACAGCCCCAGAGCACCACCGAGCCACGCCATGCTTCGCTGTAGGGAGGGTGTTCTTGTCAGCGTATGCTTCATTCTTCCTCCTCCAGACTTACCACTGATCCATAGGCCTGAAAAGTTCCATTTTTGTTTCATTGCTCCACAGAACAATCCCAAAACATCTTTTGCTTATTTATATTGTTTTTTGTTTTGTTTGTTTGTTTGTTTTTTAGCAAATTGGAGCCAATATTTCTCATGCTTTTGGGTCAGTAGTGGTGTACATCCTGGAGTTCATGCACGGAGCCCTTCAAGCATTCAGCGTGTGCCTTACTGTGGAAACTGAAACCTCAGTGCCTGCTGCCACCAAGTCTTGCTGGAGGTCTTTTGCTTTCGGTGGAGGGTTGTTGACCACCTGCCTCCTCAGGAAGTAGAAGCCATTGATAGCTTCCTCTTTCTGCAACGTCCAGGTAGCGTAGCCACTGTTCCTTTAAACTTGCGAACTATGCTTCCAACTGTATCTCTAGAAACATTCAGTGCCTTTGCGATCTTTTTGTATCCTTTTCCTTGTTTATGCAATGGAACAATCTCTCCTCTGAACTTTTTGCACAATTCTCTTGACCTAGCCATATTTCTAACATGCAATCCAACTTCACTGTCAGCAGTATTTAAGGTGTTTTATCTCAAGCACATCTGATGCAACTCATAAAGACCTTGTTTGGTGGCATCATCGGTTATGCTTGAGACCACACCTGTTTTGCGAATGTGAGCTCTTATAGGGATGTTATTCAGGGGGTTGAATAATTATGAGATTGCAGTGGTCACTGAAAGTGGCATGTTGTGTTAAATTTGGGAGAAACCACTTTATTTAAATAGTTCTTGTTTGACTTGTTACCAAATAAAAACCACAAGATATCAAATCGTCTTTTTTTGCAAACTTGACTCCATGTAGCTCTCTACTATCACTTATCCAAAAGAGCAGAAAATACAGCCTGAATAAATACTTAAACATAATACGTGTTCCAAACTTTTCATTTTATTTTGTTGAATTAGATTCAAAGACATAATTGTTTTTTTGTTTTTAAACTGCACATTCAGACTTTTATATCAAAGTGTATATTTGAAACCTTAATATCTTTAATATCCAATGCAACTGGCATGAGTTGTATCTGAGGAATTCAGGAAAGTGTGGAGTTGTGCTCACTGACTTTGACCATTTTGAATATATTTACAGCCTGGTACAAGATTTTATTATAATTATTTTTTCCATCTGTGGTTACATATTACATCAATGACCACTGTATGAGGCCTGAATGAATGAAAAACATGTTTTTTATTCATAAACCCTTTGCGCCACTACTTTGGTTCAATTCCACATTGTGACCAGGAGAGGGCACTCTTTAATCTGTTTCTGGACTGGCATTTCACTCCAGCACAGAGGTGCAGCAAAATCAAGTCTTCCTCTGTCACCATCTGAATTATCAGTTTTAAACTTTCCAGAAATTCAAAACCTACAAACAAATGTAATAACTGTAAAGCAGAACTGCTGTCATGTGCTATAACAAATTCAAAAAGTTTATCTTTACAGTAAGAGCACAAGTTTTCTTTCCTCCATGATATTGCTGCATATTTTAACATATGTTTTATACAAGGACAAGTATATTCTCTAACACAACATGTTTAAATAATTCAAACACCTACATGCTTTCCTCTACTGATAATACTTTGTTGGTCTGCAGTCACATGAAAAACAATCAGCTGAATACCACAAATTCCTCTTGAACAACAGAGCATCCTGGAAAAAGAAAATCTATTTTCCATCTCTATTTAAGATCTAAAATCAGATTGAGCAACACAGACTTCACAAAATGCAAGTGTCAGTTTTCATAATTATATTATAATCATCAGTGCAGTCTGCAGCACCTCTAGTTTCTCGGCATACATAGTTGAGAAATAGATTTCTTTGCCCAAATATGGTCTCGAGGAAACAGCAGGCCCTGACGCAATCTTCACTACTGTTGCTTTAAATGGCCTCAGGAAACAAGGGCTCCCACATGCGTCATGGGTTTTCCTCTTCAGGGCCCCACAGGAGCAGGATGTGCTTAATATGGGCATCTGTCTGTTAACGTCCACCCCCTTTTTTCTTGCTTCCTGCAATAGGAAGCAGCTCACTGGGGGGATGGGTGAGACCAGGGGAGAGCTCAGACTGTTATGAAGGCAGCCTTCTTGACTGTTCCAGATAGAATGACGATCATTCCTGATTTGAAAGGGACTAAAAATAGAAATAGTTTCCACACATTGGACCTTGTCTCCTCCAGCTTTTGCCTCTCAAAAAAAAAGAAAGGAAAAAAAGCAGTTTTCTAAATTTGTCAATGCTGTTTCAGTAATTCAGTGAACGTTTGAAATATTGAAAATGTTTTCACTCTTAACTGGAACTTAGATCCTTACAGCTGAAATGCAAAATGCATTGTCACACTGAAGAGACAGGCTCTGTTACCATGTTTATTCTGATTTTTAACAGCAGAGCAGGGCTTGTTTTGAATAACATCTTAACAAACCACCTCCATCGGTTTGACTGCACCCAAAAAGTTTTAATGTGTCACAGCACAAAGGTCTCAACCCAAAATGTGAATTTCTGCTAAAAACGAAAGTAGGCAATCACTGATTCTGTCACCGACATGCTATGTTACGCACAGCGAGGTGTTTTTCAGAACAGGGCAGTCACATGTTTGAACCTGTCTTGATGTGGTAACCTGTCTGTCACTGCAGATGTACTAAACATCTAAAATTATCAAGATGAGTTCCTACAAAATGCTTGAAACACATTAATCATTGACTATTTTTTATGTTGACAGGTTCCACATGATTGTATTTTGACAGTTAAATGACAAGCTGGAACAATTTCCTGTTGCCTCAGTGGGACATCTGTGACATTGTGACATGCTATGGTCAAAATACCACAGAGATGCAGTACAATGTTTCCCCCTTAAGCCATGTCTTTACTGCCACTGACTCCACTCCTTCAGAGTGTGCCTCTTTTGATATTAGCGTTGAAGCTTTGTGTTACCAATGTCAAAAGTACAATGACGTGAGAGGTGAGGATAACGCTAAGGAAACTGGTTTATTCAGCTCTGATCTCAGTCTGTGGTGTCACTTAGCCATGCACATCCGAATAGCTCTATGAACGACATGTTTCCAAAACAGAGTTAAGCCTGAGTTATACTTCTGCAAATACTACTTTTGTTAGCTATGCCGGACACCGACATGCATTTCTCTCACAATGTAAGTACGTGTTGTTGTGTGGCCTGGATTTAGCAACATAACTGTAAGAAATTTGATTGGTCGGCTTGGTACATTTGTTCTTCTTCATCTCGTATTTCCAGCTGCTACTTGACTCATGACTAATGCTCAACATTTATCAGCGTCAGCTCACTTGAGATATACTTCTGTTGCTAAGTTTGAGCAATGTAACGGGGTAATTGCAAGGAAGCTACAGTGCTGCAGAACAAAACTCCACACTGCCCTCTAGTCATTTGTGGTGTAATTACAGAGCTACGCAAACAACAAGGTCAAGCATAATAGTGATGTGTCGTTCGCGAACGAGCCGGCTCAAAGAGCCGACTCTTTGTCGTGAACGAGAAGAACCGACTCCTGTC
>JBAMYA010000023.1:10549849-10572322 GCA_037176975.1 Arrhamphus sclerolepis | reverse complement strand
CTCTAAATGATACTAAATGAAGAGCCATTTGGGAGCCGTAAGAGCCGGTTCTTTTAAGGGAGCCGAGCCTAAAGAGCTGAATCTTTGAAAAGAGCCGAACTTCCCATCACTAAAGCATAAATGCCTAATACTGCATAAGGCCTGTGCATAGAC
This sequence comes from Arrhamphus sclerolepis, assembly GCA_037176975.1. NCBI lineage: Eukaryota > Metazoa > Chordata > Actinopteri > Beloniformes > Hemiramphidae > Arrhamphus > Arrhamphus sclerolepis. The sequence goes on along the minus strand of JBAMYA010000023.1, from coordinate 10,572,169 downwards.
TTGGAGCTATGTCATATGCTACGCAAGTTTTCAAGTAAGTGCGACTTCAAACACCTTAATAAATGCTTTCAAGCACATAAAAATATTTTATTTTTCATATGTGTCTTTTTGAGACAAAAAAAAAGTTAGATTAACTTTACTGATTGTATAAAGCTGGTGCCCTACTTTATTCATTTTTTTCTGTGGGGTTGTAAAATAGCTAATCTAACATCTGAGTATATCTTATTACTGGATGCACTCAGAATTCAAATTTCATCCATCATGTTTGCAGATTATTAGTGTTCTCAGCTGGACTTATTAAACTATTTTTTTCTTTTATCTTTGGATCTCCTCTTTACTTATTCTGTTAGTTTCCATCTAAATGTTTAATGACTTGGGTTTGCATGAAAAAGTCACACCGTTGTCTAATCAGCTACAGTTTGAAATAACAGTTCGAGGCCGGTGGGCGGGGCTCTGTTATATGACGAAACCGCGTGACGTCAGCGAGGTGATAAGTAGTTGTCTCGCACGCCGTGTGCATTGTGTCTGCGCGTGAAGTCATCGAGGAGAGTCTGAGTTTTCCGACCTGGTTGGACTATTTTCAAAACAAGCCGTGCCATGGAGGTCAGCGCAGAGGCCAAAAGGATCATGGTCGTGGCTCTGGGGAAACTGTACAGCTCCCGCACGCAGCGAGGGGGTGTCCGACTCCACCGGAGCCTCCTCCTGACTCTGGTGATGAAGTCCGCCCGGGATATTTACCACGCGGCCCAGACGACGGCGGAGAGCGTCGCGGAAGATTACGAACAACAACAACAACTACGCACCGCGGAGGAGATGAGCACGGAGCCGAGCGGAGCCCAAGAGCCGCGTGGTGCCGCGGCTCCCCTTCGGACTTGTCTTCGCCTGTCCGGCGACGCTCACAGCAGCTCGGAGGTCAAGGAGGAGCTGTGCCCCGGTGGGCCGACACACAACACGCGGAAGAGACGGAGCAAAGCGGCCGCCGAGCCGGATTTCCTGCCCTGCAAGAAAGCGAAACTTGAGCATGGAAATTACTCTGAACAGCTCCTCGTCAACTCCGTTTTGGTGGACTATGTGAAGTGCAGTAGTGAACTGGGAGCACCCCCGTCCCCCCTCCATCTACACACGGCCATAGCGGCGTGTTGAAATCCTGCCAGCCTTAAAGTTTTGGACGCGGACAGATTAAAGCCCTGAACGCCCCAGGCGGCTCTCAGGCCTGGGTCTGGTCTGGGTGGCAGCAGGAGAAAGCGTGACCCAGACAGTCCCGGACATGCCTCTAACCGGTTTGAGCTTGTTCCCAGAAACAGTCCAGCTGGTGTGTAACAGTCCCAGAGACTTAAGGCCTCAGGATGATTTCATTTGGCCAGAGAGGGAACTACATGAACTCTGTATTGCTCCACATTGTAAATATAGATCTGTGTGAAGGTTCTGACACAATATGGAAAGTGTTTAAATGTAAAACATTCAGTGACAACAACTACCTCATTATTTATTAAACCTTTTTTTTGTACCTGACATGACTCTGAAGTGGTGTGTTGTTCCTCATGCATCATTTACCCAAACACATAGTAGTTGTCATGACTGGTTGAGTAAACGTTTTTGTGTATGAGTCACAGTGTGTGTGAGAACGCACATTAATTCAACAGGAACTTGCTCGGGTGGTAAGAAGTTGGCTTCCTTCCCCCCACACTTATTTGCAGGACAAAAGCTGAGACGATTCAGGAGATTGTGAAGCAAAGAATGAAGGGGGAGGTCATAAAGCCATTGACAACACAAATCCTGAAAACAATGTGGCTCTTGTTTCTCTGCAGTTGTGGCAATGCTCCAGTTACTGCTTCTTTTCTGTGTATTTCAAGGCTGTTCTGACTCTTTTCCAAGATGGCTTGTTATTCTCAGGCTCTATGATAATTCAAGGGAGAAACTACTGATTTGATTGCTGCCTCTATGTCAGGTCAGGGGACTCATTGTTCCTCTTTATTTCTTGCTGAATCCCCTTATTTTTTACTATCAAATTTGTTTACATAACTTATTCCATTCACAAGTTTGAAGTGATGTAAGTAGGCTCCCTGCAACTGCATGGGAGGATTCACCAGAGGCTGTGTTTGTTTTGGGGGAAGGGGTCTAACCCAAGAAAACAAGATGGAATGTGGGGGGAAGTGCCTCCGTAAGCCCCATGAGGCCCCCAGCCCAGTGCCTATTCTTCCGGCTGCAACCAGAGCAGACAGGCCAGGGGGGAAGGAGGGGGGGTGGCCGGAACTGACTGGTCATGCATGTGAAAATGCATGACCAGACACGCATGCACGTTCACCTTCTCCTGTGCATGTTTGACTATTCTGAAGGGAAACTATCTCCTCACCAATCATTTCTTTCTCATTCAAACATGCTGGGAATGAATCTGCAAATATGTGTTCCACATACCAATGTGTTTTCTTTCAAAATTCAACAAAAACATTTAATACACTGATTGCGTATTCTTAGAAACAGTATGATCCCATTCAGTCGTTTTCACTGTGTTTAAAGCTCTGCTACAAAGTTCTGGTGTTTATCTGTGACGGCTACCTTGGCTGTTGCTGGACATTTCTTCTGTATTCCTTTAAAAAGAAAAGCTTTAAAAATATAGGATAAATAGCATAGACACTTACATTTCTCTTAAGTACTAAACAAAGCAAAAAAAAAATAAGTAAATATTGGATTAATCACAATTTTATAAGATAGCAATGGTCATGCTAATCTCTTGTTTTGGGTCATCTGGTAAGTGCTGAGCTTTATTTGTGACACTGATATGATGTACACTTAAAAACATAAAAATGAAATGCAGTCAAAACACATTAGAAGTCTTCTGAATAATACTTCACTAGATACACAAAACTAAGATGATAACCAACAGCATGACTCTAGGCAAACAATGGTTTGTTTATAGCAAAGTTAAGTTGTCTTTTGCGGGTATAGGTTCTAAGTCGTAGTTGGTAGCTGAGGTGGGTTGTTGGGATGTGTTCAAGTGCTATATTTTAGCATTTCAACTCTGTGTCCAAAAACATCTCCATACACACTACATGACCATAAACACAGATGACATGACTGTTCACGATTAGGCCCTGAGTCTTCCTGGTCTCATCCAGAACAGGTGTGTCATGTATGGCTGAAAACAGCATTCGATGCAGATTCCTCCCATAACAGCTTTCATCCAGCACACGTTTGCAAATTGCAGTATTAGTATTAGTAGATGCAGACTTAAGGTGCACAGCAGCTTATGCCAAAGACAGCAAAGCAAGCAGCAATATTTTGTCTCCATGTCGTTGCTTTCATTGTCATTAAAGCTGCATTCCTTCTGTGCCGTTATGGCGCTTACTCATAGGACACTCATGTGATGTGCGCTTGCAGTGGTCTAATGTATACTTTTCAAGCAGAGTTGAAATGCCATTGCATTGATAGCAATTTTGTTTTAAAACAGCATTTTGAAATGACAACAGACTAATGTGGATGCAGCCCAAGAGCGCAAACATCACCTCACAGTGGCTCAGACTACAGCACCTGTGATTGGCCCACTTATGGCATGTTTCTGTGGAATGCTGATGTCCCCCTGCAAAAAGAAATATAATATAATAAAATATAGTGGGTTGCAATGATGTCAGGCTAGCTAATAATGCTAATACTATCCCCCCCCCCGCCCAAGCTGCTATGGCGATCTACCACATCAATGTACTTGTAAAAACACTGAATGACTTCTGGTTGTTCAATGAATAATTGTAAACTATGTTTCAATGTGTGTGAACTGAACTGTGTGAAATGCATCTTTTCTGATTGGATCACCAAGGTAACGCCTTAAGATAAGGTGTTAACAGGATCAACATTTCAAAAGCCCTTTTTGAAACTACATACTACCGACTGCACTTTAGTATGCAGTATGTACTGGACCAACAGTCGCTGTAGGTATGTAGTATGGTGCTGTAAAAGACAGCTATACTGTGGCTAAATCAGAAGTCGGTCATGCGACAACTCTGACTGGCTCCTTTAAGTAGCGCATTGCATTATGGGAGACAGCATGTATTTCTCACATACTAAAGAGTGTACAACTGCTTGCATACTGTATATCATGCACTATATTTTACCAAAATCAGTACAGCTGGGTTGACTTGCAATCACACGTATGTGTTGCACTAACAGACGGTGCAGGAGGCGTCTGGTGCTTCAGGTTGTGTCAGACCCGCCACGATGCACACAACCCACAATTCATTTCGGCGACAGATGACCTTGCCCCATTCAAAGCCTAGAACCTAGTTTGTTTGCACAACTAACAAAACATACAAGGAAACGTTACTTTTTGTTTTATGCTGGATGCCCTTCCTGATGCAACCAGAACTCAAACCTGGACCTCTCGCCTGGTCACTAAGCAACCAGGGAGGCACAAGATAAAATTCTCTTATGCTCTGTTAGATTTTTATTCACCGCTCAGAAGTCAAATTCTTAGTAGATAAAATGATGACAGCACTGGCTAGCTGTCAATTGACTCCAGTTTAGTTTGATTAAAAAGTTTATTACGTAAGTTGTCTGTACACAGAGCATGAACCCCGAGCATGTGGCAGAGCAGATCATGTCCATCCATGGATGTTAAATCTAACTAAAAGAGTTTTTGAACTAGGCTGTAAATATATTTATTTCTGTTGTAAAACTGAGTATGGAGATCTGTTCTGTTTTGGAGCTAGCGCCTAGTGGTCAGTGGAGGAACTGCAACAAAAGAAACCACTAATTCTCACTTCATTTGTCGGGCAGCCATTTGGCCTCTAGCGGAGCTTTCTCATATTAGAGGAGTCCTGGGTATCATTTCCAACGAGGAAAAAAAAATCAGATCAAACTGAACACCTCATTGACAAACACAACACAGTAAGTGAATAAAGAACAGAGCCAAGACGTAAGCAAGAAACGAGGCAACACGGTGTGCATTCTCTCTGGATTTTATTCTTTAGGAAGAGTTCTGTTTGGAATTACAAAATGCACTGGTAGAAATAGCGGTGAGACTGGCTAAGAGTGCAACAGGTAAGAGTGTGAGAGAGACAGATTTAGAGAGAGAAAAAAGAGGGAGTGAATGAGAGATCAAAGGTCCAACGGCCAGTTGGAACGAGCACATCGACAGACCTAGCTCGCTTCTGCACCCCCTGACCCTCACACAAAGTAGAAGGGAGGATACACCATCTTCTGAACTGTATGTTTTTTTTTCTTTTTTTGTTCATTAAAAACCATTCTTTTTTTGTGGTGTCCTCAACATGGATGTGTTGTGTCTCAACCCCTAGTAACAGAAGAAAAGAAACAGGACTTTCATCAAAGTCTCTTCTGTTTTCTTTCTTTTTTTTTTTTAACTCTTTAGATGTTTTTTTTTTTGTATTTTTGTATTTTTTGTTCTCAAAAATAGAAGGAAAAAGGAAACATTATTTTTTTTGAAAAACATCTATCTATTTATATATCTTTTTTTTTTTCTTCTCTGAATTAAATTAATGTGCTTTTTCTTTTATGTCCTGAAGATGACTTTTAACCCACGGTGTGGCATGCACATAGCACATGCATTTCTGGAACTAGATTTTTTTTTTCTTTTCCTTTTTTAAAATCTTTTTTTTACTTAAAAAACAAACAACAAACAAACAAAAAATTCTCCCCTTAGCGACTTTACATTGCTTTTTGTGGTTAATCAGCGTGTTAGTGGATTTTTACTGCAGCATATACACAAAGATGGAAAGTGAACGTTTGGGCCTTTGCATGTTTCATTCAGGGACTGACTGACATCACACACTGTGTATATATAGACGCACTCACACAGACACACACTCTCATACACACACACACACACACAATGATGTAACATTTTCAAATTTCAAACAGATTTTTGGAGACAAACTACAGATCAAATCAAAGGTAACTCAAACACAAAAACACAAAAGTTCTCGCGTGTACATACATACACTCAAAAACCCACTTACACACCACAACCAAGAGCTACAGCACATACGTAGTATGCTTTCTGATTTTATGTGTATCGATGTGAAAAATACTTGTCCGTGACATTCCACTAAGGCTGGAAAGACACTAATAGGCAGTTGTTTTTTCTTTTTTGTTTTTTTTTCCATTTCTGTTTTGTTTTTTTCTTTGCATTCTCTGGTCAACATGTGATAGGCCTTCAGGTAAAATGGAGGTCTACTTAAAAATATTCACAATAAGAATGTCGGGGCTGAGAGTGGTGTGCATTGGTGACCAGTTAGTGTTAGTTTGAGGCACACAGAGAAATACACCGATAGAAATGAGCTTTACACGGGAGTGAAACGTACAGAAAACGGGTGATTACAAGGAGCATGACACGGCCCAGACATCGTCTCTCCAACCTGTCTGAACTGTGCTACAGTGCAGTCCAGTCACCCGCGTTTATGCGTGGTGAACACAGATCAGGTGGTCTCAGTGTGAGAATGAACTAAACTCCACTAATGCACTGATGCTGCACCACATTGCCGAATCAGAAGAGAAGTAAAGGGGGCTTGGCTGTCATACAATGCCACCTGCAGGCCACCGGTGATGGTGCAACTTGCTTCGATTTTCCTGTTCTGATTCTGCTTTTCTTCTGCAGTTTCACTCTCCGACGGTACCACTGACAGTAAGAGATCCACCTCAGGGTTGGAGAAAGGATTAGCTGAGCTTAAAATTAAAACAGAACACAGAACAAAATATCTGTCTCGTTCTCACAATCATTATGATTGTTACAAGTCGTTATACTACTTACAGTGTTAAAGAAAAACAAATATTAAGAATTTCTCTCCTTTCCGTGCTTTTCTATTGGTCTCTTCCTCTCTGATGTCTCTGTTTGAACCCCAGACCCTGGAAGACTTTGAAATGTTACTGATTCGTCCAACTTCACTAGAACTGTCATCATCATCATCATTATTATAATTATTATTATTATTATTTTAAATCCACAGTTATACCCTGCTACCCTTTATATCATTTTTGCCTCACAACCTTAGTTACAAAAAGTTACTTTCACTAAAAATATGTGCAATTCCAGCTGTATTAGTGGCAGGCATTTGGCACAGAACAAACAGTAGACAAGCAAGCAAAAAGTAATTGTTTTTTTGTCCCACCCCCCTCAGATAAACATACACTAACTATCCAATCTCCCCATAGCCCTCTGTCTTTTGATTTCTCGTGTAAATGAGAGAGAGAGAGAAAAAAAAAATGTCATTTCGACATTCAGGAATGAGAGAGGAATGTCATTCAGAGCACAAAGAGAGTAACAGAAAGCATTTTTAATATAAAAAAAGAGAGAAACCCTACAGACCACAAGAGAAGGGGCAGAGGAGAAATTCCCTCCACAGATAGTAGATTCTCATTGTTGCTATTATTAGTATTCTTTTGTTTCATTCATGCAGGATTCCATAGAGTGTACAACTCCGCAAGTCTAAAAAAAACAAACAAAGAAAGAGAAACGAAGCTGCGTGGGGTGCAACTGAAGATTCAAGCTTCGATGTTTTGAAGAAGTAGAAGAGGAGGAAGAAGAAGCAGCTGCAGAAGTAGAAGAAGAGATACTGCAGAAAACAGTTACTGGTTTGTTTGTTGTTTCTGAAACCCATCTCTACCCTTTTTTTTTTTTAAAGTTTTTATCTCTTGTAGATCATAGGTTAAGGTTGGCCAAAGTGTTCGTCTCTGGGAGGAGTGTGTTGAATATTCCCAACACACCCATCCTGTCCTCGAGATTTCGGCAGAGAGACTTGTCAACCCACCTGCAACACGCCCCAACTCTCCCATCCACTTAGCCTTCTCACCTCATACAGGCAGAGGCTCCTTGACAGTTTTCTTCTTATTTAAAAACACAGATGATAAAACTCATCAATATTCACCTGGTGGCTGGGAGGGTTGGATTTGATTCTCTCTCTTTCTGTTTTTTTTTTTTTTTGAAGCTAACTTGACAGAAGTTAGCTATGAGAAGCAAAAACAAACAGAGAAATAAAAATAAAAAGAACAAAAAGAAGTTGTTCCTTTGTCTCTGACTGTAAAGTGTCTTTTATCGAGTCGCAACTCTTGACATCTTGTAAGTGGCTATAGCTCATTGCCAGAGGCATAAATTAAGACACAAAGAGAAGTGTCCATCACTCCTACAGCCTTCTTCAGAAACTCCAATTTCCAGTGGTCTCTTTTGGCACCAAGAGATGATAAACAGCAATGCTAGCAGAATACAGGAGGCTGCTTGTTACCTTGTCTTACGCTACTTGATTCTCCAGATTCTGCTTTTGCATTCTTGTTCCATCCCTTCATCATGGTACCCATCTTTTTTCATCCAGCCCAACATCCCTGGGACACCCAAAGAAGTGGAGGAGAGGAAAAACAATGAACAAACAAGAAAGAAAAGTGTGTTTTCCCTTGGCAGTCACTGCTCTGGCTCAGAGCTCTCTATTTTCTTTCAGTTCAGTGATCAATTATTTTTCCTCCTATGTCCCTCCACCGTTCCCCGAGGCTAGCACCAATCATCTTCCTCCGTCTCATTGTACGGTTCATGCAGGCCCTTGCGGGGACCCCTCGGATGCCCAGCTGGAGGGGGAACCTTGTGAGGCCCGGTATGTGGGGGTCCGTGGAGATGTGTGGAAGGCGATGACGATCGGTATCCATTGGGTAGGCGGCGCTGAGCGGCCGGCTGAATCTGGCTCTGCACAGGCCCAGTCAAGTCAGTAGTAGGAGGAGGCGCGTGGCGAGCTGTCATGGGTGAGGTGCGAGTCGGCTGTGTGTGGGGGTTGTTTACAGGGTGAGGCTGTTGAGGAGGAAGGGGATGGGGGTTATGAGGCTGCGGTTGTGTGGGAGGTGGCAGTGGGTGGCTGGCCAGTGCATGGGGGTGGGGGTTGCCACCCTGCATGGGGCTTGGCTCATAGGCAGGTGGTTCATGGAGTGGCTCGTAGTCCTGATACTCCTGGTTGTAAAAGCAGCCATCCCCTTCCATGGACCCCCCTCCTCCACCTGCGTCTCCCCAGCGAGGTGGTGGATGATGACGGGGAGTGCCGTGGTGAGCGAGTGGGAGGCCAGCAGGGGGAGGACCCTGACCCTGGGGAGGCTCCGGAGAAAAGTGGCGAGGGGCCGGGGCTGGGGCCCTGCCCTGCGGCCCCCCAGGAGGTGTGGGCATGGCCTTGCGGATTACAGGAGAGTATGTGACATGGGGCCGAGGTGTTGCAGGAGTCTGAGGCAACTGTCGACGACCTCGGCGAGGTGTACTGGTCCCAGAGGTTGATGGGACAGGACTTCCGCTGACGGAACTACTGCCCTACACAAAAATTGAAATAAAGCAAATAAAAAAAAACGAACCACAAATTCAACGACAAAACATGTAGAATAAAGCAGAGGATGGCAAAAGACGGTGTACGAAACAAGCAAAACGAAAGAATGCGAGAGAGAGAAGCAGACAGAAGAGTCCGGACAGAGAAACAAGACAAGAGTAAAAAGAGCAGTCATAACGCAAGTGGAAGAGAAAAAGGCAAAAATGAAAGGCATCAAACAGGAGCAGACCAGAGGATGTGAATAAAAGAGATGAGAGTCCAAACAGTACCATACAGAGAGAAGCAACATGTCACGCAGAGGAAAGAAAACAAAAAAAAAAAAATGACAGGAGAAAAAAAAGGTTAAAGGGTTGATTTCCAAACCAGTATATGTACAACACAGTGCAGACGTCTTAGGGACCCTGAGTCCCATTATTTTACCAAATTCCTTTATTTTTAATAACATTCATGTTCATATTCCAGTCTTATTAAGATACAGACAGAAAACAGAGGGATGTAAGTCTCTTATATTATACAGTCTACTAAGAAAGAGTTAAATCAGTTTTTAAATACTGACTTTTGCTTGTACAATCATTTTACTCTTAACATTGTGCAGTTCTATTTTGTGCACATGATATCTAGAGGATGACCAATATGTTGGTTTTTTTAGGGCCAATGGAAATTATTAAGATGACTAATAAATAAGATGACTAATAAATGAGCCCACAAGTTAAGCAGTCTACCTCTGATATTATTGCCATATATTCTGTTCGCATTTGAATAAGGAGACTAAAAAAAGCCAAATACATATGGTCATTATAATTTTTATGAAAATAGCAAGACCAAGGGTGCATAAGACTTTTGCACAGAGCTGTAGCACAGGGTAAATATGACAAATCATACATGCAATGTGCTTGGTTGTTTTAAAGGGGGTGTTGAGTATTAATCAAGGTTTAAAATGTCATCTTTTTCAAAAGCTGAAATAAAATAAAATAAAATGGAAAAATCTAAGTCCTTCTTTTTAAAGAATGGGTTTTTAATTTCAAGTCATAAAAAAAAATCATGCTTGAATATTTGGTTAGTTAATATAGCTGAAAATTGTTGAGAAAAGATGACATAAAAGGGAGCTTAGTGGGGGGACATATTCTTAAAAAAGAAACATTTGCACACAGCAGCAGGTCACAGCTGTAAAATATTCAAATATACATTTTCATGCATATTTGTTAAGTTATTGGTGACTTGATAACAAACATTTCCTCTTTTGTCTCCATTATTGCACTCACAATAATGTGTCTGTTGTGTGGTTATAGCAGAGGTGTTACTGTTTAGCATGTCTCGAGTAAGTTTCAAGTCTTTATCCTCAAGTCTCAAGTCAAGTCCTGAGTCGAAAACTTCAAATTCTTCCAAGTCCTTATAACAATGGTCCGACAATGTGTTAAATGTAAATGATAGACAGCATAACATGAAAACGCCACTTACCGTTCTTTGTATAACTTCAAATGCTGAACAAAGTTGGAAGCTGCTCCGCCTCCATCTGGGATCCTTGACCCGCATGGATTGATTTATTTATTTTTTTTCATTAACTACTTTGTAGTTTTTGTAGCCAAATAAAATTCATGTTGGGAAAAGTATTTGTGAAGTTTACTGTTTTTTTTTGTGTGAAAGAACGAAGCTGTCTGTTCATTTGAATGAGTGGATTTGGACAGACTCTTAATCTTCAGATTTTGGATAAAATATCAAGTGTTTTCAAGTCAACAGGTTCAAGTTACGAGTCATTGCTGTAAAAGTCCGAGTCAACTTGCATGTCTTTTTTTTTTTTTTTTACATTTTGTCAAGTCTAAAGTCAGTTCAAGTTAACGATTCGTGTCCAAATCATGTGACTCAAGTCCAAACCTCGAGGTTATAGTGAGATAAAAAGTAACGTAAAAACATACAAGCACATAGACATGTTCTGTTTCCACTGTTTTGAACACAACAGTGTCCTGCTCTGTGAGAGGAAAAGCAAAACAAAGAATTGAAATACCATGATGTTTACTGTCTCTACTAACAAGTGTTAGTGGTAGTTTTCCAGTCAGGTGGAGCTTCCCTGTAATAACTCAGGCAGGTTTGATCGTTGCATGTTGGTTTGCTTGTAACCCGGTCAAGGAATTATTATGACTGGCCAACCTGAGATCTTTGTTATCACAATTATATCAAAAACCTGTTGCCAAAGCCAATCAGACGGCATTTTGACTGACAGTCTACTGGTTACCTGAATGAGAAGCTGTTGAATTCTAACAACAAAACATTGAAAAAGACTTCTTTTTTTTCTTACACTGAATAAGTGTTCTTTCAAATTGGACACCACATGCGCAAAAGGACCCCCGAAGCCCACCTGTCTGTGTGTCATGCAGTCACGGCCCTCGCTGGGTGATCGCGACCAGCGCCGGTCCCTTTCTCTCTCCCTCTCCCTCTCCCGGTCATGATCTCTGTCCCGGGAGTGCCTGTGTCCGTACTCCCCCCCTCGTTCTGCTACATAGCGCTCTTTGTCCACAGAGCTGTGGTGATGGTGATGATGGTGGTGGTGTTTACGGTCTTTGGACCGGCCCCGATCTCTGTCGCGATCTTTGTCTTTTGATACAAGGTCACCCGATTGGGTGGTTGTACTCAGGTCTGTGCCCAGGCCTGATGGAAAAAACAAAAAAACAAAACAATAAGTGGGATAAAATGAGATTAAAAGCACAAGGCTGCCATCACACATCACACTTTTGTAAGCTAAATCGTGCTTAGGACAGTTTCTCTGTGTGATCCTCTCACCTGTGTCAGTCTCATTGTAGCGACAGAGGGACCTCTCAGACGCTCGATGACTGCGGTCTTTTCGTCGGTGTCCATGCCTGGAAGGTCTTCCCTCCTCAGGTATTGTGCGCTCCATGTTGTAATCATCCTTGTCTCTGTGGCCCCGCCCAGACCTGCTGTGGCCCAGTGACGATGCGGAGCGTTTCATGGGACTGCTGTCATTAATGGTCTGAGAGAAAAACAAGAGAAAAACCACCACGGCATGGAGGGAGAGGTGTTTCCTTTGATGGTGAAGTTGGCGTTTTGTGTAGCGCACAGGGTAAGAGACGGTGTGCATGTGTGTGAATGGGGTCTGCTTCTGTGCAAGAACTCCACCAGCCTTCCGCTGGCAACTCATCCCAGATTAAACATTTCTGCAAAAGTTGCAATCATGCCATTTCAAAAATAAAGAAACCAAAATATAATATTTGAAATAATTGAAACAAACAAACAGAAAAAAAAAACTCATATCCAAGTTTGATCCATCTGTATATAATTAGTTTTGGTGTACACAATAAAATATGCTAATTTTCTGTAGATTCACAGTAAAAGAAATGCAAAAATTTCTAATATTCATACGTTTAGCAAGGTTAAGAAATAATAAAATATAATGAGACTTTTTTTTTTTTTAAAAATTCAACAGTTTTTGGTAATTCAAAAAAAAAGACTTGCAATATTACTTAAGCAATCATTAGCTCTGATCTGAGCTAGAGGTATTTTTCAAATCTACTCTAAAATGTACACGTTCAGTAAGAGACATGTCTTATTTTCAGGGACTGGCTGTCGCTACCGTGCAAATAAACGGGAAGCTTTCTAAGAGATGATGTTCTGATCCTTGAACATATATCAGTGCTTTATGTCTATGTATTGTATTGACTATTGACCAAAGCATGGCTGTGGAAGTCCACTTTTTCTTCCAAACAACTGAAAAATCGTTTTTATTTATTTGTTGTAAAAGAAAAAAAAAAAAGAAAGAAAAAGAATAGAAGTCAAGTGTTTTATGTCTGTTAAACAATATTGATCACAAACCAGTAAAAAAGTGCAAAAGTTACTGTAGGTGTTGAACCCTGATTAAAAAGAAGAAGAAAAAAACGAAAAAACAAGGAAGGAAATAATGGCAAACAGCCATGCTGTCCATGCTTCTATTACTGCTAAAAAAAAAATAAAAATCAACTCTTCTTCATCTTCAACACTCATCAATGCCTTGAACATGACACATTCCAGACTGAACAAAGATTTTCTAGTCCTGCGTGCTTTCTGACAGCCATGCATGTAAATTTGGGTTGTCTTGAGTTCTGTAACAGCATGGGAGCATCCCTCTACAGTGATGAGATTCCAATCCCCAAAGGGAAGACAGCAGAACAGAGCCCGGGCTGCCAAAAGTTGCTGACCTGGGCACCAGGTCTTTTCAGCGCTAAATCCTTTTGGCAGCTGAGCTGAGTTTCTGTATATGAGACGTTTTTGGCAGATGCATCTAAATCAGTCGTAGTTGTCTGGCCTCGCAGAAGTAGCACTGAGAATTTTAACGATGCGTTCATTCAAGAGCCGACTTTTCTTTCTACTTTTACTCTCTCACAAACATGCACGCGCATATTGCATACACACCCTCGCTTTAAACATACTTCAACAAACTTCGTGCATGCAGGCACAGCAATAGAGAGTGGAGACTCGGACGAGATGCAGGACTATTGATAACGTTGTTCAGGCACACAGGCATGAGGACATGGAGCAACAAAGCACTGGCAGCAGCAGCTGAGCAAAGAGAGACAAATCAGGCCTAAAGACAGTGTCATGAGGGACTTCAGCCCAATTCCAAACTTACAACAGTGAGAGCACGGAAAGACTCAAGACACTGAGATAAGTCTGGAAATGAAGCTGGTATGATTCCATGCTAAAAAAAACAAAAAAAACTGCTACAATACATGAACCTTTTCCCTTTTTTCACCTATAATTGACTAAGGGGAAAAAAATAAAAATGAATAAATGAAAAAAAAAAAAAAAACTTTTAAGAGGGGCTTAGGTTTAAAGGGACTAAAAAATGAAAAAGAAGAGAAAGGAGAGAAGACAGAAGACAAGGTACATACACTGAGGGTACTGCCACGGTGCTTCCCTTTCCTCCGCTGCTGTATGAGCACAGAGAAGACACACACACACACACACACACGCACGCACACACACACACACATCGCATCACATGGAGCAAAAACATAAAACCAGGAAGGAAAGAAAGAACGGAGAGGGACAAGAGTGAAAACAAAAGAAAACAAGGATGATTTGATTTACAAGGTATCAGAGAAAGGATACAGAAAATAAAGAGCAAAAACCAAAGGATGTTTGTTGGGGTTTAACCCCAACAAGAGATGGGGTGCCATAATGAAGAGGAGAAAAGAGGATAAAAGAGAAAGAAGAGACAGAAGACAGAAGGTCTGATTAGACACCGAAGCAGCAGTGAAGGCGAAAGAGAGACACTTAGAGTGGTGTGCACCACAACAGTCTTATACAGACTTAATCAAGAGAGCCACAGTCACAGCAATAGTGACAACAATCATAAAGATACACACGCGTATACACACACACACGCAAATGAATTTGTGTTTAAAAAAAAAGACACACACACACAACTGCAATTGCAAATGGCAGCAGACAGCAGAGAGACAGGACGAGTGTGACTGCACAGAGAACAGCGAGAGTCCACACATAAGCACAACACAAGCACACACTACTGTAACACTTAATATCATGCTTGCTCCTGTCAGTCCTGTTTGGAAAAAAAAGAAAGAAAAAAAGAAGAAAGAAAAGAAAACTCCTGGAAATGTAAAAAATTAGTTTAAGGAAGAGAAGCTTTAGTAAAACCACAGAAACTGCAAAAGAAGAATAAATCAGGGTTCTGGAGAAGAAATAATGTGGGAGCGGAAAACCGTGTGTCTGTTTGAATGTGTGTGTGTGTGTGTTGTGCGCCAATGACAACCAGAGCACTCACCGAGAAATGCAACATCGTAAAAATGGATGAAGGTGTGAGATGGAACGCAAGACATCCACAAATAAAAACCTTCATGCAGGTGAAGGGATGAGATGAAATGAAGACGACAAGAGAAAATAAACCAAAAAACACAGAAGGTCTGACTTCACCTTGCTAGCTGCTTTTGAATCCAAACTTGGAGGCAACAGTTGGGCAGAACATTTCCATGTTTTAGCATGAAATGTCACTGTAATAGGACAATCGGCTGCTGCGACAGGTGCTACGTATGCCGATGTAACAGGCCAAGCCGTTACTGCAGAAACTACCGGATTCAAGTCAACGCAGCAACACATTTTCAAGCATTGAGTCTGACCTTTCTAAATGTGATGTCACCAAACAAAACGATGTCAGGACACAATGGGGGAAAATACAGAGACCGTGGAGAGGTGAGAATGCTGCTCACTTGGTTGTCGCCTGGGAGGCGGGGCATGGAAGCGGCCCTGCCGTGGCCTTCCATTGGCGGAAAGTGCTCAGTGTCCAAGTAACCATCCTGCCCCATCTCTTTCATCTCTACCGTCTGCAAACAGAGCAGGAGAGCAGGAGATGGTGTGACTGGCTGCCATGACAACTAGCAGGGAGTATCAGGATTGGTGGAAAAGTTTGTTATCCGAAGAAGCAAAGAACTGAGGGACAAATGTAGTTAGTAGGATCATTGAGCAGTGCACATGTAATGAGTGACAGCCTTAATTCCTTGAAATTGTGTTTTAGTTTTAAATTGAGCAAAAACAAAAAAAAAAGTTGCTGGGGTATTATTCAGAAAACTGCTAGTATACTCTAAACAAACTCACATTATATGTTTGCATAGGCTGTTATCAACTGTGCAACAAGAGGAAGAAGAGGATCCTTTTTTTTTGTTAAATGACATTCATGCCAAATGGAGGAGCTTGAAAGAAACATCAGGGATGGATGCAAGGAAAATGTGCAGCCCACAGGGCATCAGGGGATGACAACTGATGAAAATGTTGGTCGAGGGCTGTACTGGCACACTGTAGACTTCAGATGAGGTCATGTAAAAATGACAACTGCTTCAGAAGATTAGCTCGCACATGCTACAGTGTTTGTGTTGTTTTGGCCACAGCCATGCAGGTTTCCCCTTTCAAATATGCACAGTTTCCTCTTTGTTTGCTGTATACCTGAATCTGACCTCAGGGGTTATCCTGATTGAATTGTCCTTATTTTCCTTCAGTTCACAGTCGTTTAAAACAGAGATGTGGCACTTTGGATTCCATCTAATGGTGGATTGACATTTAGTTTAAAACTACTTCTGCTGGCTTGTCCAGAGTGGTGATTACATTTGTAGCAGACACTGAAATCAGTCAGGCCTTTCGGGGGGTCTATCATGGGTTGGGTAAGGCTGTAGGGTAAAAGTCACAAAGATTAAAAAAAATATATATATGAGTGACATTTAAGGTATGAATTAAGGTAAGACATTGCAAGACATGACAATGATCCACTGAAGACAAAAAGGCAGTAAGGATGGTATGGGAGCTCTGAACTTTTCTATTTTCTGCTGAGGTGTTTGCATAACTGTATCACAGTGGAATAAGTACATATGCAGAAGACTTTACTGTAAAGTAGTCGACAAACACGAAGCAAAGCACAAATCAAAGCCTTTGCTTAAAGAGGCCTCCTGTTTGTATGTCTGGACAAGTCCAAATTTGTTCCAAAATCAATCGGCATCCCCACAAAGTTTCACGTTCGTGTTGGAAAAGATCTCCATCCATAATACACCACTGTAAGCATATATCAAACATCCATCCATGCTTATCAGGCAAGTGTGAATTAATGAAATGATGCTGAAAACTCAGCTCAATATTTTAACTGGCTTGTTCTTCTAATAGGTCATGACAGTATTTCTCCTGTACGTGTAGACAGTTGCTGTACCCTTAAAGGACTGTTCTGCAGTTAAATTAATCTTAGGCCTACTGGATGGTCATTATTGTAAACCTTTGTTGGGGACCAAAATGACATGAATCGCATCAGCTTTGAGTTAGAACCATGCGGCAGTCATCCCACAGGCGAGCTGAAGCTAATCCAGGAAGTACATTTTCTTACAGTTCCTTAACTGACCACTAGGTGCTGGCTTCAAAACAGAGCAAATCCCCATTGACTTTGCAGCAGAATCAAACATATTTACGGCTTAACACAAACATTGTTTTTTCATTTGTGGTTTTCATATTACATCTATGACAACTGATTTTTATTTTTAACCACATCAGATAAGTTCATATTGAGCAGTAATCTGACCAATCAAATGTCCGGATGTCATGTGACATGATTGACTGAGCTGTTGGTTTTGACAACTTTGTCTGACCTTTTTGCAGATTGAGGAAAAAATGGGCTTCAAAGGCTCTCTGTATAAATCTATTGGTCATGTGACTGGATGGTTCACCCAGTATTTTACAGTCAATAGTTAACTTCAGCCCAGAGGGCAAGTGGTGACATCAGAACACATTTCTATCTTATGTCTTTGACAAGACTAATATACAAGATATTCAAGACTGATGAGTTCATTTTGTGTCTATTGGTATTCAACTTATAGAGACCTATGACGAAATACCATTGAATAGACGGAACATGGAAAGAAAATCCATGCACAAAAAGTCATTTTTATACACTTTTTGTACACATACATGATTATAATTACCTCTGATTTCTCTATAGGGTCCTTATCCACACTATTACTTAAGTGGAATTCCATTATTAATAGCCATTGTGCTGTCAAAACATGTTCTTTTATGACCCATACTGCTTTGATTCATGCTGTTTTGATCCCTAATGAAAGTTCACAGTCATTATCTTCTAGTAACAAACCTAGGGTTGATTTAATTCCACAATTTTCCTTTCAACGCAGAATGTGGCTCCATAACCAGGTCATACCAAGGATGACAAAGCAGAATGAAGTGCTGAAACTGCCAGAGACGTATGGTGAAACCATGACCAAAGTTTCACAGTTTAAAATTAAGATATGCTAGTGTGGAGGTGAAGAAGGACAGCACGAACTTGATATTCCTAGACTTTTGCTATAGCTAAATCCAAATTAACACATTGTAATTTTGAAGCATAAAACCTTTGTTACAGTTGTGCCTGGCGTCCACACCACATCACATACACTGCCCTCAAAAGCGGGGGAAAATGATTCCATGCAGACCCTGTTTCAATTTGTGAATGAATTTATTGCAGTCTAAATTGTTCACATGGAAACAATATCTTAGTTGCACCAAATCGCTTTGATTTGCTCTCCTGGATCATTTCTTACCTTTCCCCGATTCCTCAACCTAGTATCATGAGACCTTGTATCATGAGACCATCACCGGAAACACTCAGAATTAGCTAAGTGATGATGCAAATAACAATGTCCTGCCCTCACTAAGAGCTGTTACGCAGCTGAAGTCTGTATTTAATCTTTTGCAGATGAAGTCTGTGCAAGGAGGCGACGATGTGCACAGGAAGAAAGACATCAGAGCAATTGTTAACAAAGATAATTTCCAGCAGAGTTTTCAGACTGTTTTCACTCATTCGTGTATGCCAAGTGTGCATGGGCAGCTGTGGGATGCGTTCATGGTATCAAATACGGAGCTAAAACACTTGTGTGGATAAGGATTGATGTCTATGTTTAGTGTGGTTGGATCCTAATTCGTGAAGGGTTAATTCACTGGCAACCATATAAATTAAACTGCAATATTCAAAAACATAAAGATTATTGTGCTTTTTTTTAACATTCAGATATTCCCAATTGGTCTTTAGTTGATTAATAATGTGAAAATAAAATAAATGTTGAACACTTGCTGATTTAAACTCAGTGAGGTGTGTTTAACATGACATATAGTGAGCCGTCTACCTGAGAGTTGGTCATGCTTCCCAGGCCATCCTCAGAGTGTCCTTCAGGGCTCCAGCCGCCGACATTCACCGTTACCTCTTTAGCACGAGCCGTGACCCATGATTGGCTCTCTGGGATGTTGCTCTCCACCGGCCTATGACACATACAAATACATAAACGCATCCTCAAACAAAGAAATCTTTTTATTCAAAGGGGAACATGCATGTTGCACGAAACTCACAGGCCGCCAACATTGTCTGGCATCTCAGGTGGAGGCAGGGCATTGCTAATCTCCGGACCCCCATCGTGGTCAGGGGTAGGTGGCTCCACGCGCTGAAACAGTAATGGCGTTCGATTCTGTTTGAGATATACAACATGGCCGTCGCCAGCTATCAGGCAGACTGACAGGGAAATGGAGGGAAAAGGAGCAGAGCAGGAACAGAAAGGGTGCTGTCTCCTAAAGCGAGGCCAGCCAGTCAAGATCATGGAAAAGGAATTAATGGACAAGGAATGTTTGAGCCAGCAGAACTAACAGAAGAGAGTGCATTCAGGGTCATAGAAAACAGAGTGCTAACTTCAAGGAAGTGGAATTCACCAAGTTCATACAGAGCTGATCATAGACAATGTTCAGCAATACCTTTGTTCTGATGATCAGTTGTCATTTGATGATGAATTTTATGTGAATAAAAGGGGCAAAAAGAAAAAAAACAGAACAACCCAACATGCTTGCTAACAAGTGGAAGAACAATTAGAACTGATAAAGAGGGGAGAAATAAAGGAGGGACTCTTTAGAAGACGATGAAGGATGTCATAGCAGGAAAATACTTCAACAATCTTGTGGAGTGGGTGGGGCATATCAGGTATTGATACAAGAAAAAAAATCATTTTAATGCAAGATGATAAATGCTTTCATTGAAACCATGCTATTCTCCTACCTAAACCAGTTTTAATGTCCAAACTTACCCATGCAGTTTGTAACGTGTGAAACACTGACTTAAAGCACAATGAAACTGCAACTGAATCCATAACTTACATTTCAAAGGAGCTATTTTTAAACAGAACTGCTTTGGATAGGACTCAAGCCTGCCTCCACTAAGTAAGGTAACAGTACACTGATGTTCTCGGGACATTATGGAGAGTTTCAGGACATGCAATGAGCATGACTGATGAGTGTCCCGAGAAGTATAGGAAAATCCTTACAATCTAGCAGCATAAGCCAGTTAAGGATTAAGAAATTACGTTTCTTAGAAGGTGTTACTTTAGCGTGACAAAGAAAAATTAAATACAGCAATAGTGCATAATGCGGGGAGCAGACTTATCGTATCTGTCATGTTATTAATCAACAAGTGGAAGAGTGCAAACTTTAGGGTAAGGGAGAATATTATTATGCAGTGCATACAGTCCAAGGCTACAAGCACAAGTGATGGAAGGTTAGCAGATGCAGCATCATTGCAGGCAGTCAATATAAAAAAGAAGCCACTGGGCAGATTTCCATGATGTTCAGGTAAGGGCAGATTTGGGGCTGTGACAACACTTGAGCCTGAAAGATAAATGATACTTTCTACATCTTCCATTTTTGAGAAAGCTTCAGTCATTCACACCATGGATTTTTATTGCAGTTTTTTTTCCTCCATGATGTCAGAGCTGAAATAGTGGAAAACTTTGTCCACAAGATGGCAGCACTTTGTTTGCTGCTCAGGAAGGAGCATCGCCTGCGAGGGCTGCATTAGTTTATGCGGTCATTCATTTGCCTTTTTAGATTAATGAATGGGGACTCCTCTCTGATCTTCACAGAGGCTGTCACAGCCCAAGCTAGAAGAAATGGAGCTACACACCTGTGCTCTTTATTTCAGCACGTCAGTCTGCCTTTTACTTTAAAGGGTCAGGTGCAGGCAGGGTGTTACTGTACTAGAGACTGCGGTACCTGCTCATCACGAAGAGCCTGAGAGCGTTTGATCTTGCTTTGCCGGTAGTACTCCATGATCATCATGGCAGCGTAGATTTTTCCCACGGTCAGGTCTGTTGCTGCTGAGAGAACGACAAGTTACCCTGCAGGATTAGACCCTTTCGTATGGACCCTGAGCGCGAGGAATGGTAAACAGAGTTCAGCCATTCAGTCAGATAAATACTTCACTCTCTCATGCACACATAAACACAGAGCAAATTAGTCTTTTCACTCACAGCTGGATTAAAAAAAACAAACAAACATACATGCATCTTAACTCTAATTATCATATAAGCACACGTAAAATCTTTTTGATATCCTTCATGCTTGGTATGAAATACCAAACAACAAAGCAAAGATACAGTGGTATCTTTGAATTTTGTTGAATAAAATATAAAATGCAGCACATTGTCGATTTCCATGCACTTTGAAAACTAAATTGTAACCCCCACGAGACTCTAGGGTAACCAATGACTGCTGTATGCTGTTGAAAATGTTCTCAGTGAAATTCATGTCTGATATACGGAAATCTACATCAAGAGCTAACTGCCTGGAGTGAAAAGACGTCTATAGACGGTTGATCTATAGTAGAGCAACCTCTGATTTTAGGCACGGAGGAAAGGGACCTGTGGTGGGCTCTGAAACATAAGACAAGAGTTATGATATCGTGAGTGTGCATGTCTGTTTTGTGTCTAACATGTAGCCTGCGATTTTTTGGTTTTGCTTTGTTTTCTCAGTTTATTTCTTCTTGTCTTGATAGAGCTGAGTTATGGGGTGTTTATGTGTGAGGGGACGTGCCAGCTGCTCAGAGGATGCAACAGCAAGAGAAAGAAAGACAGACTGGTTGGGAGAAGCAGACCTCAGGTGGTGTGAAGTGAAGCATCGTGGGGGCACCGGGTAGGACAGGGCGGTCGAACCATGCCACAAGCCTGTGCCAGCGCCCACGTTCTTGAGACTTACCCTTGTGTGGCGTAACCAGCAGATCTAGAGTCTTCTGGGAAAGGTTGGGCCAGATCGCCATCATCTCTTTTCGCAGCTCTGCGTCCATCTGGTGCTTGTCAATACCACCTAGACATATTAATAACAACGCCGGTGCATGCACGCGCATGCAGGTACATACACAAATGCATGGACATCAGTACATGGTCAGATATGAACATACACAGACACACACACAAAAAAAAGGGATTTAAAAGGTTTTCCAGAGACACAAAAATTCACACATCATTCATACCCGTTCAGATTGATATGAAAAAGTAATAAATAAATAAAAAAATAAAAAAATCAGGACGTACAAAAACGTGAAAACAAAAAAAAAGGGGTTTCATTAGTAACATCATAATAATACAATTCACTTAATTTCTCAAGATTTTCATTCCACCTCCCCAACATTATTTTATAACATTTTATATAGAACGATGTGGAGCCACTGAAAGCCTTTGATACATAC
>JBAMYA010000023.1:10528339-10547192 GCA_037176975.1 Arrhamphus sclerolepis | reverse complement strand
TATATATATATTTATATGCATATATATATAAGAGCTACAGAAAGAAACAGAAGAACTAAGTAAAAAGGTTATAAGAGAAAAGGACAAGAGTGTGCGATAAAATTGAGGCCACGGGAGGTCAGAAAGATTCTGCGTCTCACGTACCCTTGGCGATCTTGATATCCAGCGCTGTGCGGATCAAAGCCATTAGCGTGGAATTAAAGTGGACCGTGTTGTCATCGGCCACAGGAAGATCCATACGGAGCAGTCTCTGTGAGGAAGCCAACCAGGGTGAGCAGTGAGAATATTAAGCAGCAAGTGTACGAGTGTATGTGGAACCTCCAGGTGGCAAGGGGGAGGAGCGCCTAGGGGCGGCATTTGTGGCAGGAGGAGGACCAGGGAGAAGGAAAAGAGGAGGGGTCTGAGTTTGAAGAAGCTGTGCACAGCATCTACAGCAGGTACTACATCTCAGTCTGTATGAGCCAAGGCCACAGTCAAATTAGGCAGGCCTGATTTTTAGTGCAGCAGAGAGAACAGATTCATTCATTCAAGAAATGCTGAATACCAAAGATAAATGGAGACATTTTTTCAGATTTGTCTTTTGAGTTTCATCATTTGTTTTTTTTAACTATTTTATTTTATTTTATTTTTTTTCACCATTAGTTATTTAGCATCCAAATGACCTCACGGCATAGTGTAAAGCACACTCTTGAGATTTCAGTTGAGAAAAAGGTGTACAGTCTGAGCAGCAGCCACTATTATCCAGACCTCCCCCAAGAGGCTTGGAGGTTTACAGTGACCAGATGATAAACCAATAAATCAAAAACAAACTGAGGGACTGTTGTAATGAAGGAGAGCAATTCGGTTTTCATTTATTGGTTTGATCATTTGTCGGTCTAATTGACTAACAGTAGAATCAGACTATACAAAAGACACACACACAAACTCACAGCGTGATGCCCGTGCTTGTTTGGTGGCAAAAAAAAAAAAAAAAAAGACAAGCAGAACCGGCGAAAAACATGCAGCATATCATGCTTTCCCCCTCATTCCAATTAAATTCCTCTCCTTTAATTCATCTTCCCTCAAATCCTTCTTGCACATCCCGCCCCCATGCAGCATGCAGCGCACACACAATATGCCTCACAGGACAAGCAGCTGTGCAGCTGTACATAGAAAAGACTTTCTGTTGGTGACATTAAAATGAATTGGTGAGTTGTTTAAATGTGGCTATCACTGGAAGCAATAAGAACATTTGATGGGGCTGGGCTGAAATGACGAAGAAACTTTCCCCGGCTGCTGATTTACTGAGGTCTAGTGTGTAAAAAAAATGGATACAGGCTTGGAGGGTTGATTGCTGAGAGAGAGAGAGAGCTGTGTTCCACAGAAATGGAAAGAGTGGGAAAAAAGGAAAAATAAAAGCCTACCATGGAGGGGTTCTTCTGGTGCTAAGATGCATCTTTATTTTCTTTCTTTTTTTTTTTTTTTGAGTAAACACAATCCAGATGTATGTTATGATGCAAAAAGAACTACTGCTACTGCCAGCAAAGAGATATACGAATGAAAATGAAAAACTTAAGGGGAAGATGATTGAAGTGGAAAATCAATAGTTTATGAAGTGGAGTGCAAAAAGAGAAGTGGTGAGCAAAAAGAGAAAATAGGAAAGGACGTGCAACAAAAAAAGGAAACAGAAAACAACAGAAATGTCACCACATTTAGCTGTGTCACTGTGACTGTAAAACAATCCTGCCTGAACAGCCGTTTCTGCTGCTGCTCTTCAGGACATAGAAGATAAAAAGTAAAACCCAACAGAGGTAGTTGGACCATTGTTCTGTGGGCTGGTTGGAAGGGGACAGGGAAAGTTTGGATTTCTGTATTTGACAGGGATGGTGGCAGACAAACGGAAGATCTATTTCTGGAAAAATGTTCCAGTAATGTTCAAGGTCACACAGGGGGGCTGGAGCCCGTAAGAGGTGGTGTACACCGTGGACAGGTCAACAGTCCACCACAGGGCCACACAAGAGACAAACAACAGACAATTTAGAGTCACCAATTAACTTAACATACATGCTTTTAGGGCTGTGGGAAGCAGCTGGAGTACGGAGAACCCCCCCCCCCCATGCAAGCATGGGTCGAACATGCACTCCACACATCTGGGCCTTGAACCTTTCTTGTTTTGAGGCCAGCGATCACACCACTGGGCTGCCCTGATAATGACCACAGACCATGCATTTAAAAAAAATGAAAAACAATCCTGTTGGGTTACTTATTTCCTCGATTTCAGGAAGGAGGCTCATCATTTCAAAGCAAGATAAAAGTAGAAGCTCAAGCGAGGGTAAAACAAAAAGAGCATGTGAGGTAGGGATGGATGTTGGAACGAGCTGGATTTTAAAATAAAGCCATGATTAATAGGGAAGCAGCTGAAAAAGCTCTTAAAAGCTAAAACAACAGGACAAATAGCTCCTGAGATAGGAATCTTGAATTGTGAAAAGTAAGTGAACATGGGAGTGACATGCTGCTTCCTGCACTCATGTTTAGGCCCCATCCAATATGCAATCAGAAAACATCAGTACTATTTGCCCAAAGTTTGGTGGAGAAGTAGGAGAGTTTGGATGAAGCGGTGATCGGTAATGGAAAGATCTCCTGTGTCTACATGCTGTTTGGCTGCCAGTCCCCCTCCCCTCCCCTCCCCCACACTCACCCCTAGGCTCATAGCAAGCTGCCAATGACTTCTCATGAAACTGTGAGGCCGATTACATGGACGTAATTGTTATTCTGTATATTTCAGTTTTGAAAATAGTTTGAGTGAGAACTCTGTGTCTCTGTGGTCTTTGACAGGAAAGTGTGGAGGAGGGAGGAGGTGGGGGTGGTTATCAGCCATGCAGAAGGCAGGTGAGGGAGTGCATATGTGTGGGTAGGGGAGCAATATGCAAAGATGAAGGGGGCTGGAAACAGAATAGAACTGCATTGACGACAGAACCAAAGGACAAAGAGATACAAGGACTCGCAGATAGAAAAGGCTGTTTGGGGTCTGCTACATGAAGAGTGACAGAAAAACAACTGCTTCTGTAAGGCCGGGTTCACACTGTACAATTTTGGCAGTCTCATAAGATCAATGCAAGTCCCACTGCACGTGACGACAAATTTACTGCATGTTAGCGACCAAAGGCTCTCTGACGAAAACACATCACTGACATGAGGCCTCCTGCTGTCTCTACCTTGACAAAATAAAAGAAAATATCTACGTGTGTGACACGACCTCTGAGTGTGTTTCTTTGTGTGTGTGACTGTGTGTGTATGGACCTTATCCACAGGATGGAACGAGCCAGAGGACAGAAGTCTGGCGGACCTTCCAAGCCCTGCTGCACATGCTTGCTGGCGTGTGTACGAACGTGTGAAAGGTTCAGTGGTTTCAAACATTCAGTAAAAGATGAATTTATTTCAACAATCTATGCACATACTACCATAACCCTGTTTACAGACTATGCGAGTAAGAGTTGGCGATGTGTACAGCTTTCATGCGTTTGTGCCTCTGAGCTTGCGTGTGCAACGGTGCAAAACGAGCTGAGAGGGTCCCTCTTTTTCGTCCCCTCCTGTGGATACTCAATCCCGCGTGAACCCCTCGACCTAACTGCCCTGCTTCCACAACCCAGCAGCTCCACATTGTCACACAATGCCACAACATCGACCAGCCCACCTCGACTTTCCACAAAAAGAAAAAACAAACAAAACAAAAACAGTAACAAAACCAAAGAAACAATGACACTAAAGGTTACATCACTTTGAGCGCTGAAGTCCCTGCTCCCTCCCTTTAATACCTCCCCACATCCCCCGTAGAGGGCTCCGGTTAAAATATATATTTATATATATATGAGAGCCTTTCTAACCTTGTAGGCCACCCGTGCTGGACACCTTTTCCCGAGGCCTAGTGGAGGACTCATGTGCCTCAGCATGTCATACATTTCCCTGCAACTGATCCTGCCACTGCACCATCAGCCCGAGCCACCACCCCATTAACAAAATCAACAGGGAGAGAAGCAGAAAGTAGTAGCAGTTATAGAGATGAAGAGAAATTATAGGATATTTAGAAGGATAATAGAGAGGAGAGAGGAGAATTACCAAAAAGGACAAAGGAAAGAAATTAAGATAAAAACTAGAAGGGGTTTTGTGCTGATTTGGAGACTTTGGCTGCGTGCCTTTTATCTGGGTTGTAATATTTTCTTCCACTTTGTCATAAGAGAAAAGAGACGAAGAAAACAAAGGAAGCATCAAGAGGAAGCTGACGATTGGAATTTTAGTACTAAATGTTCCTTCGAATTTGAATATAATTCTGTACAAGCAAGAAGAAGAATGCAAAAGTTTGGATATCCTAATTGACATCCTTAATATCCAAAAAGCATAAAATGAAATGTGTTAAACTCCTTGCCTGAATATGTTCAGAAAGATTCCTATCAATTTGTTTTTTTTAACAGTTTCAAGACAACAAAAAAGTCAGACCTTTCAGTGTTAGATCATTATCCTGTTGTAAATATAATTCTCTCTCCTGTTTCATCCGCTGAAACGAAACCGAAACAAGGGGGCGTTCGATGCGCTGCTCTGGTTTACATTTGCACCATGACGTTCTGCACCTTTTTTTTTGTTTTAGTTGTATACATTTTCTCTTTCAATTTCATCAGTCCACAGGACTGCTTACAGAAATACTCCAGACTTGTTCAGATGTCCATGTACAAACTTCTGATGCTGCTTTGTGGGAATCGATTACTGTAATTAGTGTTTTCGAGCACCTAATCATTTGCAAACAGATAAATAATTAACCACACCCACATGATAAATTACTTGACTGTACTTCTAAGTCCTAAACCTCTTTAAATTGTTCCTTTTTTTAAATTTCTTTTCTACTCTTGAGCTGTACAGCAGAAGGATAATGCTTTCCTGATATGAAACAGAATCATCTTCTTTCCAACTTGGCAGACTGGATTTATTAAAAAGTCTGTACTGAGTGAAAAAATAATACATTAATCTTTCTTAAGATATTAAAAGAGAGAGAGAGAGAGAGAGAGAGAGAGAGAGAGAGATTGTCTATATCCTTAAAATTTTATGCCATTTATGCCTTTTGGATATTAAGTCTTGTTCTATTCACTTGCAGGACCTACAGTAATCAAATTTCTGGTGTGTCCAAACCTTCGCAAGCCCACGTATATTCCGTATATGTGAGGGAGTGTTTGCATTTTCATACAACAGCAGGGCAGAGTGTGACAGAAGGCAGCAAGCTGCACCTGCTCAGATGGGAGAGGGGAGGAAGAGGAAGGGGTGTCAATGCAGTTTCTGTCTTTCCCCAAACCCCCCCCTCACAAAAAAAAATAAAAAAAACCCCAAGAACAATGCAACACTACAGTGGGCAACCATAGCTTGCTATATTAGAACCAGGGCTCCAGAGCAAGTAAAAGAAAACAAAAACGAATATTAAAAATGGAAAAAAGTGAGAATTTTTAATGAGGCAAAAAATAAATAAATAAATTTTTATGTGTTTTCCCAGTGTCAGTTTATGCTTTCACATGCTTCTCTGGGTGTCTGCATTGTCCTGCACATTCTCTCAGCAGTTCAGAATGCAAGTCAATAATGGCGGAAAAGAAGTTGTAGGTTGGAATGAAAAAGAACTAAAAGAACTAAATGTTGAAAACAAAGCAGCATTCACTCCATTCCTGGATGCTGTGGCTAGCAAGTGTGGTTGAGAGGTTTCATTTGAATGGGAGTCAAACCTTGCAGGCCACCCTATGGGGGCATTTCTTGCCTAAGCCGAGAGGCGGGTCGATAACTCGTAATAAACTGTACATGTCCTTATAATGTATGCGCCCGCTGCAAGAAGAATACAGGGGAGTTAAACACAGACATAAACAGGAAAATAAACAAACACACACATACACACAGAAAGAAAAGAGGACATCGGGAGGAAGAGCACAAGATTGACAAGAAGAACACAGTATCCAAAAATAACTTACAATATTGCAAAAATGACTCTAGAGACATTTACACTTGAGCAAATACATCAAATCACAGCATGGCACATTATAATAAATGTGGCCCTTAGCACTGCCAGTACTCCCCAAGATCATTTATTTTCATTCAGTTGCTTTGTCTCCTCCTTATTTTGACGCCGCTTGCCTTCTGCTTTTCCGACACAACTCCTAACTAGTGGTGTGTACTGTGTATTAAAGGAAGGGCCCACAGACTGGAAAACCACGTGTTTGGTGATTGCTTAATAGATGCTTGTGGTATGCAGACTCACACCCTCTTAAATATATGCTCAGTGTTAACCGTGTGTCTTTGTTCTCTTTCCTGTGCTCCCTGTGTGTATTTGTTCAAGTTGCTTCTTGATTTGACATGTAAACTAGAAAAAAAAAATCAAATTGTTTTAGTCTTTTTTATTAATACTGACAAAGTATTTTCAAAATGCACCTTTCAATCACCTAGAACTTAACACTTTTCAAGGCAATCAAAAGTGATTTTAGGCCAGGGTCTTGAAGTTCTACTTATACCTAAAGTACAGATAGATGAATGGATCAGGTGTAGGCCTATTATAGCAAAGTGTTACACATTTGTACAGTTGTGGGTGCTTGAATCTAATCAGAGAATGCTTTATTAATTAGATTGAATATTTTTTTTATCCTCAACCATTCTGAAGCTTGCTTGATCACTGCAGCCTGTGGTGCGTCTGCGTTTTCATAAATCCATCCTATCCTTCTCTTTTTCTGTCATTTGCCATTTTTTTTCCCCATCAAGAGCCGTCTATGAGCAGTCTACAGGACAGTATTAAGGGCAACACACTGGAATGCAGATACCATGAAACTTAGCATGTCTACGATAGACAGTTAGACTACAGAGGAGTTTTCTTTGGAGTGTAGACGTTGCCACGTTAAGTTTTTGGCAGTATACAGATTCCAGATAAAAGGAGAAGAGTTAGGGAAGAGGAAAGGGTAATCTCATGACAGTTTACAGTGGAGGGAGGAGAGCAGAAGGAAGGGGTTGAACGGTGTGGCAGAGATAACCTGAGGTCCAACGAGGTTATACTCAGATCCGTTTCAGCCCCCTTGCAGCCGTCCATTAGAACGTCACGTTACGTTAACAATCTGATGCTTGTACTTTATTGACTGCTGTTTTTGTCTTTGCCTTTTAAAAACCGTTTGCTGGTATTTCCTATAAAAGCAGACTCTCACAGACTCAGTGTGAATTGGTGGCTTGGTCCTTTCTCTGTTTGGGTAAATTTGTTAAAAAAGAACTGCAAGAATATTCAATAAAACGCTTGATGAATCTGAACGTAAGGATGCAAATTGTGTTTGCAGATGTACATGTAATGCAACATACTAATTAAATGTGACATGTTTTGGAACTGTGTGTCCCATGATACATAAACTTTCTATTCTGTTCTATTTTGTACTTGGAAAATTTGTACAACATCGTTGCAACTGAGTGTAAGCACTCACCAGGCAGCAGGATCATACTCGGCCCATATCCTGACATACTCATCCAGGTGATGAGGTCCCAGAATGGATGAATCTCTAGTCAGGTACTCAAAGTTGTCCATAATAACGGCTACAAACAGATTCAGCATCTACGCATGTGTGCATGTGAGTACACAAACAAAGGCAGGAAAGTTAAACTCAAAACTTATCTAAAGGAGTAATAGGTTCAAATCAGTCTTGCAGTCATAACTTGCATGTTCTAAGCTTTTCAAGTGATTTCTGTTTTAACAAATTGGTGAGAGGAAGTTGGAAAATGGTCTGTGCTCACCAAGAATGAACAGAAGAAGATGAAGGAGACAAAGTAGAGGTAGGCCACCTGGCTGCCACACTCGGGTTTGTCATTCTGTGTCAGGGGGTCGCACTCTTTACCCCCCAGACACGCCAGCATGATCTCGTGCCATGCCTCTCCCGTTGCACTTCTGCAAATGGATGAAAACAATCACTGATTTAGCAAGAATATGCATGGAGTTTGGAAAGTAATTCAGGAAGAAAGCATCAGTTAAAAGGGTCTTAAAAGAAATAGAAATGTATAGTGTGTGTATATAAATTCAAGCACTAAATAAGCACACAAATACGCACCTAAAGAGGAGCATCAGAGCTTGCACGAAGGTCCTAAAGTTGTTGTGCTGGTTGATGGCACTATCTCCATCTTCTTCAATTGCAATATTTCCAAAGAGCTGTCAAACAGTGAAGGTCTTCCCATTAAAACCCACGCCATTCATAAAGGTGTCAAATACCGAACCTAAAGTAACTCTGAAATGCATATGTTATTTCCACCACTTTCTTCACTATTGTGTCTTCTCCGTCATAATTTGACTGTTTACTGATTTCATTGCATTCCAAAAGCACTGCAGCAGTTTTGAGGTTGAGGCTCTCACCCACCTGCATCCCAATGATGGCGTAGATGAAAAACAGCATGGCAATGAGGAGGCAGACGTAAGGTAGAGCCTGAAGAGACATACATGAATTGTTTGGTAATGTATTAAGGCTTTAAGACTTGACAGGCTGCATGTAAATGAAAAAGTGTAAAGTCTGCACACATAAATGCTTATAACTGGTCAATGTGTTATCCTGTATAATTTGAAGTAAACCTTGAAAGATTGAACGAAGGTCCAAAGCAGGATGCGGATGGTTTCTCCCTGTCTCAGGAGCTTGATGAGGCGAGCTGCCCTGAACAGCCTTAGGAAACTTAGGTTGATGAAATTATCCTACAGCACAGGCACATCATGAGCAGAGATAAAGAAAGATGGGGGAGTTGAAGATAGGAAAGGAAAGGGGAAAGGGAATAACAGAAAAAGGTTGACAAGGGGTAGAATGAAGGTTTGAGGTTGGAATAACATGAAAGAGCAGTTAGTTGCACTGAATAATGTGCAATAATATTACTATCCAAAAAACAACCAAAATATAAACAAGGGCAAAAACAGTTTAAACTCAAACTGATGGAGATTCAAACTCAATACAAATGAAATAATCAAGACAATACAATACAATAATCAAAACAATAATCAAACAAGTCAAAGCAAACCAAACTCAAGTCAGCAAGGCTCCAACAAGCTTTTCATTTCCATTAGGTCAGACAAAACCAAACGATGCAACACAGGGAAACCATCCAAATCTAGATTAGAGTTTCATTCATTTGGGGACATATTGTTAATAATCGTGGTAAGATCGGTGAGTACTTCCAGTGCAGGGAAATCAGACGTTTTCTTGGAAAGACAACAAAATGCACTAATTCTCCCAAGCAAATATGCAGTTCTTCAAGTGCAGCAAGCTTACAGCATGCAGATTCAAACTAGTACAAGGCAAAGCAGCAAAATTAACAGCAGTGCATGCATCATAAGGGCTAATTCAAGAAGCTGTGAAATACTTTTTAATGTCACAATCAAAGAAAAAAAAAAAAAAGTCATAATTTTCAAGGTGAACTCTTGGTTTTCACATCTTCAGCCTCAACAGCCTGATAGCTTACGGCGTCTTCATAACACCAAAAGTGAAGTCATGAAAAGACGTGAAGACACGAAAACTGCCAAGTTATAGCTTGAGACTACCAGATGCCAGTCACATCCAATTGGCCTATCACAAGCCCCGCCCCTGGAGCGCAGACTGGCCAATCACAGCGCAACACAGAACAGGGCTCCAACCGGAAGTCAACTTCATGAAAAAGCGCCGTTGACTTCAATGGAAACATTGTGTACTTTATTCATTTTGAGCTGGTTTGGACGTTTTTTAGAATTATGGTTAAACGTTGTGCATGGGGCACTTGCAACAGTGACAAGCGTTGCCCTGAGAGTTGGAAGGAGGTGTTATTTATCCCCCCCCCCCCAAAAAAAGAAAAAAAAAAAAAAAAAAAAAAAAAACTGAAATCAAACCCCGAAAAGTGTAGACTGTGGATTAAACTGTGGACGGCAGCAAAACAGTTAAACACGCAAAAATCAACAAGCACAGCTTTGTCTCCAAGGTAAGTAAATCTGTTTTATAACCGTAGCATTATGTTATACTGCCAGCAGACACCAGCTACTTAACCCAAAATAAAAATAAAAAAAACAAACAAACAACTAAAACTAGACAACCTGCTCCATGTTACGTTATATATGCCTTTTATGCTTTTGCTTCTTAATAACTGTAAAAGTGCATAGACACCTACCCAGCTTTACAGGAACACTGTAGCTCCTTTATTTTATGGTCCTCTGTCTCCATCACCAGGTGATGCGGTGGTTCCCTCTTGCTCTGTGATCTGTAAGTTTTAGCTTCTATTTTTATCTGTATTTTATCATTATTTTGTTGCCGAGTGAGCAAGACATCTTGAATATATCCTTCAAATGCGTACTGCAAGCACTTCTGTCGGCTCCTAAATGAAATATTCGTGTTATTCCTCCAAAAATCGGCCAATATTTCTCCTGGGAGTGCAGTGAGAGGCACAGAGATTGCTGTGCAAGTCCGTATGTCTTGTCGGACCTAGCAACAGTAACCGGGGCTTGTGATAGGTCAACTGCACATGTCTCATGACTGGTGTAGAAATTAAGGAAAAAATCATTGAAAATGGGCACTATGCCAAAACCCCAGACAACAAGCTGCTGCAGCATGGTTCAAACCCCAACGCCAAGTGTGGATGATATTGTCGTATAAGATCGTAACGCTGCCAATGTACAGCAGATTGCATTTTAAAAATGACCTGCAGTTTCCTTTTTGTGTAATCAAAACACTTTTTTTTTTTTTTTTAGCATCATGCCAATGCCATCTGATAGTCACTAATTTCACACTCAACTCTCAGCTGTTTACCAGATTAAAGAACAAAAGTTTGAAGAAACCGGCAGCAGCATTTATTGTTCACCACGAAAAAACATAATTCTGTGTGTTTGCAAATATATGTGTTCTTAAAGTAATTTCTTCCTGCCAAAGACATGCAAGGGTCATCATGCATGGCTTGTTCTTTCTGCAAGGGGCAAAGCTTTGGACTCTGTAGATATTGAAAACAACTGTCGCTGTCAAATGTATAGATGGATAAGTGCATTTTATGTGCTTGTATAATGATATCACTAATCTCAGTGGATAGATATGCAACAATCTATTCCACTTCATAGAGTCCAATCCTTTACAAACCCATCATACGTCCTTAGTAAAGGATATGCAGTGAGTGTTGTGGGTGCCTGGACTCAGACAAAGCATGCTTATTTTACATCCATATTATTGGTCGGGATGCAGTAAAATAAGATCTCCAAAAAAAAGAAATAAATCAAAATACAAACCATCTACACGTGGATGTTGCAGACATATGGTTTATAGCAGCAAATATGGAGATTTTTGGTTGATTTGAAGAACAACCAGACCAAGCCAGTAATCGTGGGTGGTCAGAGGGTTCATAGTGCATTTTGATTGAGTAGAACCACGGCAAGTAGTAGGTGTTGGGGGTGAGAGAAGGGGGTCGGGCAAAGTAGATTACAGTAGGTCGTCATTAAGTTTGCAGATGATTTAAAGAAAGCATGTGAAAAGATAAAAAACAAACAAACAAAAAAAGACAGAAATTAACCGTCAATACAGAGACAAATCAGACAAGTAGTAGATGTCAGCGCTATACATCTGTATGGAGCTGATACCAAAAATCAAGACAGCCGTGGATTTAAAGATGGTTAGCTTCATAAGATATATAAGAACAACTAGGCATACAAATATATTCAAAGAATTTATTAGTAGAAAAGCAATTTCTGCTCTTTAGATGATGACTTGAATCATTGGCATTATGTGGCCCTTTATATATTTGTTGTATCTGTTTTTATTGATTATGGATGTTTTTTAAACAACACAGTATAAGACATTAACATTTTTTGTGGAACACAGGATAGAAGACTTGTGGCTTTTCTTACTTAAGGATTTTGGCTGTTTAGTTGTTGTATTTCCTATTAATCAGTGAGTAACGCCAAGTCTTCAGCTGTAGTGGCTAAAAGAAGTCTGATTCAACATCATGACATGGTTTCCTGTTGGCCTGCTTGGACAAGCTGTGAACTGGCTCTATATAGAGCATCAGAATGCATCCTGGAAGCTGTCAGTGGGTCAGCGCTGGCAAGCTGGATCCCCATCCCACCACCAGGGACATTTACGTAAGACTTTCAAGAGATGGGCGAGCATGACTGAGCAATACTCGGCTCAAAAGTAGCATCAAACTCATGTTCTTCCCCGCTCCCTGTCTTGTCTGGTAATCGTTTTAAAGAAAAAGTATGAAAAAAACACTGTACAACCTAACAAACACTTGTGTCATACGCTTTGTGCTCATTTACTATCATGTCAGCTTAATCAAAATCAAACACATCTTCTCGCAAATGTCGACAGTTCAGAAACTTACCCCAAGCTCTGTGACCAGGATGTCAGTAATGCTGCCCAGAACTGTCACACAGTCAAAAATATTCCAGGCGTCTTTGAAATAATTCTGTGATCAAAACAAAAGATAGGGCGAAAGAAGAGAAGTATGAGAGAGAGAGGTATTGCAGGGACAGAGAGGACAGATGAATATGGCGAGGGAAAGAGAAGGTATGAGATGACATGAAGCAAGGTGACGGCAAAAAGCAGAAGACCGTGGATGTGGCAGGCAAACAGAGGAGGAAGGCAGACAAACATGTCAGGAAAGAGTTGAAACGTACATAAGACACATGAAAATGTATAAAATGATACGGCATGATTGAAGGGATATGAAAACGAAAAAATGCACGATAATCCAATAAAAGATTTAAAGGTAAAGAACGTGGAAAAAGTCGAAGAGGAAGACAGAGGGAGGGTTACAGAAAGAAGGAAAACAAGAAAGTGAAAAAGACATGTCAGGTTCAGACAAGACCAGAAAGAAATTAGATGAGACAAATGAACCAGTTAAGGCCCGTTGGGTTGATGCCAGCAGACAGGCCAGGGACAAATTGTGCTGCATCAGACAACAGCCCTCAAACATCTCACATTATTGTATGGCACAAAGCAAACTGACTCAAAGTCTCAGGAAATTCTTCCCATTCAAAAAGCATTCAAAAGATAGTGCTATAGCCCTTTCTAATGTCTAAATACTTTCATCAATAAACCTGTCCAAATATTTTTTCCACACATCTAGAATATATAACCATAATAACATACTATACTCCCATGACCCTGCACAGGAATAAACAGGTATAGATATTGGGTGGATGGATGGAACACACTATACTTTGACAAATGCAGTTTAGGTTTAGAAGGAAAGAAAGACCCTGGGCTAGTCAGGACAGGATGCTGATAAGTAAAAACTCCTTTTGCCCTCCTACATTCTGCCTGCAGCCAAACTGTGCATTAGACATGTGGAGGGATGAGAAAGAAGCACGGGAGGTGGCTATCAAAATAAACCACCTTGACACAAACAGATACACTTAATGACACACGTCTCTGAGGAATGGTAATTCGTGTTTGTGATGTGCACACTGAGTTTGTCCAAGCTTCCTCTCCAAGATTTAAATCCTCTCTTGTTTAATCGCCACCCTCTGTCTAATCTTTGCTTCTATTTTCGCCGCCTATATGTCATTCACTTTCATTCCTCTAATTACTCTCTCACTGTTCCCCCTCTTTCCTTTATCTCCTCTCAGCATTCATCCCTAAAATATAGCCTCCATCCATATTTTGCTTGTCAGCCTCCTCTGCAGCCCCAGTAGCAGCACCCTTTCTGGCAGTTTCCTGTTTCTTTACATTTTGCTTTGACCCAAAAATAGCACTATTTCTCCCTGCTTTTCCCCGGATATAAACGGACAATAGTGCAAAACACTTCACTGTATGACAATGTGATTGGGGCTGCAGCAAAAAAAAAAAAAAAAAACCTCAATGAGATGAAATCAAGCATTGGCAGAACAGTTTCACCGAGAGTTAAAAATAAGGGGGGACTGGAATGGAATAATAGGTTTCAGTGTTATAATTTTACTTAAAAATATATCTGGAGTGCTTTCTTTTCGCATTCTACCTTCAGAGGACATTTTTAATGATCTGCTACTGTACACCAGCAATGTACTGGCAAACCTTGACAATTGAAATATCGTTTTTTTGGCAAAGATACAGTAGTACGGAACATTTTTAACAAAATGCTAACCCACACATGTTTAAACTCACCAGCGCTCCAAAAGCAATGATCTTGAGTACACACTCCAAGGAGAAGAGGGAGGTAAACACTATGTTCAGCTTGACTAACACATCTTCGTAGGTAAGAGAAGCTCCGTCATACTGCAAACAAACACACACACACACACACCCATTTACAG
Organism: Arrhamphus sclerolepis; assembly: GCA_037176975.1. Classification (NCBI taxonomy): domain Eukaryota; kingdom Metazoa; phylum Chordata; class Actinopteri; order Beloniformes; family Hemiramphidae; genus Arrhamphus; species Arrhamphus sclerolepis. The sequence continues at coordinate 10,532,950 of JBAMYA010000023.1, read as the reverse complement.
CAGCGTATAAACCAGTGTACATATATGTTTTGAGGGATACGGAAAATCCAGATATGTATGCATCACACATACACACACGCACACACACACCAACAGGAACAGAGAGAAGGGTAAGTATGAATATATGCAAAGACACAGTTCAGCTCATTCTATTAGGAGTCAATCAAATGTGAAGCAGTGTAACAGCAACATCTGAATCAGGCTAGTTTAAGTGAGTGTTTTTAGATGAGTTTGTAGACTTTTACCTTCATCATCAGCACGACTGTGTTAAGTGCAATCATCGCCATGATTGTATACTCAAATGGGGGTGACACCACAAACTCCCACATTTTGTACTGAAAGCTCAGCTTGTTCTGAGGCATGTGGCGTGTCAGAGGCTTGGCATTGATGGCAAAGTCTATACATGCTCTCTGTCAAAAAACAAACAAACAAAAAAAAAACAAGGGAGAAAAAGAGTTTTGTTCATATTTTTGTTTTCTATGACATCTGCCACACTTCAGTCTCTCTTCCTTCCCTTAATCATTCTTCACCTCATTCTTTTCTAAGCTGTATTCCTCCATCATCTTGTCTCCTTGTTCCTGGAAGGTGATTATAATAAGAGCTACGAAAATGTTGACGAAGAAGAAGGGGAAGACCACGAAGTACACCACGTAAAAGATGGACATTTCCATCCTGTATCCCGGGCTCGGGCCCTGATTCTCATAGGTCGCATCCACTGAATGTTTCAGCACTCTAAAGAAATCGAGAAAAGGATAACATTTAATTTGTTTTAGAAAGCATACTGGCTGTGGGTGACTCCAAATCTTCAGGTTTACTCACTGCGGCCACCCCTCTCCAGTGGACACGGTGAAGAGGGTGAGAAGGGCCCAAGCCACATTGTCATAGTGGAAATCGTATTTCTTCCACTCCCGCTTCTGCGCCTTCACTTCATCATCACTCTCATATACCAGATACTCGCCTCTGAAATACAAATATTACCACGGCGATCATGAGCTAAGGGTCAGTTAGTGATTAGTGAATCCAAATCTTGATGCATGAAAGATAAATGCCATGCAGACTGGGTCATTATGATTATTCTTCCTGACCTGCAGTCACGCTCAAATTCTTTGGATTCATCAGTACAGTAGAAGAAACGGCCCTTGAAGAGCTGCACAGCCACCACAGCAAAGATGAACATGAAGAGGAGGTAGACGATCAGGATGTTCAGCACATTCTTCAGAGAGTTAACCACACAGTCAAATACAGCCTGATGGAACAGACAGAACCCGGAACAAGGCAGCGATGTATTTTAGTCTCCAGATGTGGTTAGAAAGAAAGACAGAACAGTAACTTTTGATATGCTGAGAAACAGTTCCTCTGTAAACATACCTTGAGTTTGGGAAGACGTTTAATAGTCTTCAGAGGACGTAACACTCTCAGCACCCTCAACGACTTGATGGTGCTTATATCTTTTGATGTACTGCTCCCACTAAAAGTGATCACACACACACACGGCGAAAGAAAGAAACACAAACACCAATTAGAGGTCTAGCGTAAGATAAGTCTGAGTCCTGTCAATTGCAAAATGGCAGCGGGCAGCCATTTCTTGAAGGCATTTTAATCCGAGTTAACTCGAAGCGAGTAACTGCGTCTGATTTTGAATACATAGCAACACATGCAGTATTGCTATCATATTACACTTCAGCCTTATTTCTAAGTGTGAAGTTAGCACTGAGGTTAGCATTGTAGCTACATGCTAGAGTTAGGTGGTGTTTTACAAGTACAACACATGCTGATATCATTGCTCTCCGAATGCTATCTGGTAGCATTTAGTTGTTAAGTACTTTGCAACGCATTTCAATGCTTTACAAAGCTGTGGCTTGCACATGCCCAGCTAATGGTGGAATATATTCATGCTGCATTGAAACCTTGCTTTCAGTGCTTTATCATTACTTTTTTTTTTTTCTTCAGCAGCAGTCTAACTGATGGGACGTTATTCTTTCCTGAGACATTTTCAGAGAGAGTTTAGTTGTGAACTCAGGGAGACAAATAACCCCTTTCTAACTAATGAAAGTGAGATAAAGTTCTTTCCTGCTATACCTATTGTACAAGGCTGTAGAATAAGATTGAAAAAAAAACAACTTAAAGTTACACCTTGGTTGTATCTCTGTTTCCAAATGAGGTAAAAAAAAAAAAAAAAAAAAAAACAACTAAAAAGACAAAGCAAAACAAAAAAACCCATCAAAAATCTGAATGAACAACCAAACTCTCCCTTCACATGACTCATTTCTAGAAGCACCGCTACGAACAGCTGGGTTTTCAGCACTGTTCAAACAACATGGAATCTTGACTTCAGGCCTTTTGACTGAGGCAAAGATATTTCAATTAGCATTTCTAGATGAAATATTGAGTAAAACCTCAGTCTAAGGTAAAAAAGGCTCAACCTACTGTTTTGGCTAAATTAAAAGAAAAAAATTTCCAGAAAATTAACAGACTGGCTACATTATTGATTTAGGACTACATATAAAAAAACAAAAAAAAAACAATGCATGTTGATAAAAGATCTAAGTGGATTCCTTGAAAACTAAAATGTGTTTCATTCACTTAGATAACTTAAATAACCTCTTTGCATATTAGGACACTTTACAGAAGTTTTGAATGACTGATTTTTAGACATTTGCAATGCAATACATGTAAAAATCAGGGTGAAGAAAATAAGTTTAAAGGTCCGTAAAGTGGAAGACACAGCAGCTGTGCACACAGCTGCTGGGTTCTTACAGCTGTCAGACCAGATGGTAGACTGCTGGTGTTTGTGTACAAGCGTGTATTTGTGTGCAACACTGCACACAAGTGAATGGGTTTTTTTTTTTTGGGTTTTTTTTACGTGGTTTATATGCAGCCTTCAGTTTCTTCACAATTCTTGCTTTCCTTATTCTGATTTCCTGGTTCAAAACTTCCCACGAGACTCCTTAAGGATTTTTTTTAGTGATTTAGTTTCTGTATGTATTTGGTTTACTGATCACACTTCGTGATAATCATTTGTTTTCAGCACAAAATACCACAGCTGAAGACATGATGCAGGTTAATATACTCTGACTAATATACTTTGAGTCATAGTTGTTCCATGGTGGACATCAAAATCAGCTGAACCATAGGCAACAACACTTTCAGCTGAGATAAGGGATGGTGGACAAGGAAACAGGTGTGTTGTCAGAAGAATGGATACTGACAGTGCAGAGAGAGAAAATGAGAAGGAGATAGCATAACAACTTTACCCGGCGCCACTGCTGTTGATCCAAACGGCGTAATGAGTTAGGAGTGAAAGACAGCAAGAAAAAGGGAGAGAGGAGACAAAAAGGCAAAAGGTGGGAGAAAGACACAGAAATGGACACAGAAAAAAAAGGTAAAAACTCTGTATGAGAGACAGAGGAAGGAAAAAGAAGAGGACAGAAACCTTGCTTTTTGTTATATTAATCCTCCACCTCAGGGCTTGCCACTAACAAATCCAAACATGCAGATTGCATGCAACCTATAGTTGATGAGTCTAAGGACCAGATAATGTCATTCAACCGGTGAGATAAATAATAAAATCTGTAAATTAGAGCTATATTTAAAGGTGGAGTAGGTGATGTCTGAAGAATTAGCAAGAACAAGGGGAACTCTGAAGATGCTCAATACACATAAAAACAAAAACATGTCTTCAGATTACATGAACTATCTTGTTCGTTTATAACATAGAGAGATAGGATAGGATAAGTGCAAGTGAGGGTAGAGCTATGCTTTCCTCATGTTTTGTATGAGTGAAGCAGCTGAACCAAATGTAATATGTGAAAATGGTAAAAGGGCAGCTGCCAGTCCAAAGAAAATACAGTTAGCTTGGCACTGATCTGCAGCACCTTATGAAGAGTAATCGCTCGATGAACACAATAAGCCAACAATAACTCTTGTTTTTTTTTTTTACTTTTTGTTGTTGTTGTTTTGTTTGTTTGTTTGTTTTTCCTGTAGCTGTTGCCAGTCCAGACCATCTTTTTCAACTCACACCAGTTTTGGTGAACTCTCGGTCCCTGAGCTCGTTCACTGTGCCAACGCACCTCACTGACATTCACACTGATAACTCATGGCCAACTCTGCCTCGACCTGCTGGCCTACAACAGCAGTCACGCACACTTAAGCATGAGACAAGAGTCCAAGGAATTTGATTGATTGGCAGATAAGGCTGACATATAAATTCCCTTGGACGGAGCAAAAATAACTGTCTATTTTACAGCCTCCACACATGAGAAAAGCTTTTCTTATTAATCTCACAGCACTTAATTATTTATTGTCAAAATGTCAAAAACAATTGTAACAATTCTTCTTGAAATGATCACCTACTCAACCTTTAAAAGCCATTATTATGATGTTTTAAGTCCACGAGTACGGAAGTACAGCAAAGATCAGCATACCGTACCTCAAATTCTAAACTTATGTTAAGCACGTATTGCTAATATATAAGCGTTAAAAAAAAAAAAAAAAAAAAAAAAAAAAAAAAAAAAAGAAAAAGTGTGCCAACCTCCAACCACCAAAAAACAGCAACCTTTTTTTTTTTCCTTTTTCAAGAACAAAACAAAATCAAAAACCAAAAAAACAAAA
>JBAMYA010000023.1:10506765-10519883 GCA_037176975.1 Arrhamphus sclerolepis | reverse complement strand
TATCTATCTATCTATCTATCTATCTATCTATCTATCTATCTATCTATCTATCTATCTATCTATCTATCTATATCTATATATATCTATATCTATATATATACATATACATATACATATATAATATTATTTTATTATATATATTCATATTATTTTAAATGTTATTTACCATATTTTATGTTTGTTTGAAATGTTTCAAGTGAATCTATTCATAACTTTTCTGGGGTTTTTTCACTCTATTTTTCATGATTTTTATCTGATGTTTTAATTATCACAATATTTGTTTTTATATATCCGATTTTATCTTATTTGTTGACCTGAGTAGCATAACGAGGGCCACTTCTAAATGTGGAGGGTAAGTAAATGTGACTGAAATAATCTTGGATGCAGGTGGACCTGAGGTCATTTCCAAAAATCCAAACTGAAGATGATAGAAGATGAAATGATGTGGTGAGAGCCCAAAGTTGAGAAGATGACAGGCTCCTTAACAGTTTTCCAAGCATTGCAGTGTACTACACTGTGCTCACTCTAAGTTGCTGAATCCTACATAAGTGTGTGACACCAAAATGCTGTTGTCAAGAAACCAAGGGTGCTGCAGTGATAGAGACAGAAACTCACGCTGCAATGGAGAGATTGGCAGCAGACAGTGGGCTGACTTCAGCCACCTCCTTAGCTTTCTGCAAAGCAATCTTCTGACTGGCAGCCTCCTCTTCCTCCTGTTCATCCTGCGGAAAGAGATTAAGAAGGAAATCAGAAGTGAAAGATGAATTAAGAGGGCATCGGCTGAAACACAAATGAGCGAAAAGGAAACGCTCCATTTTGAGATGTTAAACAATCAAACCTTGGTCAGTTCCTGTGCATTGGCTAGATTGTCCACAGCGATAGCCAAGAACACATTCAGCAGGGTGTCTGAATGCAAAGTTAAAAGCAATCCAGTCTTGTTTGTTTGTGAGTACACGGCATGTCCATTATTTAAAAAAAAAAAAAAAAAAACTGGCTAAACCACTTACATTACATAATTCTTGGCAGGTTCATTAATTGGATTGCACAGGAACCAAGAAGGTCAGAGCAGCATGTCATTCACACCAGAGTAACATCTCTGACATTAATCTCTGACTTTCATGAATACAGACTGAGCGCACCGATGAATAAGATGAGCAAGAGAGTTTAACGTAAATGAAACTGTAAAGGAGCAGTATTTTGCTCAGGGTTTTGTGCTCATGTGTTTCTTTGTCACGTTACAGTTGAAGGATACAGTTGCCAAAAAGTGTGAGTACAATGAAGAAAACAGAGAAGGCCATGCCCTTGTTGACTCCACCCTGAGACTCGATGCCATCATACATCACCATGTTCCAGTCCTCGCCGGTCAGGATCTATCACACAAATATATACACCACTAATCAGACGAGGCAACACAAACATGACTCAAAGAGGACATATGCATGTACACTCATTATGATTTAAGATATGTAAGAATTTGAAAGCACCATTTAGTAAGTTATATAAAGCCACTGAGTGTAAATTCAGTTTTATCCTTTGTCTTCTCCAGCCTTTATGCTTGTCTCCCACCATTTTTTCCCTTTCAAAGAACATTGCATCTTCTGCTCACCTGAAACACTGTCATTATTGCTGCAGGGAAGGTATCAAAATTGGTTGGAGGGGTGCCCTTTTCAAAATTAAACCTAGCAGGAAAAAACAAGCAAACAAAAAAAGAGAGAGAAAGACATGGAAAAGAGAAGTGTAAATGTCCAGTTAGGATGATGAAAACTACAAATAGCGAGAAACATGTATTTTACAAGTACTGCAGTTGTTGTTCTTGCAGAAGAAAATAAATAAATAAATAAAAATGACTCACAACCTGGCAATTAAACAGAAACCCATTTCTTAGTAGAACATTAAATGAGGATTATTAAAAGACATGGGGAGGAAGAGAGAGAAAAGAAAAACAGCACTGACTGTCCCCCGAAGAGCTGCATGCCCAGCAGGGCAAAGACAACTATGAAGAGAAAGAGCAGGAAGAGCAAGCTGATGATGGACTTCATGGAGTTGAGCAGAGAGACAACAAGGTTACGCAAAGATGCCCAGTACCTGACAAGAGACAGGAAGTGCGTGTTTAGTTGCGGTGGGCATGACGATAAAAGCGTGTCTTTTTATCTTTAATCTAAGGAGCAATAATGCTTCAGTGACTCACTTGGTGACTTTAAAGATCCTCAATAACCTGAGTGCTCGTAACACGCTGATGCCAAATGACGTGCCTGGATTGATGATGGACCACAGCACTTCGAATATACTACCACATATCACCTGGGACAAATACAAGCGTGTCTTTTTTTCACGTCATGAGAAAATTATGCACACACAAAGTTACATTGCTATATTCACGCACAAACTTATGAGTCAGTGTTTCTGTTTCACGCTTATATATTTACTTCTTATTTATTATTGAATTATTTGTGAGTGGGTGTGTACTCAAGTGCAGTGGGACTCACGATGCAGTCGAAGCAGTTGAAGGAGGAGTTGAGGTAGGCCTGCCTGCCAAGGCCATACATCTTTACGCACATTTCTGTCAGGAATATTCCCAGGAAGATGAATTCAGCAAAAACTAGACAGGATGAAGAAAGTAAGAAAAAAAGGGTGAGTAAGGACAGGGTTATGGATAACAATTAGTTTAAAGAACTGGCACTTGATACCTGCAAATTTACCTACACGGCATTTGTTTCTAAATCTTAAAAGGAGGAATATTTAGTGATTTCAGTGCAGTTTTCGGGGCATTTGGATGGAATTGTGTTAAATGTCTAGTTCAGCTTTTTCATGGATTAAAGAGCAGAACCAACAATTTACTTAAGAATTCACAAACCCACTCTGTTGAAATAATCTGCAATGGCAGCATCTGAGTCTATGTGACAGAGATAATCTGCGTTGCTCTTGTACTCACATAGAAAATCTGAAAGAGGTTCGGGCTGGTCATAGTGCACTACAGCCACACACAGTGTGTTGAGGCCCACCAGACACAGTACAGTCCAGTAGAAACCCTGGGACTTGACAATATGTCGGATAAGGAATCGCAGTCGCCGCTCTCGCCGCTTGAAAGTTGATCCCTCCAGCTTGGAGCTCTTCAGGCTGGCACGGGCAAAAGGTGAACCTGAAAGCACAATGCATGTAATTAGCTCAGCTGACGTGAACAGTGGTTTGCTGGCCTGCAGTTTTAAAAAAAACAAAACAAATATACATGCACGGATACATACACGGATAGATAAGGAAGGTCGTGCACACATCTGCTTTTTACAAACACAAAGATAGAAAGAACAGGTGTGATTGATAATTCCCTATTCCTCAGATTAGGAATGGAGAAGGGGTGCTAAAGTGGTTCCAGTTCAAGGCTGATTGGTACTGAAGCACTGAAAAGTTCCAGGTAATATAGACCCACCATAAGTATTAGAGCAAAGTAAAGTCATTGCAGCTGTCCACTGATGATGATAAAGCTGCTGGTGTCAGTTGACAACACTTATGACTTACGACTGCATTGCATTCTGCTCTCTGAGTCATTACCAAACTCTGGAATTATAGCAAACACACCAAATGTGATCTAAATGCAGCAAAATGCATAAAAGGTTGTTGGGTGTCAGAGAATAACCTGACAAAACGCTTACAAACAAAATACTGTATTACTCTGGAGGCTGCTTATGCACAACTGCAGTTACGTACTGCAGCTGTGCACGGTGCTGCCTCCTGGCTCCTGCGAAGTAAACACGCCACCATCACGATCTATTCACATTAAGGAAACACTCATTATCATAACAGAAATAGATCTGCAGTTATTAACTCGGGACACAATTAGCTGTCACTTTAAACTCCTCTAATTTATGTTTTGAAATGATCTCAGGCTATGTGAGTCATTTAGTGTTCGAGGTTTTGCAGAAATCAAACACCAACCACCATCCATCACGAGATGGGTGGAAAAAAAAACACAGCAGAACGTCACAAAGATTTGGTTTTATGGGAGTTCTAAAAGAATGAACTTACCTTAAAGAAAAACCTACTCTCTTATTCCTACACGTGTGTGTATACATATATATATATATATATATATATATATATATGTATACACATACATATGTACAAACATACATAAGAGAGTACAGTATATCATCAATGCTGACATCACAACAGAAAAAATAATAACATACAACAATACAACATTGAATTCTGTGAAATGTTGTTGTAGTTATGCACTAGTTGATGTGCTAAATTGCATCTTACTGATGCCTGACGCCTGAAATAATCATTGCATTCATGTACATTTGCAGTGTTTATGTCACATTAATGTTTGCATCTGCTTAGTTCTGCTTTACTGCACATGGTGACACATGTGTAAGTGCGCCTGGCAAATGCTGACGCATTCAGGCAAAGATAAACAAGCATAAATCCCCGTGATGGCAAAAGTAAGTCAAAGAATAATGAGAATTAAAACTGATGAAAAAACAACTTTTGCTAGCTAGAAACCTCCAGCAACAATAACTAGCATTTACTAACATCTGTAAGTAAATATTGACACATAAATCAGTTATGGCTGCAAAGACTGAATCTATCATCTTGCTAATTGTGCTGTCCTGATTAAATGTACATTATATCAGACAAAACGACATTGGTGAAGGTTTCTCTTGCAGTGTGTTGGCGAGAGATGGGCAGGAGGAATGAAGCAACAATGAGATAACAAGGAGTAGGTCAAAGACAGGGTGAAAGATGAGAGGCTTGAGGAAGGAAAAATGTGATATTAGGAAAGCACATCAGTAGAGAGACAGAGTGAATTAAAGGAGTAAAGGAAAGGGCACAAGAAGGAAGAGAAAAAGGGTCAGGTAATGCTGAAATGCAAGATAAGATAGCATCTCTATGTACCTGTGGTTTGTCTGTCTGTGTGTGTGTGTGTGTTTGTGTGTGTGTGTGTATAAGAGAGAGGATGTATCTTACCCACTGCCAGATCTCCGTCCCCTTCCTCTGGGTTTAGAAGTTCAGCTTTGCTCTTATGGTTCTTTGTGGCTCTCCGCCGAGAACCTGCGACAGAAACGACAAGCATACAGATTCTGACTCGTGTTTACGTCATATTATTTTTTTTACAAATAAATAAATGGACACTTTAGCACATCAAATATTCGTACCGTCATATTCGTTTTCATTTTCATCATCTGCCAAGATGACCTCTTCTACAAAACACACACAAACAAGTGTTAATTTATGGAGCAGGAACACAATCATGTTGGACAACTTCCACAGTGTCAATGATGCTTAAAGCTTGTTCAAAAATGTTAAAAAAAAATAAAAAATACTTCACTGTACATTTGAATTTAAAGAGGAGATGAAGAATGCACCTGTGTGAGTTACTAATCATTCATTTTTTTTTTCTTTTTAGCTGCCCTGTTTTTATGTTAATCGTCTTTACAAGAACATCAAAGGTTGGTTCCTTTTATCTTCTCTTGTTTGCTCCTTCCGACATCCAACTTCCAACTTACTGTCTTTCTTATCTGCCATCCATCCCCTCCATCCTTCTTATCTAGTCTTTTTATTTTAAAAAAAAAAAGCAGAAGAAAGAACTGTGGCTACCTGACAGATTTTTTTCCCCGTATCTTTACATGAAATTTACATGAAGTTTTTCAGTTGAAAAATAAATCGGTCTAGTAAATGCAAAATGAATATGAAGCAAACATGAAGTGAACTAGTGTCTGAGTAAGAACTAACAGCACTGTAGAACTATGACACCTGCCCCTCAGTTGAAATGTATAGTCATTTTTGTGGCAATTATTAAATTAGACATGAAGTTCTACTTCCAATCACGCAGGGACTCAACATCTTTGAGAAAAAATGTACTGTTACTAAAAGACACAAATATCTTAAAATGCCAGGAAGAGACTTTTCTGGTTGTATGAGTCAAGGTCTGTGAAAAAGCTGCCACATTTCCAGTAAACGGCACATACCGGCTTTGCAGATCCACTCAAGATAGCCATTGAGTTCCCTTTCAATCTGCTGCTGTCGTCTGAGCTTCAGGAACTCACTCCTGTTCTCCACACGTTCTCTTTCTTTGGCAAATTCCCTACAGGGACACAAAAAGCACAAATTAAACAGACGCCTTCAGTGTAGACATCCTGTCTTTTTACTGTAGCTTCCACTAAAAAAAAAAAACTCAAATTAATTAAAAGATTTTATACATTATTATAACATGGTGGAGATCAAGAATCAATAATCTTCATTTATTTTGTGCCAAATGCATATTCTCACAGACTTGCTCTTACCCTGACAGCACACCAAGCACCAGGTTGAGCATGAAGAAGGAGCCGATAATGATAAGGGGGATGAAGTACATCCAATTCCATGCACTCCCTGAGGCGTCATTGCTCTGGAAATACACACACACAAACATGATACAGCGTAATGATCGTTTTTCTCTGCAGCAATGCAACTGATACAGGAACAGGAACATCTCTTAGTTGACCGTTTTTACAGAGAATACATCATGTTCATAACATTTGCTCAATCTCAAGAATAAAAGTCCAAGCAATGGGTCTTCCGCTTTGACAAAAACAAGAGCAGGGATGACATGAATTTGCTTTGAGGTGTCTCAATAAGTAAATGCATACCTGCCCCTCTATTTAGCTGCACTATCAAGTAAATAATGCATAGCAAATGCTTTGCTCATTCTCTCTCTGCCTCTTTCATCCCCCTATCCAGACTTCCTTGTCATTTAATTTATCTACTCCTTGATGTCTTGTCTCTACTTTTCTATCATCTTTTGAACCTTTTCCTTTGTTTTCTGCACATCTTTCATTCGTTTTCAAGGTTTGCTAATTTTTTTCCTTCATTATGATCATCTGTCCTTCCATTGTCCCTTTTTCTCCCTGTCACCTGCCGTCCCTGATCAGCCTCTACATTGACTACTCATTTTATTATACCTAGATTCCTGTCTCTCTTTCCTGTTTTGAACCCTTTCTCAAGGTCTCTCTATCAGTCCTCTTCTATCTCCTTCCTCCTTCATTCCTCCTGTACGTAAGCTAGTATTGCTGATGTGTACCCAGTGTACTGCATACCCTTTTTTCAACCATTAAACTTTTATTGCTACCCTCCCCAGCAGCTGCAAGAATAACTTGGGCTGAACAGGCCCTTTTAAATATAGAGCAGCAGCGGGAAGGAGGGACACAAGGAGAGGCAGAGAAGACGAATGAGAGGGACAAGAGAACAGGGGAAAAGGATGGCGAGAGAAGATGAGGAGAGAAAGATACACACACACACACACACACACATATATATATAAATATATATATACGTATACATACATATATATAGATATAGATATACATACATACATACAGATATATAAAAGAAGGTGGAGACTAGAAGAAATTTAGAGGGAAAGGAGACGGGAAACGAGGCAACTACAATAACTCTCAAAAACGCTTGTCTGCCACTGGTTTCCATGGCAATCCTTGCTACTGGCAGCAGGGAGCCATTCAGCCTCAGTCTTGAGTGTTTTGGAAATATGTTCCTATTCCCATTTTATGAAATTTAATGAAAAAAAAAAAATTCAATTTTCAAGTTGTGAAATCAATTCAAAAACTACAGTGAGAATTAATAGATATGTTGAACCTAGTTTAATTATGTTCAATGAAACTGCCTCAGTGTGTTTTTTCTAAGATGTAATGCAGCCGCTATGCTCATACAGAATTGCCATAAAACATTAAAGAAACGAAAAAAGACACTGTTCCTAAAACCAGGATGCATCCAATTGTTCTTCTTACACTCAAGGAAAACGAATAACAAGTCTGTTTTATTAAATCCTTTGCCTTCTATAGACATACTGTATTTTTACTGTACCTTTTAATTAGCCGATTACTGACTAGGGGTGTGTATTGGCAAGGACATTGCGATACAATACCAATCACGATACAATAGTATCACGATATGATATGTACAACGATGTGTGTGTCACGATATGACATCAGAAATGCCCCCACCTGACATGGCAGTGAGCCATACTGCACCATCTACAGGAGTGGAGGTTGTATTTATTTTTGGCTGATGTTCGCAAACCATTTAAAACATGTTTTTTTTTTATTTTATTAATCCTTCAAAGTCTATTAATAACAGTCCGCCTGGTCCTTTGTCTCCCTCTTTATTTCATATCAATAAATGTCTCAAAAAATGCTTTTTGTGAATTATTTTGCCCATTTATTCAAGCTAAATTAAACTTACAAAATCTAATAAGAAACTGTCATCAACATTACATGTTAAAGATGCATTAAACTGTGTGAAATAATAAAAAGAAAAAAACAAACAACTATTTGAATTTTCAGCAGCATATAAACGACGTAGGTGAACAGGTATAAAGATTTGCCTTGACTACTAATAATACTATTCATAAAGCGACTGTTTTGAATGCATTTGATAACGAATGCCACTTGGCAGTATAATAAGAGGTAACTCGGCCCTGAGAACAGTTTCAGTTAAACACTGTATTTACAGTATTTCTTTTATTCTAAACTGTGTTCTGGTTTCATGAATTCATGCTAAAGGCTTACTCCAAATAGATTAATTTAGCAAAAACGGCGAAAGAAAAAGAAAACAGAAAAGAAACACAGTCAAAAAAAACTTCCAGAAAAAACATTACAATTATTATTTACAACCATGGAAATACAGAAGACGCTTCTAAAAACCACTAAAACACCTCTAAACACTCACTGTTTTCTCTCTCATCCGCTGTCTTTCCTGCTGAACCTCTTTCTCGCTGCCACTATCGCATATCAGAATCCACTGGAATTACGTCGCTAGCGTGAACGGTTGAAGAGTTACGGTAATTGACCTATCGCAAGCCCCGCCCCCTGCAGACTGGCCAATCACAGCGCAACACAGAACAGGCTCCCACCGGAAGTTACACAACTTCAGGAAAAAGCTGTTGACTTCAATGGAAATACAGCATACTTTCTTAATTTTGAGTTGGTATGGATGTTATTTTTTTTTTTATAATTCTGAATAAATGATGTGCCTGGGGCACTTATAACAGTGACTTGCATTACCGTTAGAGGTTGGAAGGAAGTGCTATTTTTTTTCCCCTTCCCAAAACCAAAATCAAACCCCGAAAAGTGTACACTGTGGATTAAACTTTGTGGACGGCCTCAAAACAGTTAACTCAAATATCAACAAGCACAGCTGTGTCTCCAAGGTAAGTAAATATGTTTAATAACTGTTGTACTATGTTATACTGCCAGCAGATACCAGATAATGAACCCTAAGTGAAAAAAAAAACAAACTAAAACTAGCCAACCTACTCCATGTTACATTATATATGCCTACTGCTTTTGCTTCTTAATAATTATAATAGTGCATGGACACCTACCCAGCTTTACAGGCACAGTGTTGCTCCTTTATTTTGGGGTCTCCTGTCTCGGTCACCATGTGATGGGGTGGTTCACTCCTGCTCTGTGATCTCTAAGCTATAGCTTTTGTTTTTATCCATATTTTATCATTATTTTGTTGCTGAGTGAGCAAGACATCTTGAATATATCCTTCAAGTGCGTACTGCAAGCCCTTCTGTCTGCTCCTATTTGAAATATTCACGTTATTTCTCCAAAAAATTAGCCAAGATTTCTCTTGGAAGCGCATTGAGAGACAATGAAATCGCCATGCAAGTGTGGTTGGCTTGCCAGACCTAGCAACGGTAACCGCAGGGCTTGCGATAGGTCAATTCTAAGAATGTATGTCATTTTCTGTTGCCTGTGACAGCATCCATTTTTAAAGGGTAATAATTTGGAGTCAGAAATCAATGTAGTATATCGTGAAGTTTCTCGATATATTGTCATATTGCTGTTTAAGCACACCTCATTTACTGTGTAGATGCGTTCAGAGATACATACATAGTAGAGCAGTTCGGTCCAGCCCTCCATGGTGATACACTGGAAGACGGTGAGAATAGCAAACAAGATGTTGTCAAACTGGGTGATGCCGTAGTTTGGTCCCAGCCAGTACTTTCTACAAGTGGTGCCCTCTGGACACATCCGTGACGGAGGTTCAGTCCCACATGGAAACTCTTCCCGAATCTCATCTGAACATGATTAGAAGTTTGGAAATACATAAGAACAAAAAGATGCAGAAATTATGCGATATTAGCACTGAATGAAAAATTCCTTTGCTATCACAAAAACAAGCATATACATAGTTCTTTTGTCTTGTCAATCAAACTCCCACTCATGCACACGTTCATAAAATGAACACATATGTGGAGCTCAGTATCTTGCCCAAGATGAGCTGCAAATCAAACCATTTATTGAATTAGTGGATAGCTCAGTCGACCTATTGGGTCCTTAACATTTGACACGATAGAAAACTGGCTACAAACATGTTTTTAGTTTTGTAGCTGTACAGTTTTAAATGCTCATTTTGTTCACTGCAACAATCTGAATTCTGTCTCAAAAGGACTGTGTGTAAACATCATTGCAGTCAAATACATGCACATGCATTCTTTTACCTGTTTGATTGTCAAAGCAGGTTGAGTGGAATTTGCCTATGTAGAACTCCAAGCCGATGATGGCAAACATGAGGATGGCAAAGAAAAGAAGCAGGCCAATTTGCAGTAGAGGAATCATGGCCTTCATGATGGATTTGAGCACAACCTGTAAACCTGAAGAACACGCCAACTGTAAATTCCATTTTTCAATCATTATTCCTCATCACCACTTTTATTTTTCTGCTCCTCGTGACAGTGCTGATTGGTCCACCAGCAAACACATCATTTTCCAGTCTGTTTTTTGACATAAGCTGCTTGTAGCTGCAGAGAAGCAGTCAGCCCGAGGAACATGTAGAATCTACCATCAGTTTTCAAAAATAAAACAGCTGATGCACACTGATCATGTGTTGCATAACATAACTGGAAACACCAGACATGAAATCAACCAGTCCAAGGATTTTCACCGTGGATGACAGAAGGTTTAAGAGGCATCGTTTTGTAATAGGTCTTAATTTAAAGCCAAAAAACAGGCCACCCTTTTCAACCATTTCAAATCATATGCTGGTGTGATTCATGATGTTGGTTTTCACAGAAACCTAAGTAAGTTTTCTGATGAGTAAGCCCTTCTTTGTCAGTTCAGGCTTGTAGTGGAGAACAGTCTATTAATAACACTGCAGTGGCAGTAGTACCACTATACGATTTAGAAAATGAGCAGAGTGTGCACAGAAGAGCCACTTTTGCTTGTGTATTATGCAAAACAACACAGAAACTGCATATAAGATTAGCATAAAGTGCTCCATCTTTCTATTTTAATTCTCCCAAAAAATGAAAATGTGTTTACACCTTAAGAATACTAATGTTCTCATTTGTTAAGAAATGACATGGAAGCTGTTCATGATAAAAGTGGGACATCTTTATCACCTCAGCTCCAAAAGAAGAGAGTATTGACTTACTGGGAATACCAGACACCAGTTTGAGAGGCCTCAATACTCTCACCGCCCGAAGGGTCCGCAAGTCGAAATCTGAGCCCACAGTGGACAGAATCCTGAAGGGAAAAAGACATGTGCACAGATTTGTGCACAGGAAATCAATGCTTGAGCCAGTCAGCCTTGTCACTGTCAGTCACTCCGTTTCTCACATTCTTTCTCTCTCTCACACACAGACACACCCATGCAAGCCCATTATGAGAGGCTGGATGAGCACTGTATGTAAATCCCGTAAGAGCTGAGCTGATCGATACAACTGACAAGTGAAGTAAGACAGAGAAGTGTATTAGGATGAGCGAGGGATGCGCTGAAGGGATGGTGTTCTGTATCAGGATGAGGAGAGACTTCCAAATGTAAAAAGATGGGGAGATGAAGAAGAAAAAGGAGATGGGAGGATTTTTTTTCTTTAAAAAAAAAGGAAGAATCCTGATATGCCAATTTATTTATCTTGCCTTTTCTTATTCTTCGTACTTTTAAATATTTCTATTGTGAAACTACACCGTAAAACAATTGTGCTATATGCAAAAAGGACAAAAAGTTGTAAACAGTTATGAAGGTTAAGATGTTCCCATCTGCTGCCAGACTTCCAGTCAGCCCTCTAGTCTGACGCACACTGTGAATCATCACACTTCCCACTTCTCTTTCTTTATGCTGTCTCTCTAACACATCTCTACTTTCTCTTTTTCATGAAGAAGACCGATGACACAGCAGAGTCTTAAATCACCGGTTTCAGCTCCACCTTCTTTACTCTGAATACTACAAATTTGGTGGAAGGCAAAAGCAGCCCTGACTCTGTGGGCAAATGTATAATTATTAATGATCCTGAATATAGAATTTCATTACCAGGAAGACCCCCATTAGTAGTGCTCCATCACTGGTGTAGGCGAGGGTCCTTGTAATGACATTGTGTGATATCAAATGCCTCATGAGGGGCTGACTTGTAATGGAAAAGGATCCTATGGCATTGATGTACTGTACTTTAGCTGCACGTGCGGCTACAACATCAAGCCGCATATTCAGGAACAACTCACATAAAACTACAAGACATTTGCTAAAAGAACTAAAATCAATAGAGTCATTAAAGGGAGGAAGACTAATCAGAGATACACCTTTAAATGGCAGAAATCCCAGTGTGTCTGTCTTCTTAACAAAGCTTGTGTTGTAAAGATAAAATCATAGATTCCTGCTAAACACAGTAATTCGGACACAATGCAATTAAATATTATGATGAACTAAACACAAAACTATATCTTTACCAAGTGAAATCACCTGAGTTTGAAATGCATTAATTTAATGACTAATTACAAGCATATCAATAACACATAATTAGTAGGCATTACTACACAGCAATGCCCACAGAGCAGGTAAGAAATCAGTATTTCTGTCAAGAATACATTATCCTGAAAGATGCTTAGCAATAAAGATGACTAGATTGTTGCAACTCAGGATGTCAGAGAAGGAGAGATGAGTATGCTGTCAGCATATTCATCAACAGATGGTGACAGGAAAGTAATCATTGCACAAGGGGGAGAGAAAATGCAATAAATATGCAATGTAAGGAAAGGAAAGCACATATATATATATATATATACACACACACACATATACATATTTATATATATATATATACGCACACACACACACACACA
>JBAMYA010000023.1:10468271-10484539 GCA_037176975.1 Arrhamphus sclerolepis | reverse complement strand
GATGAGCTTTAATTTTACACTATAATCTCACCTTGTCTCAGGTCCACAGTTTCAGAGGACGAGGAGTCTGTTGCTGCATCACCGTGGTGACAGTTTCTGAAACTGAAGTTAGCTTTGCTACTCATCTGACAGCCTATCCTGATGAATCTATCACAATGAGCTACTAAGTTAGGCTATTAGCCTAATTATGTTATGTTATGTTATCTCAACCCCATAGAAAATCCTTGGAGGGAGTTGGAAGTCCGTGTTGCCCAGCAACAGCCCCAAAACATCACTGCTCTAGAGGAGATCTGCATGGAGCAATGGGCCAAAATACCAGCAACAGTGTGTGAAGACTTACAGAAAAAGTTTGACTTCTGTCATTGCCAACAAAGGCTATATAACAAAGTATTGACATGAACTTTTGTCATTGAACAAATACCTATTTCCCACTGTCATTTGCAAATATATTCTTTAAAAATCAGCCAATGTGATTTTCTGGATTTTTTTTTCTCATTTTGTCTCTCATAGTTAAAGTGTATCAGTGATGAAAATTACAGGCATCTCTCATGTTTTTAAGAGGGAGAACTTGCACAATTGATGGTTGACTAAATACTTCTTCTCCCCACTGTATATTAACAAAGTATATAGAAAGTGCAGAAAACTAGTCAGCAGAAAACAAGAGGAGCACTTTCTATTGACTTATGCAGTGTGTGTGTGTGTGTGTGTGTGTGTGTGTGTGTGTGTGTGAACTTGAGCAAGGCACCTAATCCTAACAATGTTCCCAGGTGCCGGTGCAACTGACATTTCACTGCTCCATGTTAGCATATGCGTTGACTAGCTGTTTGTGTGTGTGTTACCAATACATGAAACAGCAGTGTCATGATAGTTAGAAGCAGTGTTATTATTTAAGATCCAGTTATTACAGCCAGGAGTTCCTTGAGGTACTCCTTTAAGCTAATGAAGCTCTGGAGAGAACGTTTATATGTTAAGGTTTTCTTTTTTTTCTTTTATAAATCTACCTACTCTGTCTTTTGTGTGCATCATGTTTTTTACTGTTTGTTGCATGTCTGTTTATGCCATGCATAACTTTGTTTTTACAATGGCCCCCTGTGTGGCCTGGATAAAGTTTGATTGATAGAGTAATACAAAAACCTCGCACCTCCAATTTTTGATGATTTGGGAGCAACGCTGTGGTTGCTTCCCCAAGGAGTCAATGTATGTGATAGTCCTCTCTTTCAAGTTGCAATGCTATACGGAAGATGGGAAAGCATATGAGAAAAGTTTGAAGGAGAATTTCAACCTATCTTGAAATGACTGAAATTATTTTAATATATGAAGCAATAACAGCTCAAACAACACAATTGAGAATGTCACAACAGGAACGATAGTGATGACTAGTGTGATGCTATTTAGCACATAATAGTCTCTGCATAAGCTAACAGCAACCTACAAAACAGGTCCAGCGGCACTCTCCCACCAAGTAGGGCCCAAACGCCACTGGCTCCTTTAAGAATGTTTTTCTAACAGGAAAAGAAGAAGACACTCATGCACAAACAGAATTTGACACTTAATGCATTCTATAGCACTGAGCAATAACCTTAAAGATTTACATAACTCTTACTTTTAAAAAATAACTGCACTCCAAAATCAGGCACATAGCCTGGCTATTAATTGGCTCTGTCCCTGGCTGGTTCTAAGCGAGGGAGAGAAATGGTTTAAATCATTAAATCATGTTATATCTATATTTGATGTATGTGTCTTGTATGTATGTAGAGCAGACTATAATTATAAAGGTATGGGTTACCCTCCTGATGATGTAAAATAGGGCATCCATTACCTGGGGAAGTAATACATAAAAAAAATAATAATAATAACTGCAATATATCACAATAGTCAAAGTGAAGTGAATAGCCAAGAAGGAGAAAAGAAGAATTTTTGAAAGGAAAATGTAAATTACCTCATCTGGAAGTTAACATGAGACTAAAAGAGTCTCCAAACTGTCCAGAAAGATTTTGAAATGTCCAGTTGTCACAAGGACATCTTCACTATGAAGTCCTTGGGACTTCAGTGTTTCCAAGACTGCATGGGTGAAGAAATTAAAAGTCACCTTACTTAGACTAATGGCACAAATTTAATCCAATCAACTAGTACATGTAGCGCACAAAACTACTGTAAAGTAGTGTAGTGTAGTGTTGGCAATTCAGCAAATCTATGGCAAATCTATATCGACTAAAGTTCACATTTATAGTCAAGCAACTATTTTGCCGACTTCTTGCAATGTGTTGGTTTCACATGGTTTTTTGGTGAGAAATATCAATATACACGGTCTAACTTCCCTACAGCGCACTGTCTCAAGTGCTTCTCTGTGAGTTAGTGACGTCATACAAGAGACGGGCAGCTAGAGCATAAGCGCAAAAGTTTTAGCCACATGTAACATGAAGAGGCAAGACGGGGCCCACATATTTTATCATTTTTACATAGCCTAGTTGTGTTGAGGTGAATGTCATGTCAATGATATTTCATGTTAGAGTAGTCCCAGCATGTTGTAGTATTTCACAGACTTTTGGTCGGCTACAGCTATTGCATATAAACAATCTCACAAGAGCCCAGGGCTGGATTAAAACACTCCAAGGTCTGCATCCTGTCCTGGACCTTATATTGCCCATGTGTATGATTGTTCTAAAAATATCAACTAATAAAAGTACAGGTATGTACTCTACCTGATTAGACGTAAATATGAAAAACAAGCAAACGATATCATTATGTATGCAGATTATGCAAATGAGTAATATATATTAGGAAAAAACAGTATTAAATAACTTACTGTTCAGTTGGCTTGATTAAGTTTGGCTTAACAGGCAAAGGCAAACAGGCAAAATTAAAAACATACATTTCTCCTGATTCAGTAAATTGAATACTTATAACTACATATCACTATGAGGAACGGAAAGGAATATACTCTTAATGCTGTGAGGGAAATTTGGTCTAGGCATTTAACTCAATTTGTGAATTAGTGACACACACACACACAGCTAGTATACGCTAACCTGGAGCAGTGGAATGTCAGCTGCAGCGGCACCCGGGAACAGTGAGGGATTAGGTGCCTTGCTCAAGGGCACCTAAGCTGTCAACAGTCAATTATGCCATTTAAAATCCTAAGGAAAAAAAAAAAAGAAAAGAAACAAAAGAAATTTGGCCCTGAGACCAAGAGAGGCAGCTAATTCCATTAAGACAAATGATATCCAGCTACTAATATACTGAATAATATTAAAACATGACTTCTGCCTGCAACCAGAAAAACATTACTTCTGTCCTGAGTTCAGAGAAGAAGACAGTTGACTACCTTTTGTCCAACTGCATTGTTTTTTGTTTTTTTTTTAAATACGAGCATTGTAAAGCTTAATGGAATTTACACTAGCAAGCTTTATAGCTCACTTGATTAGCTTGACTAGCTACTTTAGCTAGCGCCTATCGTTAACATGTAGACACATAATGTTGATTGCAAAAAACAAAAACAAACAAATAAAAACAAATAGCTGTGCATACAATGCTTCGTTTTAGAGAAAATTGTTCACCTTGGTCCCTCTTGTTTGTTTTTTTTTTTTTTTTTCATGTTAGCAGGATTTTACCTGCCACTAAAAATTTAAATTGCATATCAACTCTGTAATTTCTCCCTCATAAACTGTCTTTCCTTCACTGTAGCAGTCAGCTAGCTGCAGAAAGTCGGATGACTGCAAAAAAAACCAAAAAAAAAACCTCTTTAAATCAATGAGGAGTACGAGGGTGTCTTTGTTTACTGGTGTTGTAATGATGAATCACGTTATCAGAGCCCCAATGATGGCTCTTTTTCGTCGCATTCGGAGTCAACATTCTCAGAGTAACTGAACCAACTATGAACACCTGTTCTGAAACCAAAAAGTCAAGAGTTTCTGATCTCAAAGTTTGTTGACCCCAAGTTAGTTTTTTGACTCAGAGTTTGTTGAACCTCCTTTCTGAAACAGACCCCATATGTTTCAATGACAGATGTTTTAATAACACACAAACAAGAAATTAAAATGCAGTATCATGTTGTGCAACATTTCCAACTCCAGCATCTAAGAAATGGCTTCTGTCTCACATGAATGTCCTCAGAGATAGGAAAATAGCTGATTATTTGTTTCTTATGCTCATTTAGTTTCCACTAACTGATCAGATAAAGATAAGGGACAATTTGTTATATGATTACACAACCGATGATATGGAAAGGCAAAGTTGGCACAAAGCCACATGAATGACTTATGCAGTAGATCTTGAAACACAGGAAAAGGACTCCATATGTTTGGTTCCAATACATATAAGTTGTCAATAAAATGTAAAACAAATAGCAACAGAATTGCCAACCCAAGGTGAAAAACGCTGATATGGACAAGAACATATCATATTAAAAATTTAAATCTGGGTTACTGTTACAAGCTGCTGCAACTGTAACAGAAGAGAAAAAGGAGAAGAGAATCCCTTCTTAAATATCCACCCACTCACTCCACTGTTCATTAATAACAAAAAGCTTGGTTATCAACAAACTGAAAATGGAAACAAAAAGGGACTCTTAAATATCTTACATCTTCATTTAAACGAGTTCTGTCTTCGATGCCACAAAGGGACTCACTTATGTAAGAAACACCATCCGCCACATGTGCTAAACCTGAATAAAAAAGCACAATGAGGTTTTAGAATTTAAATGTTCCCATCCTTAAAGATGAGCAGAATGTGGTCATGTGATCTTTGACAATGTAATTACAAACTAACTGCACATTTGAAAAACAATTGCCTATTATGGTAATGTTTTATGGAGTCATAAAAATCTCAATTACATGGGTCCATTTGTATGCAGCTCTGATATATTGACACGTGTTTGGAAATGAAGAATGAAGCCATGTGAGTGTCATACAATGCTGTCAGGCCTTAATTTCACTGGCTGAACTGCGTATAAAGGGTGTTGTAGCATGAAGCGGCACGAAGAGACCTTTTGAATCTTGGAAGAAACATCTCAACTGACAATGGTGTTGAATCACAAATTGCAAATGCTCCTGTAGTTAGTACTGAACTGATGCCTTGCACAAAACTGTATCACATCTATAGCTGCACTCCCTCATTAAAAAGTGTGGAGATTATAGTCCTAAGTGGTTAGCATTGTTGCCTCACAGCAAGGTTTCTGGTTCAATTCTTACCTGAGACCTCACCTGTGTGTGGTGTTTCCACGTTCTCCTCCATCTCGTGTGGGTTTTCTACAGGTATTCTGGTTTCCTCCCACACTCCAAACACATGCTTGTAAGTGATAGATTGATATAAATATGTCGAAGATTTAAAAGAAAAAGAGAAAAGAAAAGAAAAGAAAAACTAAAAAGTAATTTAACTAATCAATAAGAAAACAATATATGTATTTAAAAAGAACACACTAAGCACTCTGGAATACTTGTGGTAAACTTGTGGATAACAGTGTTGAAATGAGGACAATAAGGCAATGATATGAATGGGACTGTATTAACTGTATGAAATAAATCACAGCAGTGAGATTAGAAAAATGTAGTAGCTTCAGATAAAAATAAGAGTGTACAAATGTATTTAAAGTTCAAGTGATGAATGGATGGAGTTATTGCACATATCGTGGATTTAACAGCTTGAGGAAAGAACCTGCTTTTCATGCATAACCACAAACCAGAAAGGTCAGCTTTGCAAAGTTCTGAAAGTGCAAGAGAGCTATGAAGAAATACAGCTGTCTATAAAGGTTTTTAAATAAAGCATGTTTGTATTTCTGCAAATACAAACAAAAATCCTCAGTCTTGATTTCAACTGAAAAAATAAGAGATAAGGCAAACTGTGATTAGTAAGTTTACAGTAGGCCTACTGGAAACTTTATTAATAAAACTTAAAAACATTTGAACAACCAGTCTCCCAGCTATAAATGCAGTAGCCTAAGTTGTATCAATGAAATATGACCTCACAAAAAAGATTAATTAAAATATTTGGACACTTGGAATGTCTTCCATGTGGTGTCACTTCTATTACAAATTGGAAAGACTAAATTTACTAAGTTCTGTTGTGAATCACGATTAGTTGTAATTTATCTGTGAGCTGGCATGGATGAGATGACGGTCGAGAAAATGAATGAATGGATGGATGAATGGAACAAAAAACGTCAAGCGCCTGCGTCACCTAAACCCAGCGCAAGGATATGTTTCAGTACATAGTGTAGTTCCAGGAAGTGGAACTACTTCCCAGTGTGGAAAAGGAACAAGGAAAACCTTCGGGGCGTAAGAATACGACGGAGCTACACGTCGCCTGTAGCAGGTGCATGCAGGGAAACCATAAATACGAGGCGAGTGGTAGCGATGATATCGTGATATTTTACATGCTGGACGACGGCAGGCTTTCCTTCTGTGATCCATACGGTTGTGCTTTACCTACAGTGATGTCACGGTGAGTAAATGTGAACATGCCGCATCACTCGGTGTTTGTAACTGAGCTACAAGCTAAATAGCACCATGGCTAATATGAGAAGTGAGAGTTAAAACACGAATACAAGAGTCAGGAAAATGTGTTTGCAGTATTATAAAGAATAAAAGACATAGCGTACTGGTGGATTACGTGTTTTGTGCTTATTCAATGTGTAAACAAATGCTCACCAGATGTTTTATCCTGATAAATAAACTGTTCTGACTGTATCTGACGTCAGCTGTGGTTTGACGTAACATCAGTTTAGCAACTGTTGAGCGTAGTGGTTTGTGTTTATAAGAACACAGAAAAATTACAGGGACTGATAACAAAAGTGGCGTTTTCTTTTTACATGCATGTCCATAATTAAGCACCTGAGCTGCGGATGGGCCAAAAATGATGCAGTTATGTTTTATTGTGAAGTTACCGTGCAGACTAATGTTTCTGCTTTATGGAATATAGTGATTTCACAGTACTTTCATGTTTCTTTGATCTTAAGGAAGTGATACACTATGGTCTTTTGGGGATGTGACGCCTCGCTCCGTGTCTGTGAAAAAAAAAAAAGAAAAGAAAAGAAATGAGTCACCATTGTTGTGGTTACTGTGGGGAACAGCTGGAACAGAGGGGGAGCGTTGGCTGGGCAGGTTGTCATGGCAACACAAAGGCCCTCATATATAAAATGTGTGTATGTCTAATCATATATATATATATATATATATATATATACACATAATGTGTGTGTGTGCGCGCATGTATAGTTTTTCTTTTCCTCCTGAGATCTTTCTATACTGTTGTAGTACTGTTGCTTTTATGTAAAGCAGGATGTTGGTGCTGTTGGTGCAGTAGGGTGTTGTCTATGTGCAAACACAGGTGAGCAAAGCCAATCCTCAAAATGGAGAGGCTAGTAGTTTGGTTTATCAGTTGCATATCATTGATTTAGTTTCATTACAATACAATACTATATTGGTTAATTGGATGGGAATTCAATGTTTACCAAAATCCTAAAGTTTTCCATGATACTAAATTGATTTGACCTCTACTAGGCAGCTACTTATGGTGGGGAATTTTACCTGCACAGATTTTTGATATCTCACAAAACATCAGGTCTTCATCTAGAATGAACACATGCAGTATTTGCCTAATCCTTTGCAGTGCAGAGCATTTGTATCTCTTTTGATAGTCAGAATAACTACATAAACACTTCTAATGCTTGCATGTAAAGGGTGGTTTGTTCATCTTTCTCATTATTTGCTTGTTTTCTTTTAGATTATCCCTTCTCTGAACTGTTTCTTTTTTTGCTGAGCTATTTTTGAGTGGCTTTTAGATTTTCCCACCTTAGGCTCAGCTATACTTCAACCACTGATTACACTGCTGAAAAAAAATATTGAAAGTGCTGTTTAGCCTGTATTAAACCAATTTCTTTCCGCATGTGTGCCTGCTTACACTCAGAGGGAGCACTATATTTTTATCAGTCTGAGGTCTTGGAGGGTGGGGGTGTAAGAGAATGTAAAACTGATACCAAGATCTCATTTCATTTTGGTGCTACTAGTTAAAATAAAATTAAATGAAAATACAACCAGACATTTGGTCTTTTTTCTTTTACAGGTACCAATTGGAAACCAAGGGTATAAATTTGATGAACTGTTTCAGATTGACTTTGCACTTTCTTTTTCAGAATATTTTTTTCACTCAGTTTATCAACATGTGCAATGGCTTTCAAAAAGAGCTATGATGTAGGTTTTCTTGGCATGTGATTAAACTGCCAGTGCTCTTGTTAGGGAGTAGCTTTAAACTCCCAGAACTCCCCAGAGTTACACACAGAGCTTTTCTGAAGGTACTTGGCCATCCTCCCGACCTCAAATTGATTTCTCATCTCTCTTAAGTCCTAAATCCCCCTTCAAATGCTGCAAGCCTGCTGCTAGAGTGAATCATCTTGGCAGGGTGTTTATATGCTGGTGAGCCTCTTTTCCAGTTTCCAGTTGTTCTCTTGTTGCGTCTGCTCGTGTGGGCTTGTGTGTAGTGGGTACTTACATTCTAACAGCTGCACTGTAAGTTGACTTTCACAGCATTGCCCTTTTAAAAATTCATTTGTTTCTACAGTGACATGTATTATAAATGTCACATACAGAGTTCTCAGGAACTGAAACCTGTGGACATCTAGAATAGTTCACCATTTTTTTTTTAAATTCTATTGTTCATTTGACAAACGTTTATAGACACAATTCTCCTTTTTTGTTTCACTCATCTAAAAATATAGATTTGGCAACAGTCCTTTTTTTTTCTTTTTTTTTTTTTTTACGTTTCTACAAACCCTCAAATTTAAATAAACCGGAACAGTGTCCACCATGACATTTGGAAACGGCTTTCCACAGGTAGATGAAGTAGCACCTAGTTAGAAGACGGACTTTGGCCGTGCAGCCCAACTTCTGATTCTCAAGCCTCTGTTCAGTCATGAACTGATTGCATAGTTTGCTTGATTAAATAGCTTTATTGAACACATTACCATGATTATATTAACTTTTATTACATTTGTATAACTTGAGACATCTGACATTGGTTTGTTTCATTGCTGAGTGACAAACTAACAAGTTTCTATGACGTTAATGACCTGAGCCATCCCTCACTTTGTTCTGAAGCTGAGAAGAGTTTTATCAATGCAAGAATGGCAAATTGGTAATAGTAACTATTAACCTATAAATCATTATGCATCTAATAAAGGAGACAGTTGAAGTGGCAACTGCTGCTTATGGAAAACCGTAGCTTATAAAATACTGAGCAGTAGCTACATCCACCCAATCCTCCACCTCTCTGTATTGTGCTGTCAGTGAAGTGGTTTTATTTTATGAGAGAGAGCGAGCGAACTCTTTACAGATATCATAAATTGCTAGCGGTAGGGCTTCCAAACTTGTCCTGGGTTTGACTGTGGGTTATGACAAGTTAAAATGTATTTATATAGTACATGTAGTACATAGCTGCATATAATTTCTTGTCCAAGTGTTTAGTGTAGCCTGTAACTTAATAAGATAAATTGTTCAGGAACGCTTCATGTCAAGCTATGTCTATTGAAAGTTGTAAATTATTTCAAATATTTGCAAGTAAGGAACAATGAAGCCCTTGTGAGACCTTGTGCTAACGTGTATCATGAGTAATCCGATCACAAGAGGACATGTGTGAACTCAGTCAGGATGGTACATACAATATAAATGCAAATGTGCATTGCAGGATCTTTAAAGAAACAGATGTTCACTGCGTAAAGGAAATTATTTGTGCATCATAACTTAATTTCACCGTAAGCGCAATAAGTGAGAAATTGTAAAAGTTCCCGCCCCTCTACTTAGGATGGCCACACCCCCTTTTTGGGTGAAAACAAACAAAACTTTCAAAGACAAATTGGAAAAATGAGCAGCATCTTGTGTAAAAGTTACTGTTGCATTTTGCTCATAAAATGATGTTCAAAAATGCAGTTAGCATTTCTGTTTACCTCCTTGAAGAGAGGAGACTTCAGGCGATGCACATGAGGAAGTGTGGAAAGACCTGCCTGCAACAGTCCACCCAGGAATCATGTCAATACTTGGCATGGAAATTAGATGAACACTCATACATAACCAGAGCCTCTTTAGCTGCTTTAGGTAATTACCTTCTGGCAAGTATGACCATGAAAAGAGACACAAAGATGTCCTTTCTTTTTTTCCCCCCACTCACTCACTAAAACATGGCAGAACTTCAGAATCTGACAGAAGTGGGGCAGAAGTGAGGGATTTGTTTTGAAGTAAGGGCTTAATGATTAAAAAAACAAAACAAAAAACAGCAGAAGCAAAACTAGCTGAGGGACAAATTGTCAGACGATAAGGGACTTTCTCGGCGAGAAGGTCCACAGAAATAACTAGGTCAGCTGTGTTTGTAATACCATTAACTTGATCTGGTTAGCTAATTGCAGTTATAAAGACCCTCGATATTCTCTCACAAACAACTGGAGCGATCTGATGTTTAGTGTCTTTTCTTAAGGACTCCAGCAGCCTAAGTGGCGTTCTGTCTACTTCCTCTGTCTTTCTACAGAGTCTATTTCAGCTGATGCTCTTACTGCAGTGACTGTAGTCCATCCACATTGGAAGCGTCTTGGTTAACAAAATGTCTGGTAAGGGTTTTCCAATTTTATTTTGAGCATGACTTATAAAATATATTGCTATATTGTTCAATAGATTATATTTTGTTCTCTATCTGTACTAGGAACTTACACGCCTGCCCCTGGGGGGCCGTTTTCTGCTCTCACCCCAAGCATGTGGCCGCAGGACATTTTGGCCAAGTACCATCAGGTAAGAGACTGACTTGTTGCTGAGGTAAAGCAGAGGAAAGTACATAAGTAAACCGTCCTATTTTCCCTTTATGAACAAGATGATTATCCCATTTATTGTGTAATAGATAATAGGAACCAAATACATTGCAAGCCTGTGAATGTGGTCTGCTTTTTATATAGTTTAGGTTATATTTTGATTTTTTTATTTATTTTTCCTCTTCGTTGCCCTGTAACTTCTAATCTTTTGTTTGGCCAGAGTATCTGGCCTTTGTATTTCTTTTTTTTTTCTGTAATATGTGTACTAATGAATGCGTGTTATATTTTTATCTCTACAGAAAGATGCAACAGAACAGAATGAAGTGCAGTATGATGAGTTTGGCTTCAAAATAAACACTGAGGGTATTTTCTAGCAACACACAAGAACATTTTTCTTCTTTTTTTTTTTCCCCAAATGGACTTCATGTGATCTCAGTTCTTTCATTATATTTTTAGAATAGGCTGATGGATGGAAAATATGTTTGTTGCGGTCATGAGGAGGCTCTTTCTTTTCTACCAGCAGCATTTTCTTTTTTACACTGAGTAAATTGTCCACAGATCTGTGATGCTTGCTGTTATTTTTTTGGTTTAATAGTTAATATGAGCACAGCAAGTTCAGTGTATGACTTCCATTTAGGAAGAGCCACTGGTTTTGGATTTCGTTTCATTCATCTTTAAATTCTTTCCTTAAAGAAAAACAACTTTTCCATCACAAATTATTAAAATATTAATGGAATTGAATTTCTTTGTTTTGTCATAGCTCATAGTCATGTTTGTTTACATGTTCAGTTTCAGTTGATCCTTTCAGCGTATTCCAAATTTCTTGATTGATGAGGTTGCACAATATTTATGACTGTTTAAAATTAATTTAAAAGAAAAAAAAGCACTATTGTGAAGCTTCAGATATTACCATTATCTCCCTCAGACGATGGAGAACCCAAGTCCTTGCTGGGCACTGAGGGCTCACCTCAGCGGGAAGACCCCCAGCAGCGACTGCGCTGGCAAGCCCACCTGGAATTCACCCACAACCACACAGTGGGTGACCTAACCTGGGATCTCATTGATCCCATCCTTCCACGCTCAGAGCGGCTGTGTTCCCTGGTGCTTGGTGGCATACCTCACAGCATGAGGCCACAGGTA
Organism: Arrhamphus sclerolepis; assembly: GCA_037176975.1. Lineage (NCBI taxonomy): Eukaryota > Metazoa > Chordata > Actinopteri > Beloniformes > Hemiramphidae > Arrhamphus > Arrhamphus sclerolepis. The sequence continues at coordinate 10,472,616 of JBAMYA010000023.1, read as the reverse complement.
TGCAGACTCTCATAGCCGTACTTGTTTTTCCATTCACAGGGATCCAGTCAACTGTGAAATGCGACATGCAAGTAGGAAGTCAGCGTTGTTACAGTTCCAACCTTCTAGGTTTTAAGGACCCTTGCTATTGGAAGCGCACCTATTGATAAGTTGTTTATGACATTGACTGGAGTGGGACACAGTGTCCTAAGGTGCAGCTGTATTTGGACAGATGTGGATATAAACAAAAACTTCTGTCTCCATGGATCAGACATGTTTTTGTTTTTTGTGTGTTGTCTTCCTATTAGCTCTGGATGCGTCTGTCTGGAGCGCTGCAGAAGAAGAGGACCTCAGAGATCTCCTATAAAGAAATTGTCAAGAACAGCTCTAATGATGACACCACTACAGCTAAACAGGTGAAATCTCTGGCTGTTTGCATCTGTCCTAAATGTCTAAACATGAGGATTTACATTGGTGGTTTACATTTTTAGAATAATAATATATTATCCTTTCTTTACCACCACCTTCAGATAGAAAAGGACCTTTTGCGGACGATGCCATCCAATGCATGTTTCAGTAGTTTGACCAGTGTTGGAGTGCCAAGACTGAGACGGGTACTGAGGGGCCTCGCCTGGTTGTACCCAGACATTGGGTACTGTCAAGGCACTGGCATGGTGAGAGCACACGGGCACCACAAACTGCACAATCATGGCAACGTTTTGGCCATATTTGTTTCAGCGACATGTTTTACAATGTTTAATGATGACATTTCCACATCTATATTTACCCAACCTCATCTAGGTCATTTCCTGTCTACTGCTCTTTCTGGAGGAGGAGGATGCATTGTGGATGATGTGTGCCCTAATTGAAGACCTCCTTCCTCCATCTTACTTCTCCTCAACTCTGTTGGGAGTCCAAACAGACCAGAGAGTTCTCCGCCATCTAATTGTGCAGTATCTGCCGGCCCTTGACCGCCTCCTCCAGGAGCATGACATAGGTAAGAGCGAGTAGAAGGAAATATGGTGATGCCTGATGCGTGGTATCAGAGAGGCAACATGAGCATTTGATGAAGATGCTTTTCACCTTACAGTTCTGTAAAATGAAACTTTTTATAGAATCAGATTAATAGATATCAGATAAATTGAATGTCATCTCTGTGTAATACCCTTCTACACGTGCAGAATTGTCGCTGATCACACTGCACTGGTTCCTGACATCATTTGCGAGCGTGGTGGACATCCGTCTGCTCCTCAGGATCTGGGATCTGCTCTTTTATCAGGGTTCTCTGGTGCTCTTCCAGGTCACACTGGGAATGCTCAAAATCAAGGTAATGGCACACAACACCAACTTTGTGGCAGTTTTTTTTTTTTTTTTTTTAAATGATAATGAGGTTGAGCCATTAAACCTAATAACAGATATTATAAACTATTATAAGCCAGAATACCCACACAAACTATTCAACCGTAATTCAAATTACTTACAAAACCTGTTTTATCTGAAGTATTTATCTTTCTTTACTTCACATTTCCAGGAGGAGGAGCTTGTATCGTCTGAGAACTCTGCATCCATTTTTAATACTCTATCAGACTTGCCAAGTCAATTAAGAGATGGGCCGGCTGTTCTTGGGGAGGCAATGAGGCTAGCAGGAACATTATCCCAAGAAACTCTGGAAGCTCAACGACACAAGCACCTTGCTTATATCCTTAATGAACAGGCACAGCTCAACAATGGAAACAACACACCAGTCAGTCTCAACAAGGTCAGGTGTCGGAAACCATTTTTCTGTGATGAAATGTGTCCGTTAGCTTTTTAAACTAGACCAATATGATTTTCACGGGTTGAAGACATCTTTGTATTTATTCTGAAGATTTTATCAGAAATAGTTAAAAGGCAGGAAAAAAAAATGATGATGTCCATATATATTTAGGTGGTGAGGAGACAGTCCTTGCGTCGCAAATCAACTCTGACCTCTCTGCTATTTGGAGAGGATGAGGCAGAGGCCCTGAAATCTAAGAACATTAAGCAGACTGAGTTGGTGGCCGCTCTGCGAGAGGCCATAACCCGCACTGCAGAGCACTTCCACTGTCTGGACCCTCGTCACTCCAACACTGTGAGTCCCCAAGCTGCAATACAGGGACAGTGTTTCATGTCCTCCTGGGGAAATATGAGTCAACTGATATTAGAAGCATTAGGAAAACTTAGTGTTTTTGTTAGGGTTCTTGTCTGATTTGACTACTTGAATTATTTCTGTCTAGGACCTGACTCCAGACTACTCCATGGAGAGCCACCAGCGAGATCACGAAAACTTTCTTGTGGTATCTCGTAACAGACGGAGACGGGCAAAGGCTTTGTTGGACTTTGAGCGTCATGATGATGATGAATTGGGCTTTAGAAAGAATGACATCATCACTGTGAGTCATTATTTGTGGCGTTTTGAGGGTGAATGTTATTTTTCTCGCTACGTTGCTGCTGGGTTTAGTTGTGGTGGTTGGCATAGTGACAGAGTACCAAGCAAAATAAGTGAAATTTGGGGGGGTTGTTATCATTTTGTTGGCAGGGAATAGTTATTTGTATGTTTTGCCTGCAAACAAAATGCATAAGAAAAAATTGGACGGTGCCTTCGCTGTCCCAAAGAAGAAAATGCTGAATGTGCTAATCTGTGATGGAACACAGAACAGACATGTGCTCTGCTCTGATAGTCGTAGTGTGAGGATAAGAGAAGTCACGGCAGACTTGTGTCATTCAGTAAGGTTAATTCGTACACACACACAAAATATATCAGCCCTTCCTTCATTTTGGCTTCTTTTTCTGGAAGAATGCCTTCTGTCTGTTGCCTGTGCCAGTAGTCATCACTTTGCACTGCAGTCAAGATTCAACTGAGCTGAACTTATCCCCATGCTGCATCACGAAGCCAGTGAACAAAGCAGGACAATGAATTGTTTCATATAGTAAGTCAGTTGGTTCAGTCTGAAAGAGCCATAACGCGGAAATGTTCACAAACAGAATACTGTTTCATATCGCTTCTATTTTTGCGAACACATAAAGCGCTTGAGCACTTAAGACTCTTAAACCATAATTTATTTTCTTGTCAGATTGTCTCACAAAAGGATGAGCACTGTTGGGTTGGTGAGCTCAATGGCCTCAGAGGTGTGTGCTTTTTTTCCTGATCAACAGATGATATTACCAAGTAGATGAGTATTTAGTAGCATGTCATGTAACATACATTTGTTATTTCTTTTTTTGGTAGGTTGGTTTCCAGCCAAGTTTGTGGAGATTCTTGATGAAAGAAGCAAAGAGGTACTAATGCATTTAGAACTTTTAAGCTTAAAGGGAGCATAATATATATTTTAAATAAATGTTTCTTTCCAAGAGAGTCTGTGAGTCAGTTTCAACTCAAACAACATTATGTAAGATGTACTTTTGTTTATGGAGACTTGGGGCTGAAAATGTTTGTCCTGTGACCTGCTCAACTGTGCAGGGTTCTGTGACATCACAGAACCAGATCGGTGATTGACTCTTCCTTCCTCAGCCAGCTGTGACAAAAAGAGCTAGAATGACATTGTTGAAATGGGAGTTTTTGTACTGCATCTACATGGCGTGTCGACCAAAGCATGCCACAAACATTTCACCAAGTCCTCAGGAAATTGTGTCCAGGCCAAGTGCTTTCAAATTTATCCAATGTGACTAGCGTATGTCCAACGCCATATACTATCTGTACACACCACTAAACCATCTCCCATCGCATCCTCACAGTCCCTTACTAGAGATCATGACAGTAATCCAGACAGTGTTGTCCACTTTGATACAAACACCTCGTGTCTGTGTCCACAGTACTCACTTGCAGGTGATGACTCTGTGACAGAGGCAGTGACCGATCTGGTCAGGGGGACACTGTGTCCAGCTCTAAAAGCCATATTTCAGCACGGCCTGAAGAAACCATCTATACTGGGAGGAGCCTGTCACCCATGGTTATTCGTAGAGGAGGTAATTGTGTTAATTTTTTAAAATCCCCATCATGGGACAGCATTTTACACCCAGTTTGTATGAAATCAAAGATAAGAAATGTACCGTTCTGGCTTGTGCTTTTCTCAGGCAGCCAGCAGGGAGGTGGAGAGGGACTTCAATTCTGTCTACTCTAGACTTGTGCTGTGTAAAACCTATAGGTAAATCATATGTATGCAGTCTTTTTTTTTTTCCCTCATTCATCCAAAAAGTTACCCTATTATTCTCCAGATGTGACATATGATGCATTTTAATTTACATTGTGTCATTTGGGGAATCTGCTGCTCTTTACACACGTGGACAAAATTGTTGGTACCCCTCAGTTAAAGAAGGAAAAACCCACAATTCTCACTGAAATCACTTG